>CM069173.1:9639183-10059183 GCA_035221665.1 Okamejei kenojei
TTTCAAAATGCAATCACTACATACTTGTCGAAATTAAATTACAATTCCATTCCCATCCCACTTTCTTTCCCAGATATCATATTCAGATTGTAAACTTAGATACCCCTCTTCATTCTCCACTCTACCCCTAACTGTGGAGTGATCTGTAAACTATAATCATGCCACTTATTGATGTAAATATTCATGACATACAACAGCAACCAAAATCAATCCCTGCAGCATCTAAAAAGAGAAGAACATAGAACACCGCAGGAACAGGCCCAAATGATTCCGACTATGGGTACTGTCCGTACGGAGTTTGTACTTTCTCCCCATGACCGTGTGGGCTTTCTCCAAGATCTTTGGTTTCCTCCCTCTCCAAAGATGTACAGCTATGTAGGTTAATTGGCTTGTCTTTGTGTATGTGTAAATTGTCCCGTGTGTGCGTAGGTTACTGTTAATGTGAGCAGTGATCATAGTGTCGTCTCAGACCTGTGGCAAGGGACTGTTTCCTCCCTTCCCCCGCATTGTATCTCTACACTAAATTAAACAAACATAATCCAATTTAATTTACCCCTCTGCCTGCATGTGATTCATATCCCTAATCCATAACCATGTTCTATCCAAAAGCCTCAAATGCCACTAATACTATCGCCTCATGAACTCCCTGGCAGCACATTTCCGGTTACCCATATCCACCCTGTTAAACACAGTCACAATCATCCTCCTTTAAACTTTGTGTCTCAAAACTTAAAGCTAAGCCATCTAGTTTTTCAGCCAGGGAAAAAGGATTGGACTATCCACACTATATATGATTTTCTTCATTTTATCTAAGCCTGCAATGCTCCAGAGAAAATAATCCAATTTTATGCAACCTTGCCTTATAGCTAATGCCTGGTTTTATATTCATAAAAGATTAATTCATATACCTGAGCTAACATTCTGGTAAACATCTTCTGCACTCTCTCCAACATTCCTGTAATGGGGTGACCAAACAATACTCCAAGACTGCAACTTAGCTTCCTGACCATTTTAAGCAATACACCGACTGACAAAGTATATGATGTGCTATCTTTACCACACTATCTACTTGTAATTCCACTTTTAGGTTGCTGTAGTGTGCCCCAAAATCCCTCTATATTGAGGGTCCAGACATTAACTATATACTTTCCCCTTACATTAGACCTTCCAAAGTGCAACCCCTTTCATTGCTCAAATATGCTTCAACCACCATCTGCCATTTGTCTCCACCAATAATGTAGATGTTCCTGTATCCTGCTGTATACTTTCACAACCCTCTTCAATGATCGTAACTTCACCAATTTTGGTGTTGTTTATGAACGTACAAACCAACACTTCTACCTTTACACACTGTGCTGGAGGAACTCAACAGATATATGCTGCATTTGTGGAGGGAACATTTCAGGTCAGGCTTGGAGCAGGAGAATTAAGTTCTTTATACATAGGAAAGGACCAAGTAATAATTACTGCAACACACCACTGGTCAGGCATCCAATCCGAAAATGGAAGGGACATGACAATACCACAGGTGGATGAGATTTCAGAGGGTTAGAAGAGTGGAGATGGTAAGGGCAAAGAAGGGATTTAAACACAAGGATGGCATTGTTAAAACTGAGGCAGGATCTGGTGGAGTAAGGTACTAACCCACACTCACTGTTAGTCATAAAGTTATGGATTAATACAGTGTGGAAACAGGCCCTTCGGCCCAACTCGCCCACATCAACCAACAAAGTCCCAGCTACCCTAGCCCCACTTGCCTGCCCTTGGTCCATATCCCTCCAAACCTGTCCTACCCATGTATCTGTCCAACTGTTTCTTAGTAGATGGGATAGTCCCAGCCTCAACTACCGCCTCTGACAACTTGGTTCTTAACCTTGTTGGCGTACGTACATACATACGCAAAAAAAATACTGTATGTGGTATGTACCCTTGTTAGGTTCCTAAAAATGGGCTCAACAAATGGATAAGTTATTTATGGCCCCTTCATGTCCCCCAGTAAAGCCCCAAACGACCTCCCTCCCCATGGGGGTCCCGGCCCCAGGTTAAGAACCACTGTTCTAAACTCTAGCAAGTACAGACCAACCCCAGTTCCATTCAGTCCTTAACCTCAGCTTCCAAACTTTAGATGGGAAGGAAATAGGATTTGCAGATGCTGGAAGTCCGAGATAAACAGAACACCTGCTGGGAATTCTCAGCAATCCAAGCAGCGACTGTGGTGAGAGAAACAGAGCTAAGACCTGGAACCGAAACAATGCTTTTCTCCAAGAGATGCTGACCGACCTGCCGAGCATTTCCAAAATGCTCTACCTTTATTTCTTAGTTGGAGCGCCAGTCGACTGCTCTCAGACTTGCCTACTGCAGGGAATTGTTTATCTGCATCGACCACTTCAGTTCAGTCGAATCAATGCTTCCCCTTCTCAGCTCACGACCCCTGGTCCCAGGACGTAAATAAACCCCATGGTCCTGCATCCTCCGGCCGGACACCAGGACCACGGCCCACACTGCTGCTCTTCTCCGTCGCTCCATCCGCCTCTTCTCACCTCGACTCCCTTCATCGGGACCGGGACGAGCTGGAACCGCAATCGGGCACTGAGGCCACAGGCCCCTGGTCGCTCCAACACCTCCTGCCCAGGGAATCTCTCATGTCCGCCCCCGGGCCCAGACCGCTCCTCCTCTGTGGGCCTCGCCGTCGGTTGCCGAGGGAACGATGTCCGTGACACTGTGCGATCTCCGTGACATCACTGCAAGACCACGTCTGCAATTGAGGAAGGGAAATAATTCATTGACACCTAAAATGTACAAGGAATTCATGAAATAATTCGCAAAGAAATACATTAGAATTTTGCTGACAGTAAGCGGTTCTTATGAGCTTAAACAGCAGAAACATGGAAAGAAAGTGATTGCTGATACTGTGCAAAGTGAACGAAAGAATAAGTTTATTGGCCAACTATTCACATACAAGGAATTTGCCATGGTGCTCTGCCCACAAGGGACAACATGACATACAGTGACTGTTAGGATGACACATTAAACATTAAAATAAAAACATTATTTAATTCAAATATTTAATCGATAAAGTACCAGAGCAAAAGGAGGCTACAGATTTTTGAGTTATTGAGTGGAGCTACTACTCGTGGAAAAAAGCTGTTTTTATGTCTGACTGTGGCAGATTTGACTGTCCAGAGTCGCCTTCCAGAGGGAAGTGATTAAAAGAGTTTGTGGCCGGGGTGAGAGGGGTCAGAGATGATCTTACCCGCTTGCTCCCTGCCCCTTGCAGTGTAGTTTGTCAATGGAGGGAAGGTTGCAGTCAATAACCATCTCAGCTGATCGGACGATTTGCTGCAGCCTCTGGATGTCGTCCTTGGTGGCTGAGCCAAACCAGACCATGATGGAGAAGGTGAGGACAGACTCTACAGTGGCCGTATAGAATTGGACCATCATTGCCTGTGGCAGATTGTGCTTCCTCAGCTGCCGAAGGAAGTACATTCTCTGTTGTGCCTTTTTGATTGTGGAGTCGATGGTGGTCCCCCATTTAAGGTCCTTGGAGATGATGGTTCCCAGGAACTTAAAAGACTCCACAGATGTGACTGTGGTGTTGTTGATGGTGTGGGGTGAGGGGTGGGGAAGCTCTCCTAAAGTCTGCAATCAATTCCACTGTCTTAAGAGCATTGAGATCCTGGTTGTTGCGGTGGCACCAGGACGCCAGCTGTGTCACTTCCTGCTGTAGGCAGATTCCGCCCCATCCTGGATCAGTCCAATCATGGTTGTGTCATTCACAAACTTGAGAAGCTTGACAGAGGAGTCAGTGGAGGTACAGTCAATGGTGTAGAGATTATAGTGGAGAGTGGAGATTACGCAGCCTTGCGGTGCTCCTATGCTGAGGGACTGTGGGTCTGAGATGTGCTTTCCCAGCCTCACATGCTGCTTCCTGTCTGTCAGGAAACTGGTGATCCACTGGCAGAGGGATTCACGCACAGTCAACTTGGAATGTTGGTAGTGCAGTAGCTCTGGCAGAATGGAGTTGAGTGCAGGGTTAAAATCAACACACAAAACCCTCGCATAGGTCCTCTGGTGGTCTAGGTGCTGAAGGATGAAGTGCAGGCCCAGGTTGTCTGCATCATCCACAAATCTATTGGCCTGATATGCGAACTACAGAGGGTCCAGCAGGGGTTTTGTGATATTTTTCAGCTTGGCCAGCACAAGCCTTTCAACGGTCTTTGTGACTACAGAGGTCAGTGCGACAGGCCTGTAGTCATTAAGACCAGTAATCCTTGCCTTTTTGGGTAAGGCGAAAATAGTGGAGACTGAAGCAGGCTGGGACAGTACAGGTTTGCAGGGACTGGTTGAAAATGTCTGTGCAGACCGGTGCCAGTTATTCGGCACAGAGCTTGGGAGTAGAGGGGGAAACATTGTCCGGTCCTGGAGATCGCTGGCTTTTCCATCTTCTGAATAGCCTCTCCACCTCCTCTATTTTTATTGTTGATTATGGAGAAGTGATGTGCAGCATGAAGTAGGTGGGTAGTGGACGAGGCTGCAGTGCATTACAGTCAGGCTGTAAGTAGGTGTTAAGTGGTGATTGGAGAGGGGTGGGTGGGAAAGGCTGCACAAAAGACTAGTGGCAAAACCGCACAAAGGTCGTGTAGCCCCATTGGAGCGGCTGGCATCGACTCTCCACCGCTATAGTTCACTAGATTGCGGACCGGTGGCAAAACTAAACACGTCGAGTAGCCCCGCAGGAGCGGCTAGCGCCAACTCCTCACCGTCGCAGTCGCAATAGACAGGCGGAAAAACCAACAGGAGGTTGTGTAGCCCCGCAGGAGCGGCTGGCACCAGCGCTCCACCGCTTCCGTCCGGAAGACCGCGGACAAGCAGCAAATCCGCACGGGAGTCATGTAGCCCCGTAGGAGCGGCTGGCACCAACTCACCACCGCTTCAGTCTGCTAGATTTTGGACCGGTGGCAAAACTAAACACAAGTCGAGTAGCCCCGCAGGAGCAGCTGGCACCGACTTTGCGTCGCATCAGTCCCGAAGACACGGGACTGGTGGCAAGCCCGTGCGGATGTGTAGCCCCGCTGGAGCGGCTAGCACTGCCTCCTCACCGTCGCAGACGCAATAGACAGGTGGAAAAACGAACAGGAGGTTGTGTAGCCCCACAGGAGCGGCTGGCACCAGCTCTCCACCGCTTCAGTCTAGAAGACCATGGACAAGCGGCAAATCCGCGTGGGAGTCGTGTAGCCCCGTAGGAGTGGCTGGCACCGACTACCTACCTCAGTCCCATAGACATCACCTCGACGAGGTGCGGACTGTTGGTAGAGGCTCCATTCGTTCATCAGAATTTGGGGAAGATGACTTACAGCCCGCAGATAGCGGCGGCGGTTGCATAGCTCGAATGGAAAGCATGGTCGAGCAGCTGCTCGAAAGGGACCTACTCCATCAGGAGCATGCATCCCTAGGATCCCGAACATCAACGGCTGGGCTGAAGACCTACATGTGCAAGGGATGCAAGAAGAGGAACTTCTGGGAATGGTGTCTAAGTTCGCTCAACCATCCCAGAAAGGGCAACCTCTTCAGCCAAGGCTAGCGGCAAGCATAAACTACCTGACAACACACCAATTACAGGAACAGGGAATTTCGTAGACCACAAGCAAATACATAGCCCGGAAAATTGCGTGTCGCTGAACGTCCATATCGTGAACACACCCCTATAGGGAAACATCAGCCCTGGGATAAGGGCACATGAACATGACGGAAGAGCAGCAGGATGCATCCATGAATGTTGTCACGGATATCCATGGATATCGTCACGGCATTGTGCAGAGAGTCCACGAGGGAGCAGTACCTTACCCATGTAAGGAAATGGGAGGCCTTCTGTTCCAGAACTAATATCACCTATGACTCTGCCACCATCACAGATGTGTTGGAATTTCTCTTGGGCATTCACTATGATGAGTGCCTCAGCTATAGTGCCATCAATAATGCCAGAAGCGCATTGTCATCCTACCTCACTATCGGAGTAGGATCCCATCAGTTGGTGTCAAAACTCATGAGAGGTATTTCAATTCTTACCCTCGTAGACCACGATACAATATGATCTGTGCTATTGGGGTAGTGTTGTCCATACTCAGGAGTTGGTCACCAGTTTTTGAACTCCCACTGGCCAAACTCACCTACAAAGTGGTGATGCTAATGGCACTTATACAGCTACAGCTACTTAATACAAACAAAAAATCCCTGAGTTCGGGAACCGTTCTGCCCCTGCTGCATCCAACACCACCCTGAGCCACCTGGAAATTGTCTGCACAGTTACCCTGTGATGTGGGCTTTAAAAACTGATGAATAAACCCGTTTCCATTCTCCTTATATTTTGTGTGACATTAATATAATGTCGGAGATGAGTGGCTATACAGAGGCGTACATCAATGGGATATGCATGGAATTCCAATTTAAGACCGGTAGTACCAGGTCTATGGTGTTCCCATGGAGGGACCCATGGACCATGTCCTCGCAACAGCGGGCTTGGTTAACGGAGCCACTTCTCAACGGTTTTATAACAAACCTGTGGCCACTCCTGCAACGTTTGCAGATACTGTTTTAAGTTCTGTTCCGCGAACTCAGGGATTTTTTGTTTGTATTAATGAATACATTATTGTTTTTCAGCTCTGTAACAAGTCTGAAATATGTTAACACACTTCCTCCATCAGTTATTACGGCAGTGTGTGAGCATGGACGTGGTCCAGGGCATGAAATCACAGAGCTTTGAAATCTACACGAAGTCACTTACGTGACTACGAAGTAAAATAGTAAGATTAAACGAGAACTTACCAGTTTGAAGTTTGATCCTTATTTTATGAGGAGTTACGATGAGGGATTTTGTGCCCTCCGCTCCCAACCCTCTATCATAAGGTCAACTGGTATATGGTTTCTCTTAATCTTACTATCTCCAGTCAGTTCTGCTATCAGTGATTTCACACCGCTGCTTTGAAGAATGTCGCGCATGCTTGCTGGCGGGGTCTTCACGAAATCCCTCATCGTAACTCCTCATAAAATAAGGATCAAACTTCAAACTGGTAAATTCTTGTTTAATCTTACTATTTTAGTTTATGCTTGTAGGTCGGAATAAGGTTAACTAGACAATGATCAGTGAGACCAAGACCCGCCCGGGGAACAGAGCGATACGCGTTCTTGATTGACATGTAACAGTGGTCATGTGTTCTCTCCCCTCTGGTGGGGCAGGTAACCTGAAGTCTGTACTTTGGAAGGTCACGGCTGAGGACAGCTTCGTAAAAGTCCCCCAAAACAATTACCATGGATTCCGGGAAATCACTCTCTACCCTCATTACCTGGTCAGCACATTGCGTTTGCACCTCACGTATGCAGGCATGGGGAAGAATGCAAACTCCAGTGACAATAAAGGAGTTAAATTTCCTTGGAGAGTAGAAGGGTTTGCACTTTATAAAGAAGGATTCTAGGTTGGGAGAGCAGAAGTTTCACAGTACCGTGATGTTGCTGCACCAGTCCTGGCTGGTTTAGAAGCATATTCCACTGCCTCTTCATTTCCCCGCTGCCTCCACTTCGCGGTCCGCTCTGTGAAGTTGCAGTGCGCAATTAGCCTGTTGAGCCTAATGATGGAGAATTAGGAGACAGCAGAGTGAGTGAAAGGTATTTTGAATGAACTGTAAAACATTGCTTCTTCTTCTTGCGTATGGCGTGCACAGCCTAAAGTTGTAAGACTGTGGACCTCAAAATCCTTTCTAAAGTCCTTGCGCTCCATCTTCAACAAGTGATGCCCTCTATTATCTCGTTAGATCAAACAGGGTTCATGCCAGGCCGACAGTCTTCCCACAATACTAGGCGTCTCCTTAACATCATCCATTCACCAAGTAGTGAGACCCCGGAGATAGTGTTATCCCTCGACGCCGAAAAAGCTTTTGACTGGGTCGAGTGGAGGTACCTATATGAGGCGACGGACAGGTTTGGCCTCGGCAATAGGTTAATTATTTGGGTCAGTTTGTCATACTCGTCCCCGGTGGCCTCAGTACAAATGAACGACACACTGTCGCCCTACTTCCCCCTTCGGAGAGGTACCATGCAGGGTTGCCCATTATCACCACTCCTGTTTGCTGTTGCGATAGAACCCTTGGCGGTTTGGTTATGCTCGGAGAATGGCTTTAAAAGGTATTACACGGTTTGACACAACTCATAAAGTCTCATTGTATGCGGATGACCTGCTTCTGTACATCTCGAATCCAGTCAGCTCTCGCCCTGTGCGGAGCTTTCGTCCAACTACAGCCTCCCAAACTCCCACCTTTTCCAGATTAGGGATTTTGTGAAGATGACATTCCCTCACTTCCCAAATCGCCCTCCTGAAACCCTGACCGATTCCATCCTAGTTCTAGATCCCAACCGGAAGAAATGCATCTCTTTTTTACATAACTTGTTAGGGTCGGTAACATTGAATCCTCATACCTCATTAAAAGCTGCATGGGAGGGCGAGCTGAATATGAAATTAACAGACCAGCAATGGGACTCTGCCTTGGATCTGATCCATTCTTCCTCCATATGTGCCCGTCATGGCCTAATCCAATGCAAAATCCTTCACAAAGTCCACTACACAAATGCAAGATTATTTAGAATATACCCACTGTCAAGGACACCTGCAACAGATGTAATCAATCCCCTGCCAACCATAGCCATATGTTTTGGTGTTGCCCTAAGCTGGCAGCCTTTTGGAGGATTGCTTTCGATGTGATAAGCAGAGCCCATGGCCAGACTATCCCTCCAAACCCACTGTCAGCTATTTTTGGTACTCCTCCCAACACCAACCTCTCTGTTGCGTTGATGCGGGTCCTGGCTTTTACAACATTGTTAGCCCGGAGACTGATCTTGCTTAACTGGAGGCTTACCTGTCCCCTGACACACGCCCGCTTGATCAAGGAAATGCTCTACAATTTAAAGCTTGAAAAATTTAGGTTTTCTCTCAAAGGCTCTACCAAGCTATTCCTAGATACATGGAACCCTTTCCTGGAACTTGTTAACTCTCTCAACTTGTTTCCGGACTCGGAAGAGGACTGAGTGCCTTCTATCACTGCTCTGTCTTATTGCAGCTGCTCTCCCCTCAATTCCCCCCCCCCCACACTTTTTTTTTGTACATTTTGTTTAGTTTATCTTATCGTATCTGTGTGGATGCGTACATATGTGAGTGTTGTTTGTCCCCGTTTGATTCCGACCTGATTCGGGTGGATTGGGGGGGGGGGGGGTAAGGGTAAGGGCTTTGAGGGTCGCTTACATACTGTTGCACAATTATGTCCTGACTATCACTGTCTGTTATCATTGTATGTATGCAAATTGCTGTCAAATTCAAATAAAAAGATTTAAATTAAAGTTGTAAGACAATTTGTTCTGTTTGATTTTCTGTTTGTGCATGCCAGGTTGATTGCATTCGTCGAAATAGGGTGGACCATGTGAAGGTTGCCATCTCCCACCTCAAAATCGTTGCTGAGGCCACAGCTGGAGTGCTGTGTGCAGTTCTGGTCACCATACCGTAGGAGGTGTGGGAATGCACTTCAGATGTGCAAAGGAGATTGACCTGGCTGTTCCCTGGGACAGAGCATTTCAGATACGAGGGGAGTCTGGTCAGGGCGAGCTGTGGGTTATGTGGGTAGAAGTCAAAGGTTTCAAAGGTATTTTATTGTCACATGTACCAATTAAGGTACAGTGATATGTGAATTACCATGCAGCCATACGGGAAAAAAAAGCAACAAGACACACAACACCACACGTTAAAATAGGACAAAGGACAAAGGACATTTATTATCACATTCACCAATTGGTGTAGTGAAATTTGACTTTCCATTGCAGACACAAATAAAGATAAAACACAACCTCAAAGAATTTAGCAGTAAACATAAAAACATCCGCCCACAATGGTTCCCACTGTGGGGGAAGGCAGCAAAGTCCAGTCCCTTCCCCTGATCACCCATAGTCGGGCCTATTGAGGCCTCTTCAGTCGCCGCTACGACAACCCAATCCCTCGGGCTCTCTCACCGGATGATGAAGCTCTGGCATCGGGTGAACACTCTCAGCAGCCCGGAGTGTCTGGAGCGGCCGCTTCCTCCCTGGAGTACGCAGCTCCCGAAGTCCACGGGCCACACTGGTCAGAGCTCCGACACACTTACCTGAAGGCCTTTTAAACTTACCACTGGTGGAGCGACGAGCCAACCAGCCAGTCGCAGCGCCATGCGTTAGACGTAATGACATGCATGCGAGCTGACGGGTTCTTCACGTAGTCACTCACGTGACTGAAGTAAAATAAGAAGGGCCTATAGGCCACAGTCCTAATGAAGTCAGATAGGATTAATGTAGATGAGGAAAAGAGTTGGGGATGGACATGGAGGTCCAAAGTTCTACTTACTGGGCTCCAGCCATCTGTCGCTCTGAATGTAAAACATTCCTTTTTGGGAAAAACAGAAGCACGTTTGGCCAGCAAGATCATTAGGAAATGACCAAGAGTACCCAAATACGACTCACTCAGGAAGTCCCTTGGTCAGTGTGATGTATGTGATATAATTAGCATATGTTATGTCTTGTGCGAGGGGATGCATGCGTGGGGGAGACTCAAGGTGGCATCCTCAAATAAAGAAGCTTGGTAGTTTACTCCTGTATCTGAGTGTTCTTTTGAGTCAGTTCCAAGCACCCAAATACACTACAATTGGCGACGAGGATGGGATGGAGTTTGTGAACTCACCCGCAGGACTGTTTTGCAACACGCAGGATTGTTTAACAGTTTAAACAGTAGATACGGAGTTGTGTCACAGTTGTTTGCGAGCAGGACATGAGAGGCCTGCAGATCCCTCTAAGCACGGGAATGTAGTTTAAAACATCAGCTGTACAAGTCGGCGAGTTTGTCAGGCTATCTCTATGTTGTGTCTACGTGGCAAAATGTCGTCCTTCAGATTGTTACACATTTTAGACTGAATAATCTTTGTTAAGCTAAGTTTGAGGTGAATTGTTACACCAAAACACACAAGGATAACGAGGCAATGAGGATAAAAGAACAGAAAAGAACAAAGAAGAAGGGCTGTCAAGAGAAACAAAAGTTAAAAAAGAAGAGGTTGTGTTTGGAAACAAAGCGGAACGGCACCAAGCAAAGAGATTTGGCGCCAAATGGTTTTGAATTAGTGCCAAAGAAAAGAAAGGTCGGAACAGGAAGCAAGGAAAACAAGTGTGGCAGTAAGTAAGTGTCACCGAAGAATGCAGCCGAAAGCTGGAAGCCTAACCAGCAGGACAGCGACGGTGTCAACTTAACTGGAACGTTTTCCAGGGCCGTGCAGCCACGGCAAAGGGGCAGAAGAGGCCCAACAGCCGTCAACGACTTTGGGTGAGTTCCAGGGACATGTACCGTCTAGGCCAGGGACAGGTCCGGAGACCGCCACCGACTTTGAACATTTTCCAGGGCTGTGTAGCCCACAGCCAGGCACAGGAGCCGCCACAGACGTCGAGTGAGGGCCTAGTACCGGGTAGGCCATATGGAAGTTATAAACAAGTTACATTAAGTTATAAACAAGTTACTTATTTTTACTTTTGTATTCTTAATAAATACATTTATATCCTTGTATCAAACACAAACTAAAATGGTGTGTGTAACAGTATAAAATGGCTTCAGCTAAAACATAGCTGGGAGATTAAAAAGCAATAGTTTGGAATTTAAGGGTGGTGAGTGAAGGAGAGATATGAGGGGAAATGTAAAGTTTAATAAGATTGAGCCAAGGTTGGAATTTAATGGTGGCGAGATAGAGAAAATTAGAATTGAAGAAAGATTGATGCAAAAGGAGTACAGCATGCAAGATAATTCAGTAGAGATAGGGCTAGAACCTGTAATAAAAAGCTGCTTGTTTCTGGGATTCAGAGAGCAATTAGAGAACGGACAGGTGGTGTCATCTCTGAATGTTCCAAGCTGATATTTGCAAAAAAAAAGGCTTTCGTCTTCTTGAAGAATTCCCTGTGTCTGTATCATATTATCCAAATTTGAGTTTTAAAACAACGACAAAATTGGCGGTGGGAGCAGGGTCGGTAAGAGACCGTTCATTAAAAGACAAACAGCTCAGGGTGCTTCCCAGCCCCTCTGGCTCCTAGGGACAACAAGAAAGGGGTGGCCACCCAACAAAATTATTATGCGGTTTTCCGCTTCATTTGGACTAATATCCTGTTGAACATGAGAAGCCACTGAGGACACAGAAGTGCCTAGGTAGTTAGAAGGTCTCTCGACCCAAGAATCTGGCACTAAATTGTTCTAAAAATGAGACCCACTACGCTGTGTGGTGAGTAATATATATATTATTAAGAGTTGATTAAGTCCTCGTGGTCAGGGGTTTGCACAGACGAGGCAGTTTTAAAGAGTTTATTGAGTCCTCGTGGATATCACCCTGAGAGGTCAGGGGTTTGCACGGACAAGGAAAGTATCCTGTGAATACCACCCTGAGAGGTCAGGGGTTTGCACGGGCAAAATACGAATTTAGTGTAAGTGGGTAACAGAAACAGTGTATACAGTGATAAAATATTGTAGAATAGCCGAAAGTAGAATAGCAATAAGAATAGTTTAATGTAATATAGTGACTGCGAGGACAGAGGAGGTGTCAGGACTGAGTTTCTTGACTTTCTGGAGATAAAATTACTGCATTCTCTCTGCTGGGAGGTCAAGACAAAATGTGCTTCTTTGTTTGGAGATCAATGGGAGTGGGGTGTGGTCAGATGTTGAGTGACTAGGATTTTGATTGGTTGTGATCTTAGTGGGGTGTTGTTAGAAATTGCGTGACGGCGAGTCTGACTAATCACGATCTGAATCAATATCCAGTCACAGCGCTCTGGAACCTGACTGATAGAGGGTTAGACCGACCTACTTTAACTTAAAAGGGGAGATAAGAATTATATAAATGTTAATTTGGAAACTTTAATCTGTGTAGAACATTGCATAATTTCTTTGAAGTAAGAATGGAACGAATGTGATTTGTGTGTAAAAACCGGTTTTGAATGAATGAGGAAGTTCATATATGTGATAAGTCTTTTGTTTGTTGTAGGCCACATGCTGTAAGGGTATGTGTGTGTGTTCCTTTAAGAAATTGTAAGCAATGGGGGAGGTTACGAACAGCTGTAAGGTAACGATTAATGCTTTGTATCATCGCAGCTAAAAAGGGGAAAGTTGGAAAATGTAGGTTCCTTAGTTTTGCTGATGTTTCTATAGATTTCTTTTCAGTTAAGTTCATTTGGAAAATTGTTACTAGTACTAGGAATTGGAAATTGAAAATAGTGGTGAGAATGGATTGAACTAATTGGAAATAAGTTAATTGCTGAAATATGACCAGCTTTTGTGGTTTGTTTAGATAAACATTCTGGTCGGAGAAGGGTAATGATTGTTTGCTGAGATTTTCAGAAACAGTTGTGAGGAAGTGGCCCATGGAAGGCACTTTCAAGATAAATGTGTGACAAGATGGAAGTGTTAATTATGAATTATATGCCACAGATAAGTTGGAAAAGTGGGAAAAGAGGAGAGGAAAGGAATTAGATGTACTTAAGCAGTTTAGAGTGAAAAGGAGAGAGAGGCAGTGAGGAGGTAACAGAAGTAGGAAACAACAGGTGTGAAAGTAATAAATCAGGAGGAGTCAGTGGAAGATTTTAAAAGGAATGTGAATAAAAAAAGGATAGACTATATGAGAAGTAAGAAATTGAGTTTAGAATAAGAAAGAAGGCATACCAGAAAGGATTAAAGTGGGAAGTAGAGGGATAAATTGCTAAGACTGCTTTACAAAGAAAAGAGCAGGACAGACACAGATTATCCTTTGGGGCACCCATAAACTGAGAGGGCTAAACAAAAATACCTTACCCAATGTTCCTGATGGGGCAGGAAATGGAATAGGGCTTTGGAGGACGATTATTGGCTATGGGAGTTTTGAAGACACTGTTGGTGAAAGTGATAGGAACCACTAAACTGACAGAACTCCTGAAGATGGCTGGTATAAAAATGCTGTGAACAATGCAATAAACAATGGCATGCTGTTTGACACAGTCAGGCAGAGGGTGTGGCAGGCCCTCAGACAATAATCCAGCAGCCTATCTGGAGAACCAGCTGAAAAGGTGGAGACTGGAAACTGAACAAGAAATAGAAGGCAACCAGTTAATGAACACTATATTTTGAACCACTGTGGTGGATGTCATTCCTCCTAAAGTCAAGTCTAGATTGGAGGAGGTGGTGGGATTGTCATCTATTTCCCACCCCCGATTCAGTGATCATTTGGTCAATGAGGTCGAGAAATATTGCAAAGATAGGAAAAAGACTTGCAGACCAGCAGAAAGAGGTGCAGAGAAAAATGATGCAAATGTAACTTGAAGAGCTCAAAAAGAAAAAGCGTGAAAAAGGAAAGACAATGTTGTCAATAACAACAGGCCTGATTGAAAAGACTGAAATAAGTGATGCACCAACACACAGTGAGTCCTATGACAGAGCCAAACAGGGGCCAGAGAATTCCATGCCGATAATAAATGTCTTTGGGAGGGTGCCTCAAATGCCCCATCAGGAGTGAAATAAACCTGAATATAAGCAGACAGGACTGGGGTCCCCAAGGGAGGGAGGGAGGGATCTTAAGGAGGAGGTCAAGAAAGGCTAGTAAGGAGATAGGTAATGGATAAGTTGCGTTGGGGATATGAACAGGTATGGTAATCAGGAAATAATAATCACTAAGATAGTGGTAAACATAGCTATGGTACGAACATTAAGAAGAGGTATTAAATACACCTAGGCTAGAATGCAGCAGGGTTTTAAATAATAGCCCCATGTTTTTAATCAGATGTTATAGGCAGATTTGGAAGGTGTTGCTATAGTATGTGATGATTTGTTGGTTTGTTCCACAAGTGAGAAGCAATGTGAGAGAGACATTCTAATTATCTTTGAAAAGATGGCATAGGAGGTCATAAAGTATCAAGGAAGAAGTTGTTGTTTTGTCAGCAGCAGGTAGAATATTAGCGCAGGATTAAACTGAAGCGATAATTGAAGTTCCCAAACCTCAGACAGTAGGACAGATGATGATGATCTTGGGAATGGCAGGATATAGTTCAGACTAGATTGGAAAGTATGTTGAAATTGTGATGTCATTAAGGAAAATAATGAAGGGAGATGGACACTCCTGAGAAATGTCTTACCGTCAGAGCCTTTGAATGAAGGGAACAAAATTGTTTTGCTTGTGGATGTTTCTTGTTAAAGGGATCATAATAGCAAGTATGCGGGGTTTGAAGTGGTGCATCAGGATGAATTGGACTTTAAGGTAATTAAATTAGTAGCATGCCTGCAATCTTGCTTAGCTCAGTTGGCAGAAATTAAGGCTTCAAGAACAGCATGTGACATGAGGGATGGTGAGAAAGATTAAGTTTATACCAACTAAGCATATGTACATGGGGTCTGTCACATGTTTGGAGCAGTAAGGAAACAGAAAGGCTTTGAGAAAAGCAACGGAGACCCCATGCAGTAAAGTACAGACCTGATAAGGGGAGAGATGAAGCCAGTGGCACTAGCTGCAAATAAATGCCAAGCACATAAGAAGTGAAATCAAAGTGCAGACGAAGCAGCCAGAACAAGCATCTGGAGGATGATCAGCTGTTGTTGAACCTAGGGTAAGTTTGGATAGACTTGGGTGCAGGAACGCCACAGGCCCTTAGAGTAAAACACAGATTTGGGTGTGTAACACCTGCAGTCACAGGGCATGGTGGAAAGAATAAATGGAGCATTGAAGGTTAATATAAATAAGATTTGTGTGACTACAAGGTTGAATTGGATCGATGCCCTGCCATTGGCACTGAAGAGATGTTGCATGCAAAACTAACCAAATAACCCACATAACATCACATGAGATGCTTATTGGGACGACCCATGCTGGTGGCACAATGGAGAGGTCCCTACGAGGGACCGAGTTTGGAACAGTTAGAGGTGAATTTTAAGTATATGTAACAGTTAATTATGATGTGCAAGTCTATTTATGGGTGATCCGCTAGCGGAACTGAAGGAATTCAGCTCTGCCCAAGGCAGGGTATTGGTCAATGTTTTCGGAGAAGCCTGGAGTCGATTTTAGTGTTGCTGCATTAATTGTTCTGAAGGTGAGAAGGAAACGGAGTTGGTTTCGAGCAGAATTTCTTACTGTAGGTCGCCGCCAATGCTGTGAGGAATATCTTTCTAAATGTATCTTTCCGCATCAGACAACCGCTGTTCATGTTTAGTTTTGATGTACAAGGCGGAAACTGACCCTTCGGGCCAGCGAATCCGCATCCACCAGCGATCCCCACACATGAACACTATCCTACATATGACAAATGTTTGAAAATATTTTTAAGCATTATATCAAAACAATTAACTTACAACCCTGGACGTCTTTTGTACGTTCTCCCCGTTTCATCCTACACAACGGGCGTACAGGCAAGCGCCCGTAGTCAATATCGAACCAAGGTCTCTGGTTCCGCCACCGTGTAGACAATGTGCAGCCGGTTTTCGACAACGACACGGAACACTTGACCCGCACTAAGCACAATCGATGATCAGCCCTTCCACAGACATGGTGAGTGGCTCTGAAAAGAGCCTTTGGGTCACTATGTTGAATTTCTCTCGCTTACTTGCTCGTTCCGCCGGTTTTCTTGGGCAACAGCACGGCCTGGATATTGGGCAGCACACCGCCCTGAGCAATGGTCACCCCCCCAAGCAGTTTGTTGAGCTCCTCGTCGTTGCGGACGGCCAACTGCAGATGTCTGGGGATGATGCGGCTCTTTTTGTTGTCCCGGGCTGCGTTGCCTGCCAGCTCGAGGATTTCAGCCGTCAGATACTCGAGCACAGCAGCCAGATAGACAGGGGCTCCTGCACCCACCCGCTGAGCATAGTTGCCCTTCCTCAAGTGCCTATGAACACGGCCCACCGGGAACTGCAGTCCAGCCCGGGACGAGCGAGACTTGGCCTTAGCCCGAGCTTTGCCGCTGGTTTTTCCTCGTCCAGACATCTTCCGATGTTTTGCACACGCTGAATGAGAACATCGTCACAGACTCGCCTTTCTTATACCTGTTTGAGGAATCCAGTGAACCGCTGATGATTGGTGAAAAAGGACATTATCTCATTGGTGTGAAGAATGACCCAATCAGAGAACTGTTTTATCTACCAATCAAATCCCACAACAGAAAAGGGCTGAAAATAACTGCCAGTCACTCCAAAGCTCGAACTTGGAATAGCCCGCCAAACTATACATCTGTATGTCAATATACAATTTGCTATATCACATAATCATTGTTTTTTGACTATCATTTTTTATGTAAGTGCATTGCGTTAAGATGTTAATTATAGTGCTTGCGAGTAAGAATTTCATTGTTCCGTTCACGGCACATATGACAATTAAATACTCTTGATTTCGTGTACCCTCGATTTTCCAGCATATGCAGTTCCTTCTTTAACAAATACTCTAGGTTGTTGACCACCTTAAATCCCGGGCAATACAGCACAACACAATTTACGATTTATTTGGGCCGGTAACCGATTACAAATGACGACCCTCGGCATCAATTAGCGATCAGTCACTATGTAAACGCTCTCGGATTATAGTCTTGTTCATTTTCACGAACGTCGGAGTATGGCGACATTGTGAAATGTTCCTCCTTGAAAGACTGGACGAATTGCCGAGTAGTATGGAATTCAGAAAAGTTACAGAGACGGAGACAATAAAACAGCAACGACAGCACTAATCGACTGGCCGTGGGCACAACTTATGATGACTGGGTAGACAAAAATGTTGGGAGTAACTCAGCAGGTGAAGCAGCATCTATGGAGCGAAGGAAATAGGCAACGTTTCGGGTCGAAACCCTTCTTCGTACTCTGGCTTATGATGACTGGAACAAGCTGACGTGTAGGGAAAGGAGTTTTACTTCTGTTTGATGGACAGGAACGCCGCATGAATACCGGGAATATCCCACATATATTGGAACATTTAATCACTAAACAGAATGTGAAATAATTCACCAAGCAAAAATATACTGAAACTATTCTGCTGCGATTCAATGTCGAAACATTAGTACAAACTCTTTCTGCGAAAATGTGGGTGGCTCTTAAAAGAGCCGTTGGGTTTTCGGTGTTTTTTCAATAATGCGAGGATCTTTATTTGGAACTGGTGTACTTAGTCACCGCCTTTGTCCCTTCCGACACGGCGTGCTTGGCCAGCTCCCCGGGAAGAAGCAGGCGCACGGCGGTCTGAATCTCTCGGGAGCTGATGGTCGCCCGCTTGTTATAATGCGCCAGGCGGGAAGCCTCGCCCGCGATACGCTCGAAAATATCGTTGACGAACGAGTTCATGATGCCCATGGCCTTGGAGGAGATGCCGGTATCCGGGTGAACCTGCTTCATCACTTTGTAGATGTAGATGGCGTAACTCTCCTTCCTCGACCTCCTACGCTTCTTTCCCCCTTTGCCTGTGGATTTCGGCAAAGATTTCTTCGCGCCCTTCTTGGCGGCTGTTTTCGGCAAATCTTTGGCTTTCTGCGGGTCAGGCATTTCTTCGGTGGATTTCAAACACAGAAGTGACCAGCTACGAATCGGAGCGCGGATTAAATAGGCAGCAGCGTAGCCCTATGCTAATGAGGGATGGAGTAGGAGCGGATCGTCATTGGACGGTCGAAGCGATGATTGATTACACGTCTCCTGTAAACGCTCTGATTGGATATCTAAGGGGAAACGTCACAATCGCTCGCTCCGCCAATCAGAAGCCGTTCCCACAGCAATGCTGCCCAACCTGGGGTAAATTACGCCGACTCAGGGAGTACATTTGTTGATTCAGGAATTGTACATTGGATTTCAGAGGAGAGAGATTTAAGAGCGGGCCGCGTGTTGAAATGGGAAAAATGCCCTTATGGTTAAGGCGCATTAAGCTAGGGTTACATTACTGGGCGAAACTTTTTGGGTGTAATGATACCTTCCAGACTAGTTTATTTTTTATAAACCAGAGGACTATTTGTTGTTGTTAAAGAAGGAACTGCAGATGCTGGAGAATCGAGGGTACACAAAAGGCTGGAGAAACTCAGCGGGTGCAGCAGCATCTAAGGAGCGAAGGAGATAGGCGATGTTTCGGGTCGAGACCCTTCTTCAGACTGGTCAGGGATCAGGCAAACCAGAGATATAGACGGTGATGTGGAGAGATGAAATGATGAAAGATATGCAAAAAAATATCGATGATAAAGGGAACAAGCCATTGTAAGCTGTTTGTGGTGTGAAAATGAGAAGCTGGTGCAACTAGGGTGGGGGAGGGAGATAGAGAGAAAGGGAATGCCAGGGCCCGAGGGCTGAGGAGAGATGGGAAGGGGAGGAGACAGCAAGGATTAACAGAATTGAGAAAATTCAATGTTCAAACCCAAAGGATGCAGACTCCCCAAGCGGAATATGAGGTGCTGTTCCTCCAACTTGCGCTGTTGCTCACTCTAGCCGTGGAGGAGGCCCAGGACCGAGAGGTCGGATACGGAATGGGAGGGGGAGTTGAAGTGTTGAGCCACCGGGAGGTCGGGTTGGGCACATGCATGGGCCCCAGCTACGCTTGCCTCTTTCTCGGGTACGTCGAACAATCCTTGTTCTCGGCGTACCAAGGCCCCATCCCCGACCTCTACCTCTGTTACATCGACGACTGCTTTGGTGTCACCTCCTGCACCCACACACAACTGACTGACTTCATCCATTTCTCCACCAACTTCCATCCGGCACTCAAATACACTTGGACCATTTCCGACATTTCCCTACCATTCCTTGACCTCACCATCTCTATTGCAGGTGATACACTCCTGACCGACATCCACTTGTGAGATACCCTTTATGCTCACAATTAATACTCAAAGACTAAATCCTGGAAGCAAGAGATTTCTTTATTTTACGAGTCTGCAGACCGGGTGCCTCTCCAACTCGAGACACACTGAAGCCAGAGAGATCATCCCCCTTTATACACAAAATCTTACATTCAATCTCCCCTCCGGACCTCTCTCCAATCAGGGTCGGAGGTGCACAATCTGTAGGTACCTCCTACCGTACATCCCCTCGCACCTCCCATATCATACATTGCATGTTCAAACATGTTCATGGTAATGAGCAATTTCTTGACCAGGGGTGTGTTGTAATATTCATTTATTCTATTAAGCATGCTCAATTGCTCATGACCTGGCCCAGTTTTACTCACCTCCTAGTGAACCCTCTAAGTTTTCCTATATCAGTACTAAAGCTAAGCTATAGTGACAAGGGTCCCATCTATCACTCCTTTCCACTGATAGGGATCTCTCTACATCACTCCCTTCTCTAGCTTATACAATGCATCTCTTCTTACTCAAGGCCTCAAGGATGGGTCTGGCAACCTTCAGACACTGCTGTGTCAGAATCCTCTCTCCAGCCCCTCTCTGTTTGAATTCTCTTTAAAACTCCTTTCTTTAATAGGGTTTAATCACTTTATCCCTCACAATCCTCCCTTGTTCTTTTGCTACGCATACACTGATTAAACCTTCATTTTAAGTTCCTTCAATTCGAACTGACGTAACATCGTCCTAACCTTCTCCTCCTGTAAATCATAAACTTCCCCTGGCCGCATTATCATTATTTTCTGTATTTCCCCTTTCTCTCCCATAGGCATGACTACAGCCTGCATCTGACTTATACTTCTGGTAATAAGTTCCCTAAAACAAGGGATACAACAGGGGATAAAGATCAGTCCAGCCACTGCACATAGAAACACAAGTCCCACCGTTCTCCACCATGTTCCTCCGAGGATAGAATCCCACCATTGGGTTCCCATAATCGAATTCCACTTTTGTATTGGAACATGCGCCAACTTCCGGATCCCTTCTGATATGTCCATCACTGCCTGTCCATTATCATCGATGTTCAAACAGCAATTAAAGAGGTTGAATTTCCCGCATACCCCTCCTTCTTCTGCCAGGAGGTAATCTAGGGCTAACCTGTTCTGGTATATCGCTGTTCTCATCTGCGTCTGCTGCTTTGCCAGCATCTCCAGCGCCCCCGCAGTTTGGTTGGTAATTACCTCCAGTACTGCCTGTAGCCTTATGATCCGGTTTAACATGTATACTGGTGTTCGGTAGCCCCAGGTTCCATCCTGTGCCCAAGTGGCTGGTCCGTAGTATGAGATGATTCCTGCTGGTGGCCACTCATCATCTTCCCATTCTCCAATGTCTATTTTCCTCTTTTTCCGATATAGGTCATCAAATACAGGTGATCCTAATGACCGGCCTTCTTTGGGGTTTAATAGGAAGAATCCAGGTTGTACCAGTCCAATAAAACAAGTCCCACTCCAATTCATCGGTAACACCGAGTATGCCTTGTATCCGCATATCCATAACAGTCCTTCAGGGGCCGGTCCACTAGAGGCAACCTTGTTCCATATATCTCGCAATACTGGGATCCCCTGATAAGGGTTATTCCCGGTGCAGTTCCATAGTCCGGCTGATTCCACTCCATCAATCTCCATCCGGATAGCGCAGTTTTTCCCATATTTCTTAGTTAGATACCATTTAGGCTCCTCTGGCCACCACACTCGGGACTGATTTGGCCACTGGGTGATGATGCGCTGGCAGAGGCTGCTGCCTACTAGGATGGCATCCTTTGCCCAGGGCCTAGCGATACACTCAGTCCCGACCGGAGCGTCTGTCAGAACCCATACCTGGGGATCTCGGTCTTGTCCAACTGTCAGGTTCCACCCCATCAGGTCCCATACTTCAACAATGGATCCTCTCCACGGCCAGCGTGAATTCATCAGTGGTCCTCCGCAGACCCAACAGTTAGTCACATTCAAGGTCCCAGCTATCCGGGTGGCCAAGTCCACAAACAGGTTTTTTTCTCCTTCAGGGATTTCGATCTGCTTCTTGATTTCTTCGTACAGTGTCTGGTGCACTTGAGGCTGAGTATGTGGGGGAGGGGGAGGCTTAGTGACTACTACCTTAGTAACCTCTTTTACTACTTCCTCCTTCGTCTTATCTATTGCCCCTTTTACGATCTGAGAAGGGAAAACTATCTGTACACAAACCCATCTCTCTCCCCTTGGGCAGGTAACGGCCCCAAACTTCCCTATATACCCCCTATTGCCTGCCATCAAATACTCCTTTCCCCCCTCTATACAAATGATTCTAGTCTTACGGTCATGGCATACTTTGTTCACATGGGAATGATAGGTAAATGATCTGGTTATTACCCCTCTGTATTGAATAGGATGATAACATTTATCACAATTATTAATACCTTTTACAACAATTACACACAAAGCAAACAATACCACGACTGCTCCTTTCATACTGTCAATTATACATTCAATGCTTTTTTTTTTTTTTTTTTCAATTACTGTTAGGGGTTTGTTTCCTGGCTTCACCGTCCACTGTTCCTCCTCCTCAGGAACGGGTGGATCGACGGGTCTTTTAACCCGGATCACGTGGGTCCACCCTTTTTCTTTTGTTCGTTTTGCTGTCTCGGTTGTCAGTAATACTAGGTACGGTCCAGTCCACCTGGGCTGGAGTTTCTCCTCCTTCCAATTTTTGACCAGTACCCAGTCGCCGGCCTTTACAGCATGTATTGGAAAGTCAAGTGGCGGGCTTTGAGCCAATAATGCTTTCGCTTTTAATTCTGTAAGGGAACGGGACACTGCCAGTAAATAGTTCCTCAAGAATACATCACTGCCCTCTATGGTGGGTATTCCTTCTATCTTTCCCAAATAAGGTAACCCAAACAACATTCCATAGGGGGGACACTGCTAACTTTGCATGGGGTCTCCGTTGCTTTTCTCAAAGCCTTTCTGTTTCCCTACTGCTCCAAACATGTGCCAGACTCCATGTACATATGCTGCTCTTAAAGCCTTAATTTCTGCCAATTGAGCTAAGCAAGATTGCAGGCAAGCTTCCAATTTGATCCTGCGCTATAGCTTTTACTTCTGTAGATATCTCTCGTCCAAAATATTCTACCTGCTGCTGACAAAACAAAAAACTTCTTCCTTGATACATCATGACCTCCTGTGCCATCTTTTCCAAGATAATTACAATGTCTCTCTCTCACATTGCTCCTCACTTGTGGAACAAACCAGCAAATCATCCACATACTATATCAACACCTTCCAAATCTGCCTACAACATCTGATTAAAAACACGGCGCTAGTATTTAAAACGCTGCCGCATCCTAGCCTAGGTGTATTTAATACCTCTTCTTAATGTTCTTACCATAGCTATGTTCAGCATTATCTTAATATTATTATTAAGATTATTATTATTATTATTATTATTATTATTATTATTATTATTATTATTATTTCCTGATTATCGTACCTGTTCACATCCCCAACACACCTTATCCATTACCTATCTCCTTACTAGCCTTGTCTGGGCTTAGATCCAGATTTATTTCACTCCCAATAGGGCATTTGTGAAAACACTCTCCCAAATACATTTACTATTGGCATGGAATCTCTGGCCCCTGTTTGGCTCTGTCATAGGACTCACTGTGTGTCGGTGCATCACTTATTTCAGACTTTTCAACCAGGTCTGTTATTACTGACAACATTGTCTTTCCTTTTTCACGCTCTTTCTTTCTAAAGCAGTCTCATCAATTCATCCCTCTGCTTCCCACTTTAATCCTTTCTGATCTGCCTTCTTTCTCATTCTAAACTCAATGTCTTACTTCTCAGATAGTTTATCCTCCTTTGCAAATTTATTCACCTTCCTTTTAAAATCTTCCACTGACTTCTCGATCCTCATATTTTACCACCACCCCTTCTACCTCGGGTAATGTCATCACTTTCCCTCCTACCCCCGAGATTCTGACTTGTTTTTCACCTAATCCAATTTCTTCTGGTATCTTAGTTCCACTTGATCTCTCTGCTCCCGAATCTACCATAAATATCATATCCTCTCCCTGGGGTCCTAATTTCAAGTTTACCAGAGGTTCCCGTGTGTATCCCATACACCCCAGGGAGCGGAACCCCTGACTCCCCTATTCTTCCTCCATGAGTGCGTACGACTGCACCTCCCGTCGTAGCTTAGGACATTCCCTTTTGAAATGACCCGGCTCTTTACAATAATAACATCGGGGTGGCCCCGTGTACCACCCTCCTGATCCTTGTTCCTTGTTTCCGGGGGACCCCAACTTCGGTCCCTCCATTCACCTCTTCCTCGTCCTCCAATACTACTTGCTGTACTGCTTGCAACATCATTTTTGCCTCTCCCTTCTGTTTCTCCTCATCCCGTCTTACATATACCTTTTGAGCCTCTGTTAACAACTGATTCAATGGTTTTTCATTCCAATCTTCCAATTTTTCCAATTTCTTTCTAATATCTGGCCATGATTTTGTTACAAAATTAACCTTCAACAACTGCTGACCTGCGGTCGTATCAGGGTCTATCCCCAAATACTGCTGGACATTTTTCCTTAACCTTTGTAAAAACACTGTCGGAAGTTCGTCCTTGTTCTGCTGATTTTCAAAAGCCCGTTCGAAATTCTGTCCCTTGGGAACGGCTTCTCTGATTCCCTTGATTATTATCTCCCTGAGATCTCTCACACTTCTTCTGTTTGGTTACTCCAATCCGCGCAGTAATGGGATATTTTACTGCTCCCACTTTAATCCTGTAACCCCTTCTCCTGCCTGTCTGACCATCTGTCTTTCTTCTGAAGTAAACAAACTTCCCCTTATTGACATCATTGTCTGCCAACTCCTTTTTTTTCCCTGGGCCCCATTAATTTATTACCTGTTTCCAACCAGAATGTTTATCTAAACAAACCATAAAAGCTGCTTGTTGTTCAGCAATTAACTTATTTCTAATTTTGTTCAAACCATTCCCCCTACAATTCCCAAATTCCAATTCGTAGTTTAAATACATACGACTAACAATTTTCCAAATTAACTTTACTGAAAAGAAATCTATAGAAGCCAAGTAACCTACATTTTCCAACTTCCCCTTTTTAAGTTGCGATGATACAAAGCGTTGTCCGTTACCTTACAATAACCTCCCCCATTGCTTACAATTCCTTAAAGGAACACACCATCCTTACAACATGTGGCCCACAGCAAACAAACCTATCACATATACAAACTTCCTCATTCATACAAAACCGGTTTTTACACGCACATTACATTAGTTCCATTCTTACTTCAATGAGATTTTTTGAAACAACTCAATATCTTTCATAAAAACCTTTTTTGGCCCTAGGAACTGATCTATTTGTTCAGCCAGTCCCAAGGGGTCTTCCAATAAACTTTTCATCTCCTTTTTAAAGTTCCTCACCCCCATACTGGTGAGAGGCACATAGTTTCCTTACTCTTACCCCGGGTGTTCCCTTCACCCCATCCAACATTCGCCCCAACGGACTATCGGGCGGAATGTTAGGCTCAATATCAGTATGAGCCTCATCCCGGTTCCCCGGACCCTTACTTCTCCCGTTCCGGTTTCCCATTACCTTGTCGGACTATTCCCGTCCGACAAACCCCGGTCGCCCAGGTAATACTTAATAGTCATTTGTCTTACCTGGGTCCTGTGCACAAGAATCACTCGACCGTCCCGTACGTATTTACCTTACACCCCCTCTTGCTTCCCGAGTCTTTTCCAGCGGATATCATTCGCTCAAACTGCTGATGGCAAGCAAGGAGATCAGAGACTGCTGAAATCAGCAGGGTGCACCTTCCCCTCCTTCCTTGCCTCCACCAAGCAGCCGGAGTGGCGATCGCGGACGAGCCCCCAATTTGTGAGATACCCTTTATGCTCACAATGAATACTCAAAGACTAAATCCTGGAAGCAAGAGATTTCTTTATTTTACGAGTCTGCAGACCGGGTGCCTCTCCAACTCGAGACACACTGAAGCCAGAGAGATCATCCCCCTTTATACACAAAATCTTACATTCAATCTCCCCTCCGGACCTCTCTCCAATCAGGGTCGGAGGTGCACAATCTGTAGGTACCTCCCACCGTACATCCCCTCGCACCTCCCATATCATACATTGCATGTTCAAACATGTTCATGGTAATGAGCAATTTCTTGACCAGGGGTGTGTTGTAATATTCATTTATTCTATTAAGCATGCTCAATTGCTCATGACCTGGCCCAGTTTTACTCACCGCCTAGTGAACCCTCTAAGTTTTCCTATATCAGTACTAAAGCTAAGCTATAGTGACAAGGGTCCCATCTATCACTCCTTTCCACTGATAGGGATCTCTCTACATCACTCCCTTCTCTAGCTTATACAATGCATCTCTTCTTACTCAAGGCCTCAAGGATGGGTCTGGCAACCTTCAGACACTGCTGTGTCAGAATCCTCTCTCCAGCCCCTCTCTGTTTGAATTCTCTTTAAAACTCCTTTCTTTAATAGGGTTTAATCACTTTATCCCTCACACACTACAGACCAACTGACTCCCACAGCTACCTGGACTACTCTTCCTCCCACCCTGCTTCCTGTAAGGACTCCATCCCCTATTCCCAATTCCTCCGTCTACGATGCATCTGCTCCCAGGATGAGGTGTTCCACACCAGGTTATCACAAATGGCCTAATTATTCAGAGAACGGGGATTCCCCTCCCCCCCCTATAGATGAGGCTCGCATCAGGGTCTCCTCCATACCCCGCAACACTGCCCTCTCTCCCCATTCCCCCATTCGCAAACAGGGCAGAGTCCCCCTGGTCCTCACCTTTCACCCCACCAGCCGGCAAATACAACACATAGTCCTCCGCCAGTTTCGCCACCTCCAACGTGACCCCTCCACTCGCCACATCTTCCCATCTCCCCCCCTGTCTGCCTTCCGAAAAGACCGCTCCCTCCGCAACTCCATTGTCAATTCTTCCCTTCCCTCCCGCTCTACCCCTTCCCCGGGCACTTTCCCTTGCAACCGCAAGAAATGCTACACTTGTCCCTTCACCTCCCCCCCTCCACTCCTTTCAGGGACCCAAGCAGTCCTTCCAGGTCCGACAGAAGTTCACCTGCACCTCCTCCAACCTCATCTACTGCATCCGCTGCTCCAGATGCCAGATGATCTATATCGGTGAGACCAAGCGGAGGCTTGGCGATCGTTTCGCCGAACACCTCCGCTTGGTCCGCATTAATCAACCCGACCTCCTGGTGGCTCAGCACTTCAACTCCCCCTCCCATTCCGTATCCGACCACTCGGTCCTGGGCCTCCTCCACGGCCAGAGTGAGCAACACCGCAGGTTGGAGGAACAGCACCTCATATTCCGCTTGGGGAGTCTGCATCCTTTGGGCTTGAACATTGAATTTTCTCAATTCTGTTAACCCTTGCTGTCTCCTTCAGTTCCCACCTCTCCCTCAGCCCTCGGGTCCTGGCATTCCCTCTCTCTCTATCTCCCTCCCCCACCCTAGTCGCACCAGCTTCTCATTTTCACACCACAATGGCTTGTTCCCTTTATCATCGATACTTTTTTGCATATCTTTCATTCATTGTTCTTCATCTCTCCACATCACCGTCTATATCTCTCGTTTCCCTGATCCCTGACCAGTCTGAAGAAGGGTCTCGATCCGAAACGTCGCCAATCTCCTTCGCTCCTTAGATGCTGCTGCACCCGCTGAGTTTCTCCAGCCTTTTGTGTACCCTCGACTATTTGTCGATGTACAGAATGGCTTTAGGAATGGAAGGTCTACAATGGAGTCTGTATCAGTTTTGGATCAGGATATTAAAAGGGCATTTAGAAGCAAGTTTTTTGTTTGCAAATACACAGGACTAGATGTTAAAAATCCAAGTTGCCAAATATCCATTTACTCCCGATGGTGATGGGAGCCTTCTGCACTCACCTATGCTCCTCCGATGTTGAGAAAGGCTAGGCAGACACGTCATTGGGGTTATCAAGTGGGCACCTACTTTCATCAACGTTTCGCTGATTGAACCCACGATGTCTCCAGTAGGCTCAGCGGTGCATTCTGGCATCCCAGAACCATCCCCCTCGGCATCTGTCTAGTCGGTTATTTGGGAGACCAAATGGGGTCTTTCTTCTCCAGCCAGAGCCACTGGCTACTCCGCTCTGCTACCCGTGATGTTTCTTTGATGGCCTGGCATAGGGCTTGTCCACTGATCCCCAGGTCCTTCATCAGTATTAAAGTAGATGTTGCCACAAATCCTCGACATCCAACTTCTACCGGGCAGATCTTAGCTCTCCAGCCCCGCTGTTCTGCCTCCGCTGCAAGCTCTGTATATCGCAGTTTCTTTCTTTCGATGCACAGCATCCTCCCAAGGGACTGTGAGCTCCACAAAGTACACCATGCGCAGACAGTTCGACCAGAGCACAAGATCAGGCCTCAAGTTGGTGATGGCTATCTCTGATGGAACTGTAAGCCGTTGGTCCACATCCACCAGCATCTGCCGATCCCGGGCTGCCTCCAGCTGTCCAAGCCTGGCCCTTGGTGGAATTTTCCATTGCCTTTGTTCCCCCCGAACAAAGGCAATTGTCTTAACTGGGTTGGTTGTTCTGGGCGGCAAGGCATTGTTCGCTGTTCTCCTGCATTCCAGAGATGCTGCCAGGCATTTGAGCACTTGATTATGTCTCCAGGTGTACCGTCCTTGGGAGAGGCTTACTTTACACCCAGTGAGAATGTGCCTAAGTGTGGCTGGTGTTGAACACAGGAAACAGTAGTGAGTGTATTCCTTGATATTGAGAAGGCATATGATTCTTTGTGGAAGGCGGGATTAATGATTAAAATTTTTGACTTGAGAATCAGGGGACGAATGTTTAACTGGATTAAGGATTTTTTATTGAATAGAACAAATCAAGTAATGGTTGGTGGT
Organism: Okamejei kenojei; assembly: GCA_035221665.1. Taxonomy (NCBI): domain Eukaryota; kingdom Metazoa; phylum Chordata; class Chondrichthyes; order Rajiformes; family Rajidae; genus Okamejei; species Okamejei kenojei. Next base: position 9,667,990 of record CM069173.1, read on the forward strand.
GTCAGCTCAGAGACTGTAGAAATAGAGAATGGAACCCAGCAGGGAAGTGTTATCAGTTTTATTTAATATCGTGATAAACGACATATTTTGTAAATTAGAGAGAGGATTTGGTCTGTCTTTGTTTGCAGATGACGGGGCCACCTGGAAAAGAGGTCGTAATGTAGAGTTTTTTTTAAAACAGATTCAAAGAGTGTTTGTGTCGTTAGAGGGATGGGGAAACACACGGGGCTTTAAAATCTCTGCCTCTAAGACTAAATATATGGTATTTGGTTTTAAAAGAAAGTTACCTAAGTTAGGGCTGTATATGTATGAGTCCTTATTGGAGAAGGTCAAGGTTTTTAAGTTTTTGGGTGTTTGGTTTGAAGAGCGTATGACTTGGGCTGTGCATGTAGGTAAAACTGTGTTGAAATGTGAAAAAGTTCTGAATGTTATAAAGTCTGGTTGGGTGTGAATGGGGGGCCAACAGGGATCTTCTCTTGACTACGGGTGTTTTGTGTATTGGTCTGCGTCTAAAACTGTTCTGGCTAGGCTAGATGTGTTGCAGGCAAAGGCATTGAGGCTTTGCTGTGGAGCCTTCAGAACTTCCCCAGTCCCTGCCCTGATTGTTGAAATGGCAGAAATGCCCTTATGGTTAAGGTGCATTAAGCTAGGGTTACATTACTGGGCTCAACTTTGTGGGTGTAATGATACCTTCCCAGCAAGGTGTTTGTTGAAGAGGTTGATGATGGTAACAAATATAACACTTTTTTTGTCATTATAAATCAGTGGGGTAGGAAGCTGGGTTTGGAACAAGGGAGTATTATAGAGCATACAATATGGCTACCTGTGCCCTATTGGGTTCTTCCTGAACTGTTTATTGAGCTTGCTTTTCTTCAGGAAAAAGATAAGCACGAGGTGACTCCAAGAATAGTGGAATATTTTAATTCAATCAGTGAGAGCACTTTGATTGTTTTTACAGACGGATCTAAAGATCCAGTTAGTGGGAGAGCTGGGTTTGGAGTGTATGTGGAGCAGCTTGGGTTGAAGATTGGCCGACGCATTTCTGACGGAAGCTCTGTTCTCACGACTGAATTAATGGCAATTCAATGGGCTCTATGGTGGATTGAGGAAGCCAGTTTGAAAGAAGTCATTATCTGTTCTTATTCTACTGCTTCTCTTCAAACTTTAAGAGTAGGGAAATCTAAAGATCATCCTGACATTCTAAATGAAATCTTGAGTGTGTTTTCTAGAATTGCGTGTAACATCACTTTTTGCTGGGTTCCCGGGCATGCTGGCGTAAGGGGGAATGAGCAGGTGGACCTCATAGCAAAGGAGAGTTTAAGAAGAGAAATAGATATCCATGTATCATTGGGGAGAGTGGAACTGAGAGAAATAATTAAAGAGGGCTTAACAAAAGAATGGCAGAGAGGATGGGAAAAGGAAGTCAGGGGTAGACACTACTTTTCTATACAATCTGAAGTTAGGAATATATGTTTCTGTACATCTCTGTCCCGTAGGGACTCAGTTAAACTGTGTCGATTGAGGTTGGGACACTGTGGGTTAAATTACTATTTGTGCATTGTAGGGAAACATGTTTCTGGCTTATGTGAATGTGGGAGTAATGAGACAGTTAAGCATGTTTTCCTAGAATGTAAAAAGTATAGGGTAGAAAGAAAGGTATTGTTTGTCAGACTGACAGGACTTGGAGTTGAGGCTTTTTCTGTTTTATCCTTGTTTGGACACAATGAGAAACATCAACTGATATCCAGGACTGTTCTTCAATTCCTGCATGTTACAGGACTGTATGTAAGAATCTAGTTCAAACTTTGACCTGTGGAGGACAGTAATACGCTTAGCAGCGTCTACACTGCTGGAATCCTACAACAACAACAAGAAGAAGAGATTTAAGAGGACATTAGGGCAACATTTTAACTGAGAGTAGTTCATATCTGGAATGAGCTGCTGAGGAAACAGGTACAATTACAATGTTAAAAATATATTTTGACCAATATTGGGATAGGAAGGGATTAGAAGCTAAGGGTCAAATGTGGGCAAGTGGGACTGACCCAGAATGCAGACATGATTGCCATGGCCAAGGAGAACCAGGCGGCCTGTTTCTGTGCTATAAATCTCTATGACTTATTAATGCTGTTCCAATGGCCGGTGTCAACATCCCGGGCCCAGCGCAGTGTGCAGGTGGGGAAAGGAGAGCGGACAGGGTTTGTTGGCATTACATTGCATGGGGACTGAGAGAGAGATCCTCCGGGGTTCAGTGCTGCAGATTACAATCTCTGGTACAGTGTGAAAGTGTGGGGTTCATTCTGTACCTGCCAGTTCCTGGTACAATGTCTGGTCTGTGACTTCCAACGCTGTTATAACAAGGCCCAACACAAGCTCAAGGAACAGCACATCATCATCTATCACCTGTGCACAATGCAGCATATAGGACTTTATGCTGAATCTTCTTGTTGATATCAGTCTGACCAAGTTTGCCTGCGATCTACTTTCCTCACTCTTTCAGTTGTATTGTCTGGCCCACTCAGAATGTACCAGTCGACCAGACTACACCAGATTAGGTGTGTTGGAAGGAACTGCAGATGCAGGTTTACATCAAAGATAGACACAACATTTTGAAGCTACTAAGTAAGTCAGACAGCAGGTCTGCAGAGAACGGATGCGTGATGTTTCAGCTCATGACACTTCTCTTTACTGAGAGTCGGAGGAAAGGGAGTGTGGAGATATCGCTGGGTAAAATTACTGTTCAAAGCAGTCGATGATAAGGAAATGTAGAATGGTTCCTTGTTAGCTAAAGTGACAAGGAGGCATAAAATCAGTAAAATTATAAGAAGGACATTGAAGCTAGTCAGAGAATTGGGGTGGGGAGGGATGGAGAGAGTCAGGAATAAACCAAGGTAAGCACATTTGCTTATTTATCTCACGGAGACCTGCTGACTCCGACCTCATACTCCCTCACTGTTTATGCTTCCCACACACCAGATCATTTCCCCCTCTAGCCAGTACTTCCAATCCACTTTCACTGGTCATGTAGAAGAGTCAAGAGTGTTTTATTGTCATGCTAAGTGGGACCCGTTGGGTCCCATGTTCACACGGGAGGGCTGGTCCCCCAACGCAATATTCCGCCTCTCCACCAATTCCAATATCGGTGGCCAGTGGGGAGGGGGCTTTATGGAGCACTAGTATGGATGTTGTGGGCTGAAAGTACAGGTTTCCGGAAGGCTAGTATGGACATTGTGGGCTGAATGGATTCTTGGGCTGGCAGCTCAGTCATTCAGGTCTGGTGGGCTGGCAGCTCATTCACTCTGGCCTGGTGGTCTGGCATCTTAGTCACTCAGGCCTGGTGGGCTGGCAGCTCAGTGACTCAGGCCTGGTGGGCTGACAACTCAATCACTCAGGACTGTGTGTGTATGTGTCTCTCACCTCACCCCAGTATTTTTCTCACTTCATTGCCTCCCTGTGAGATCCAGGATTGACTATCAAGGTCTGTCACAGCTGGTGGGCTGGCAGTTGACTCACACACGGCTGGTGGGCTGGCAGTTGACTCACGGCTGATGGGCTGGCAGTTCACTCACTCACACTCAGACTATTATTTAAACAGACTATTATTTAAATGGTGGCCAATTAGGAAAAGGGGAGATGCAGCGAGACCTGGGTGTCATGGTACACCAGTCATTGAAAGTAGGCATGCAGGTGCAGCAGGCAGTGAAAAAAGCGAATGGTATGTTAGCTTTCATAACAAAAGGATTTGAGTACAGGAGCAGGGAGGTTCTACTTCAGTTGTACAGGGTCTTGGTGAGACCACACCTGGAGTATTGCGTACAGTTTTGGTCTCCAAATCTGAGGAAGGACATTATTGCCATAGAGGGAGTGCAGAGAAGGTTCACCAGACTGATTCCTGGGATGTCAGGACTGTCTTATGAAGAAAGACTGGATAGACTCGGTTTATACTCTCTGGAATTTAGGAGATTGAGAGGGGATCTTATAGAAATTACAAATTCTTAAGGGGTTGGACAGGCTGGTCACAGCTTAAGATAAGGGGGAAATCCTTTAAGACCGAGATGAGAAAGACTTTTTTCACACAGAGAGTGGTGAGTCTCTGGAACTCTCTGCCACAGAGGGTAGTTGTGGCTAAGGGGATCAGAGGGTATGGAGAGAAGGCAGGTACGGGATACTGAGTTGGATGATCAGCCATGATCATATTGAATGGCGGTGCAGGCTCGAAGGGCTGAATGGCCTACTCCTGCACCTAATTTCTATGTTTCTATGTTTCTATGTTTCATGGCTGGTGGGCCCACACACACACACACACCCATCTCACACACATCCTTCATCTCTCACACATACTCAAACACTCCACCACTCACACACACACAACATATATATGACAGTAAAATATCTTGAACCTACTCACATGGTTGAGCGTGGCCACTTCACTGAGCGGGACATCCGGAATGAGCGCAACCTCTCCACTGAGCAGGACTTCTGGAGTGAGCGCGACTTCCGGAATGAGCGTGACCTTTGGAATAAGCACAGTGCACACTGAGTTCTAGCACAGTGTAGGCCAACAACTGATTTCAAGCACAGTGCAAGGAAAACAGCCAATTTCATTTGCATTTTGAGCACAGTGCAAGGCCAGCAACTCATTTCATTTCCATTTCAAGCACAGTGCAAGGCCAACAACTCATTTTATTTCTATTTCGAGCACAGTGCATGGCCAACAACTCATTTCATTTCCATTTCAAACATAGTGCAGGCCAACAACTAATTTCATTTCCATTTCAAGTACAGTGCAGGCCAATAACTAATTTCAAGCACAGTGCAGGTTAACAATTCATTTCAAGCACAGTGCAGACTTACAGTTCAGTTCATTCATGGCGCAGACTTACAGGTCTGGACTCAACTCTCACTCACATTCTTCCAGAGTGACTGACTCACATCCGGCCTCTGGGGCTTTATTTTCCTGGTCCCCCAGAAGGGGCATGACATGCATCGTGTTGACTGACAGGCGAGAAGACCAATCAGCTGATATCACAATTATCCTAAACATTCATAACTTTATGGTTTCACCGATCGGAAAAAACTTGGGGCGGTTCGAGGAAAGGAGGACTGTAAGTAAGATGGCGGAAAAAAATCATAGCAATATATGGTAGCGTTTTTTCAAAAAATGCATTTACAATGTGGACAGGGTGGTCAAGATAAGAATTTTAGTAATAGTATAGACAGGGCTCTCACTTAACTTTTTTTCCCTATTGCCAGCTGGACAACCTTGGCAGCTTTTTAGGTTGCCAAATGACAGTTTAGGTGGTCAATTAAGATGGCTTGCATCACGCGTGCTCGGATGAAGTGCGCAGTTACCAGCCGGAATTATGCTCAATGAAGCTTTCACATATTATTTCTGCTTCAAATGAAGTCACAAACTAACATATTCACCAATCAAGACATGATATATAACACAATGACATGCAGCAAAATTATAATACAGTATCTCAACTCTTTTTACATATTACAATTAATGCAATTTTTATTATTTCTTTCCATTTCCAAGCAAAAATGTGGTTGGATTATTCAGCGTATGATCAACCTGTGTCAATAAATCCTGGACATTGATAACATATATGCTTAACCATGCACACTACAGATTGATGCAAGCATGTTTTCTGTGAAGGACCAAAAATTATCATGATATGGTCATAGCATGGTCATGGCATGGGTCGTTATTGCTATTGGTACAGAAACACTCTCGCTTCCCACATAATTTATCCACAACAAAATATACAGGTTGCAAGGAATTTTCTAAAGGCATTTTATGATAATAGCTGATAAAACTGACTATACCCATCTGACAGGTTAAACATTACACTAACTAACAAGAGATGGCCAAAGGACATAAATGCAGTAAATGTTCTTTTGGAAATATATTTAAAGGTGTCAAGATGCCACATTACCAGACATTCAGATTAGATGTATGTGTTGTGAACAGCAATGAAGGTACCCAGTTTGTAAGCAACAATTTAAAAAAAATTGTTGATAAATGTTTTTTCCATCATTCCCACTTCAGAATTAACATTAAAATTTCAACTGAAATATCTCCTGACCAAATTTGTGGTGTATATGACTGACTGTAGAAGTAAAACAGATTAATATGTTTTTTTTAAAATAAAAGATAACCCTGAAACGTCTGCCTCCTTACTATGGGAAACATTTAAAGCATTTAATCGTGGAGCCATGATCTCCTCCCAAGCATTTCATAATAAAAAGAATCGGGTGATACAACAGGCATTGGAAAGGGAAATTAAACAATTAGACATAGAGAATGTGGTTACACCAACCATGATAAAACACAATAAAATTGCAGTATTGAAATATAAATTAAATAAATTAAATTAAATATATTCAGACCAAGTTGTAAAATTTTATCAATATACTAAACAATTACATTTCATAAAAACAATTCATAGGATTAAATCAGACAAAGGAGAACCACAAGTACAACCTAAGGATATTAACGAGAAATTTCTGCAATATTATCAAAACCTTCATTCTGCCAAAACGATAGATCACCAGACAGGAATAGAAACTTTCTTACAAAAATGCAATCTTAAAGGGATAGATTTGAAAGATAGAGAATTATTAGACGCTGAAATAACAGTAAAAGAAATTGAAGAGTCTATCAGATCACTAAAAAATGGTAAATCCCCGGGACTGGCATTGGCTCGGAATTTTATAAAACATTCTATGATTTGATTGTTCCACGTTTAAAGACATTGTACGAACATATTTATACACAACAGAAATTACCAGAAACGCTAAATTAATCTATTATAACACTTATACCAAAAATAGATAAGTTTTGATGACTGCAAGGTAACAAATCAGACCGAAAGGTCCAATAAAGGAATCATATCTGAATCTGATCTATTGCTCTTCTAAACACTGATCAAAAAAAATTAACTAAAATTCTAGCACAAAGATTAAGTACAGTGATTAATAAGTGAATACACCCGGATCAAACAGGATTTATACCAAAATGGTATTCCTCACATAACCTGAGATGATTATTCAACATTATATACTCAAAAAGAAGTATTAACAAAGACCTAGCAATTATTTCATTAGATGTTGAGAAAGCTTTTGACCAGGTGGAATGGCCCTATTTATTTTGGGTTATGGAAATTTTTCAACTGAGTGAGAAGTTCAGTACATGGCTAGAACTTTTATATACTAATCCAACAGCTAGAATATCAACAAATCAAATGTTATCAACTAAATTTAACTTATCACGAGTCTGTAGACAAGGATGTCCGTTATCCCCGCTATTATTTGCACTTGTAATAGAATCATTAGCACAAAGTGTGAGGTCCCATCCTGAAATATATGGGTATAAAACTAAAGATACTGAAAATAAAATCTCCTTATACGCAGACGATGTATTAATTTACATCACAAAACCTGAAATTAGTATCCCTACTTATTAAATTTAATAACTCAATATGGCTCGTTTTCAGGATACAGAATTAATTGGAATGAAAATGAAATCATGCCAATAATGGAAAGTAATCCACATATATTACAACAATTCCCTTTTAAAATAGTAAATGAATAATTCAAATATCTTGGAATTTATGTAACAAAGAGATATACCTCTTTATTCAAATTTTCCGCCTTTATTGAACAAATTACATAAGAATATTTTATATTGGAAAACATTACCTATTTCAATGTTGGGTAGAATTAATGCGATAAAAATGATTTTTTTCCCGCAATTATTGTACCTCTTTCAATTAATCCCGATATATCTCTCAAAATTTTCTTTTAAGAAGATTGACTCTATAGTCACCAATTTTATCTGGGATTACAAGAACCACAGAATAAATAAAAAAAACACTTATGTAAATCAAAAATAAATGGAGGTTTAGCACTACCAAATTTTATGTTTTATTATTGGGCAGTTAATATTAAAAATATGAATTTTTGGTTGGAAGAACTGGACAAACAACCAGATTGGTTAAAAATGGAAAAGGAAGACTGTTTACCTTTTGAAATTGGATCGATTCTATTTGCTATTACTAAACTAAGCAAAAAAAAACTATGAAGAAAACCCTATAATAGACAGTGGTATACGCATTTGGAAACAATTAAAGAAGACACTAAAATTGAATTGTTTACCACTATCTCTTCCCATTGTAAACAATGCTCCATTTACACCCTCAATGATGGATAAAGGTTCTTTACAATGGAAAAATCACGGAATTACTAAGATGGGCGATCTCTATAGGAAAAGTTAATTTCTCTCATTTCAGGAACTACAACAAATTTATGGGCTTCATTCAAAAGACTACTTTAGATATCTACAAGTTAGAGACTATGCTAAGTCAAATACACAGGACTATAGAAATAGAAAGACAGAAATTCTTGATGAATGTTTGAATAAACACCCGAACACAGAAAAATTGATATCTTATATTTATAATATTCTGTTAGATAATCATGCCCCATGACGGAAATATATAGGCAATCATGGGAAAACGAACTAGGTCAAATAATAAGGCCAGAAATATGGGATGAAAGCTTACAATATATACATCACTGTTTGTTAAATGCTAGACATTCTTCAATACAAGTTAAAGTATTACATAGATTGCACTATTCAAAAACCAAATGAAACAGAATTGTTCCATGTGTATCCCCTATTTGTGATAAATGTCAACACTTAGAGGCTAATCTAATGCACACATTTGTAAGCTGTATAAAAATTAATAATTTTTGGACTGAAAGTTTTAAGATAATTTCGGAAGTTGTTAATACCAAATTGGTCCCTGATTCAAAATTAATAATATTAGGAATACTAGAACCAAATCAATTATTTACAACGAACCTAAGAACCTTTATTGATTATAGTTTAATAATTGGGAAAAAATTAATATTACAATTTTGGAAAGGCCCTATAACCCCCACAATTAAAATGTGGACTATGGAAATGTCGGCGACCCTACATTTGGAAAGATTAAGATTTGTCTTAATGGACAAACAAGAACTATTCACAAGAATTTGGTCCCCATTCATTGAATATTTGAAGGGGCAAACAGGTTCGGCACGAGAACCTGAAACCTGAATTAAGGAATAGATGAAGAATTACATTTTATAATCCGCGGATATATCTACAATGATGCATAATCAGTTGAATACTCCATTCCTCTTTTGGTTTTTTTCCCCCTCTCCCTCTCTACTACTTTCTATCTATATAAAAATTTTAAAAGTACAATTACTATACAATTGTTAATATAAATAATATTAATAATGTATGACTATAACAAACAAAATGCTTTTTATTATGTATTTACTTCTAATAATTTTTTTTTAAATTAAAAAAAAAAGGAAATAAAGAGAAGGAATAACTGGTCCCTTTCAGAATGGCAGGCAGTGACTCGTGGTTTACCGCAAGGTTCGGTGGTGGGAGATGAATTGAGATGAAGGGATTCAAAGTAACATAAGCAAATTTGCAGATGACTCAAAGCTGGGTGCTAGTGTGAACTGTGAGGAGGATGCAGGGTGCCTTGGACAGGTTGGGTGAGTGGGCAGATGCATGACAGATGCAGTTTAATGTGGATAAATGTGAGGTTATCCACTTTGGAAGCAAAAACAAGAAGGCAGATTATAATCTAAATGGTGTAAAGTTGGGAAAAGGGGAAGTAAAACGGGATCTGGGGGTCCTTGTTCATGAGTCAATGAAAGTTGGTATGCATGTACAGCAGGCAATGAAGAAAGTGAATAGTTGGCCATAACAAGAGGAGCTGAGTATAGAACCAAAGAGGTCTTTCTGCAGTTGTATAGGGCCCTCGTGAGACCGCACCTGGAGTATTGTGTGCAGTTTTGGTCCCCTAATTTGAGGAAGGACAATTTTGCTATTGAGGGAGTGCAGAGTCGGTTTACAAGGTAAATTCCCGGGATGGTGGGACTGTCATTTGCTGAGAAAATTGAGCTGCAAGGCTTGTATACGATGGAGTTTAGAAGGATGAGAGGGTATCTTATTGAAACATATAAGATTATTAAGGGTTTGAAAACGCTAGAGGCAGGAAACCAATGTTCCAGGTGATGGGGGAGTCCAGAACTAGGGGACGCAGTTTAAGAATCAGGGATAAGCCATTTAGAACAGAGATGAGGAAACTTTTTCACACAGAGAGTTGTGAGTGTGGAATTCTCTGCCTCAGAGGGCAGTGGAATCAGGTTCTCAGGATACTTTCAAGAGAGAGCTAGAAAGGGCTCTTAAAGATAGCTTAGTCAGGAGATATGGGGAGAAGGCAGGAACGGGGTACTGATTGGGGATGATCAACCATGATCACATTGAATGGCGGTGCTGGCTCGAAGGGCCGAATTGCCTACTCCTGCACCTATTTTCTATTGTCTATTGAAAGGTCACCCATCCAGAAATGCTGCCTCACCCGCTGAGTTATTTCAGCATTTTGTATCTGGGGGAACTATAGGCTGGTTATTCTGACTTTGTTGGTCGGTAAGAATTTAGAGTCCATTATAAAGGATCTTGTTATGCAGTACTTAATAAAATATTGAGTTCACAATAAAATAGGCCAAAGTCAGCATGGCTGTATGAAGGGGAGGTCTGGCATGACAAATCTACTGGAATTCTCTAAAGAAGTAAATAGCACGACAGACAAAGGGAAGTCAATTTTGATGTTGTTTATTTAGATTTTCACAAAGCTTTTGATAAGGTGCCATACTTGAGGCTGCTGAGGAAGATGAGAGCCATGCTATTAAAGGGCAGCTACTAGCGTAGATAGCAGGTTGGCTGGATGGCAGAAGACAAAGCGTGGCAATAAAGGGGCTTTTTCTGGTTGGTTGCCATTGACTGGTGTAGTTCCGCAGGGCTCGGTGCTGGTGCTGCTATTCTTCATATTGTATATTAATGATTTGGATGAGGGGATTGAGGGCTTTGTGACCAAGTTTGTGGATGATACAAAAATAGGTGGAGGGGCAGTTAGTTTAGAGAAAGCAGGCACTCTGCATTAGGATTTGCATAGGTTGGGAGAGTGGGCAGAGAAGTGACAGATGGAATATAGTGCAGCAAAGTGTGGATTCTTGCATTTTGGTAGTAAGAATAAAGGCGTAGACTATTTACTAAATGGGGAGAGAATCCAGAAATCGGACATGCAAAGGGACTTTGGAGTGATGGTGCAGGATTCCCAAAAAGGTTAATCTGCAAGTTGCATCGCCAGTAAAGAAAGCAAACACAATGCTAGCATTTATTTTAAGAGGGCTTGAATACAAAAACAGGGATGTAATGCTGATGCTCTATAAGACACTGGTATGGCCACATTTGGAATATTGTGAGCAATTCTGAGCACCAGATCTGAGGAAGGATGTGCTGGCCCTGGAAAGAGTACAGATGAGGTTTACAAGAATGATCCCAAGAATGAGTAGTTTAATCTATGATGAGTGTCTGTCAGCACTGGGCCTGCACTCTCTGGAGTTTAGAAGAATGAGGAGGGTCCTCATTAAAACATACAAATAGTGAAATGCTTGGGCAGAGTGGATGTGGAGAAGATGCTTCCACTTGTGGGAGAATCTAGGATTAGAGGTCAGAGCCTCAAAATTAAAGGACGTCTTTTAGGATGGGGACGAGGAGAAATTCCATCACAGTGAGGAATGTGGAGGAGTCACTGTGGTGGATGTTTATGTTCAAATGTATTTTGTGTGTTCTGTTGCTTTTTATTGTTATGACTGTATGGCAAATGAAATTGCTCGTACGTTGCAAAACATACTTGTCTAATAAAATATGATTATGTTCATGATTATGTAATTCCAGTTCTAATCCTACCCACCCAGTCTCGTTCAGTCAAACACTGAATACGAAGCACTGGTAATCAACTCTCTTTATTATCCAACACCAATACAATACCGAATGCAACACTGCAGATCTGATCCTTGTCTCAACCCGTTCAAGCCCTTCAGCCTCGTGTGAATAGAACAACTCCAGAAGATCAGCACACTCCCATGCACTATCCCAGAAGATTGGCACACCCCCAATGTGCTCTCCCCTCTTTTATACCTTCACGGACCCTTCGCGCGAATTACATGGTGGGGGCAACCCCTACAGGCCAATCATCAATAAGGATTACAAAATACATGAATTGAGAGTTCCTAACACAATCACAAAACATCACATAACGTAGTTTGATAGAAAGCACTTAGTGGGAAACAGCTCCATTAAGTAAAGATACATTCTACCAGGAAAAGCAAACAATTTGGACAAGCCCCCTCTCCTTGACCAATCATGAGTAACGGTGAGAAGACCATGCAACATCGTTAGTAACATTATTAGAACCCATGATTTCCCAACCAATCCTGAGCATGCATTTGCAGCAGGACCTAGCTCCATCTGCAAAACCTCATACATATTAACAATTAAAGGCCATCTGGACATCAACCTTGTCCAGCAGGCTTTACAAAAGCAGAAATCCTCCATTTTGTCAGGCACCCAAAATGCCCAATATTATCAATTATGTATATGATTAGTCAGAGGGTGGTGAATATGTGGAATTGTTTGCCACAGAAGGCTGTAGAAGCCAAGTCAATGGATATTTTCAAGGCAGAGATAGATTCTTGATTAATACAGGTTTCAGGTAAGCCTGACCGGTGGTGGGAATGATGCTGGAGTCAATTATTATATAGGTAATAATAGTAAGATTAAATGAGAACTTACCAGTTCGAAGTTTGATCGTTATTTTATGAGGAGTAACGATGAGGGATTACATGAAGAAGCCCGGCCTGGCACTTGATCGGCATACTTCAAAGCAGCGGCATGAAAAACACAGAACATAATAGCCGGAGTAAGATAGTAAGGCTCAACATAGATTTAGATCATTTATTTTATGAGGGTCGGGAGTGGAGGGCACGTAATCCCTCATCGTTACTCCTCATAAAATAACGATCAAACTTCAAACTGGTAAGTTCTAATCTAATCTTACTATTTTACTTCAGAGTCATGTGAGTGACTACGTGAAGATTTTGTAGCTTCTGTGTTTTTTTATGTCGTAGAGGCATTCCATACGACAGTCCGGCTAGGTGTACACATAAATGAGTAAATAACCTTTTACCAGAATTCAGTTTTAGTATATTTCATAAATCTTTTAATGATAAAAGAACAAATAATAACCCCTTTTTTATACCTGGGGATAATCACTACAAAGTGATAAAAGATATAAAGTGATAACATAATCGATAATATAAATCGATAGTGAAACAAAGCAGGTGATTACAGTGAACCCAACACCGCGTGTCCAAAGCCTGTCATTGTGAGAACAGGTTTATCGTAGAACTTTGAAAAAGTTTCTTTTTACACCACCCTGCGGCTTCTAAAATGTGTTCGAGCTGTACGTCCTGTAACTTCGCCGCGGATGTAGCTGCAGCCCTGGTGGAGTGAGATTTAAACACATCAGTGTCTACTCCCGCTAAAAGTAACAGCTGTTTTAACCATCTAGAAATGGTTTGTACTGATGCTTTTGTGTGTGGTTTCTTATGCGTAATAAATAACGCTTTTTCATCACCTCGAAGACTCTTGGTTACTTTTATATATTGAGTCAAGTGTCTAACTACACACAATATTGGATCAATAACCATATAACCATATAACCATATAACAATTACAGCACGGAAACAGGCCCTCTCGGCCCTTCCAGTCCGTGCCGACCATTTGTTTTCCCCTAGTCCCATCTACCTGCACTCAGACCATACCCCTCCATTCCCTTCACGTCCATATACCTATCCACTTTACTCTTAAATGTTAAAATCGATCTTGCCTCCACCACTTCTGCTGGAAGCTCATTCCACACAGCCACCACCCTCTGAGTAAAGAAGTTCCCCCTCACGTTACCCCGAAACTTCTGTCCCTTAATTCTCATGTCATAGGGTAAGCTTGAAACATTACCTTAGCTCCAGATCTTCCTGGTCTGCTTTGTTTGATCAGATCATAAACGTTAAAAAAAATGTAATCTGAAGCCATATGCATACAATCTAAACGTAGCATTTGTAATGTTTGCACTCTTTGTGCTGATACCAACGCCATTAACATTACTACTTTAAATGTTAATTTTTCCAAAGACATAACTGTGATTGGATTCCATTGCCTAAGCAAAGTAAGTACAATGCTGACACCCCAAATTTCTGTATATCTTGGCTTGGGCGGATTTTTGTTAAAAATTCCTTTCATAAACCTGGATATTAATGGATGAGATTCAATTAATTAATGCTCAGAAATTTGTCCTAAATAGGACAATAAAGCACTACGAGCACTATTAATGGCACTATAACTCAAGTGCTGCTCAAAATACAACTCAGCAAGGAACTCCAATATGTTTGAAATGTTCACAGTATGATAAGATATATTTGATTGTCTACAAAAAACTTCCCATTTCTTTATATGTCATATATTGTTTCTTAGTGCTATCTCACCATGATGAGACTATAACATCCATGGTCCTATCCGACAGTCCAAGCCCTTGTAGTGGTCTGGTCAAAACCTGCAGATTAATAAATTCATATGAACATGTAATGGATGAATTTCTTTTGTCACTGGTTGTATTAACAAATCCCTGCAGCTAGGAATTGATATACATGGTTCCTTAATCATATTTAACATCAACGGGAACCATGGTTGTGTGGGCCAATTTGGAATCACCAACAGTCCTGTGGCAGAATCTTGTTCTATTTTCTTAAGACATTGCCTAACCAGGCCAAATGGAGGGAAAGCATAAAATAACATATTTCCCCAATGTAGCGAAAATGCATCTACTGCTACCGCACCTGGATCGGGTTCTCAAGACACATATTTAGGCAATTGATGATTTAATCTTGATGCAAACAGATCAATATCTGGTAACCCATAGCGAATAACAATTTTACTGAAAACTTGTGGGTTCAACATCCATTCTGTGTTGTCTTTGAGTACCCTTGATCTGTTGTCTGCCACCACATTGTCTTTACCTGGGATATAACTTGCTGAAACCCAAATTTGGTGCTCAATACACCAATGCCATATCTGATTGACCAGACAATCACATTATACCGACCTTACCCCACCCATGTGATTAATATATGCAACAGCTGTCTTATTGTCTAATTGTACCTGGACATGGAGATCCTTTTTTATAGAACAATAGGCTTTAAATCCATAAAATGCCCCCATTAACTCCAAATAATTAATACCATATGTTTGGAGAAACAATTCCTCTTGGACAGTCCATCTGCCCCCGCAGCTGGTAAATTTATCTGTCGCCCCCCATCCGAGAACACTTGAATCTGTTTGTAAAAATACTTCAGGCTGCTGTATTGAAATGTTTTTAGCAGCATGTGGAATATTTTCAATCCACCAATGTAATTCCAATAAAGCTTCTTTTGTTAATTGCATAGGCCTATCAAAATGGCCTGCTTGCTTTTTTTAAAGCTTGCATTTTGTCCCTTTGAAGGTTTTGGTAATGTAATGGACCAAATTCCACTGCAGGAAATGCTGCTACTAATTTACCAATAACCTTTGCTACTTCTCGGATGGAGGGATAAGGTTTGCGAATGAGGCCCCAACATACAGTTGAAATATCAACAATCTTGTCCGTTGGCAAAGTTACTAACATAGTAACTGAATTAATCACAAAACCTAAATAATTAATTGTTTGTGGTGGCTGCAGCTTGGATTTAATTGGGTGAATCAGGAACCCTAGTTTTTCAAATAAAGTTTTAGTTGCTGAAACTGATTTTCCAGCTGATTCCTGACTATTACTGACAATTAAAATGTCATCCAGATAAGCCATAACGATGTGTTTTTGTGCTCTTAATTGTGCTAAAGCTGGCTTCAACAGCTTTGTGAAGAGCCTAGGAGCTGAACTTAACCCATTAGGTAAAGCTTTAAATTGCCGCAGCTGTCCCAGCCAATTAAATTTTAAGTACCTCCGAAAAAACCGATGTATTGGTACTGAATAGTACGCATCCTTTAAATCGATTGTAGCCATGTAACAACCTGCTGATATCAAATGTCTTGCAGTGTTGAACGTTTCCATCTTGAAATGTTTATACTGGACAAATGTATTAAAGTTTGTAAGGTCCAGAATAATTCTACAACCACCATCTTTTTTATCTCTTGGAAAGATGTTTGACACAAATTGGTGTGGATGCTCAACAGTTTTTTCAATAACACCTTTTTTAAACAATTTTTCAATTTCCACATTAATTTTCTGCTTCCTTAATAGCAGAGAACATGAAACCATGAATAGATTTATATTGTACCGGAGAATCAACACCTTGTTTAAATGTTATTGTAGCTCCTGAAACTGTTTGTAAAATAAACCAGTCAGATGTGATGCAAAGCCATTCATCATAAAACATTTGTAATCTCCCACCAACTAGAGATTCGTCCATAGTTCCTTTAAGAACAGAATAAAGTTTTTGTGCCTCTCCATATGAACGTGGTGGTCTCTTTCTCCCCGTATAGTACCTTTTTCGTCCAAAAACGAAAGATCTCATGTAGCTAATAGATTTAGCCTCTTCATCCATTTCTCTTATTTGTTTAGGCAGGTTTTCTCCAAATAGATAGCTAGGAGATGGAACAGCACTTGATCGGCACAGACCTGCAAATCTAGGATGAAATATGGGCCGAATTGCAATTTTCCTCATACCATTGATTTCATAAAAGGAATTGCACAATAAGCCCAATGTATCTCTTTGGATTTTGGTCATTTCTGACCCTTCCATTTGCTTTCCAAAAGTAGTAATGGCAGCTGAAATCAGTTTGAGGATTCTTTGAAACCTTAATTCTTGTCCTCTCATGACTGATGACATCGGTGTTCATATAGTCGGATTCACCGTAGGTACCTTCAATGAGGTGCAATTTTCCGGTGTTTTATATATTTCTGCTGTTTCAGCCATAACAGAATCTTGAAGTTGGTGAGATACCATATAATTAATGCTGGCAGCTAGGTTTTCTTCCATAGCCTCACCACTTCCTTCAGGCATAGCAAAATCTTTTGCCATATCAGGCGCATAGGGCCTTCTCTTTTTTATTTGTGGTGTGCAATCATAATCCACATCACCACTTTCAGGGTCTGTCTCTTGCAGCCCTGATACTCCTGGGATTTCATCAAAGGAGACTTCCTCCACCCTTAATCCTGGGTCTGGAGTTTCATATTCCCAATTTGGCACATAGCCATATTCTGGATATTCAAACCCCTCAGGGTCTGTTTGGGAAATCTCTGGGTTCTTTGACCCTTGTCTTATAATATTTTGGGGCACTTTCTCCATATGTTCCATTTTAAGCCATATAGCTTTATTATCCGGAGGACTTTCATTATCAGAGTCATCACCAGAAACCACGGGCCTCACGGATTTCTTTTTACTTTTCTTAGGCACATTTTCCTCCGTGGTTTTAGTTTCTGGAGGAATTATAGTCTCACTAACGGGTGAATCAACGGCCACCGGTATCGGAACCGGCTCCGCACTAATCTCTTGTCCCGACTCTTTAGCCTCTCCCCGGGACGATCTTTTTACCTGCGAAATCTTCCTCTGAGACTTCTCCATTTTGTTTAATTTTTTATCTTTGCTGGATCTGTATGCCAGTGTGACTCTGATTTTTCTTTGCAAAAATTTTTACTTTCACTTTGCTGGTTCTATATGCCAGCGTAACAGTTTTTAGAATGCCCTAAAGTAAATCAATTGCACTTACCTGCGGGCCCGTTCTTACCGCTGAGGGGAGCTGCGCTCTGCAGCTCTTGCTTCTGCCATCAGCGTCGACGTAATGCCGATCAAGTGCCAGGCGGGGCTTCTTCACGTAGACACTCACGTGCCTCAGAAGTAAAATGGGGCATTTGGATAGCAGTACAAGGATTAGTCCAAGTCAACCTGGATTTATGAAAGGGAAATCATGCTTGACTAATTGTCTGGAATTTTTTGAAGATATGACAAGTAAAATCGATGAAGTGGATGTAGTTTAAATAGACTTTCAGAAATCCTTTGATAAGGTCCCGCACGGGAGACTGGTGACTAAAATTAGAGCACATGGTATTGGGGGTAGGGTGTGGACATTGATAGGAAATTGGTTGGCAGTCAAGAAACAAAGAGAAGGAGTGAACGGATGGCAATGGCAACGCCATTGTAGTTGGAGATTCCATTGTGAGAGATAAGGACAGGGGTTTCTGCGACAACAGGCGGGATTCGAGGATGGTGTGCTGCCTTCCTGGTGCCAGGATCCAGGATGTCATGGACAGAGTGCAGAAAATCCTCAAGGGCGAAAGTGAACAGCCAAAAGTGCTAGTGCATGTTGGCACAAACAATGTCGGAAAGAAGGGGATGAATATTCTGCAGCGTGACTTTAGAGAGCTTGGAAAAATGCTGAAAAGCAGGACCTCCAGGGTTGTTATCTCCGGTTTACTTCCAGTTCCTCGTGCTGGCGAGAGCAGGAACAGGGAGATACGGGACCTGAATGTGTGGCTGAGTATCTGGTGCAGGGGGCAGGGATTTAGATTCTTAGATCACTGGGATCTGTTTTAGAGTAAGGGGGAACTGTACAAAAGGGACGGATTGCATCTTAACAGGTAGAGGACCAGCATTCTGGCAGGCAGGTTTGCCTCTGCTACACGGGTGGTTTTAAACTGAATAAAGGGGGTGGGGTGTCAAATGGGATAGTCAACGATGGAGTTAAATTGAGAGAGTAAAGACCCCAGAATTAACGGGAAGGAAGCTCACAAAGGGATAGGAGAGTATGGCCAAGTGTAATATGGATCGATGTGAAAGGTGAGATGCTTAAGGAATTAAAAGTATTGTATATGAATGCACGAAGTATAAGAAGTAAAGTAGATGAGCTTGAGGCTCAGTTACAGGTTGGTAGATATGACATTGTGGGGATTACTGAGACGTGGCTGCAGGAGGATCGGGCCTGGGAACTTAATATTCAGGGTTATACATCCTATAGAAAAAACAGGCAGGTGGGCAGAGGAGGGGGGGTGGCTCTGCTGGTGAGGGATGGAATTCAGTCCCTTGCGAGGGAAGACATACGGACTGACGAGGTAGAGTCACTGTGGATTGAGTTGAGGAATTGTAAGGCAAGAAGACACTAATTGGTGTTATTTACAGACCCCCAAATAGTAGCCCGGATGTAGGGTGCAAGTTGCAGCAGGAGTTAAAACTGGCATGTAACAAAGGTAATGCCACTGTGGTGATGGGGGATTTCAATATGCAGGTAGACTGGGAAAATCAGGTTGGTTCAGGACCCCAAGAAAGAGAGTTTGTAGAATGCCTCCAAGATGGATTCTTAGAGCAGCTTGTAATGGAGCCGACCAGAGAAAGGGCTATTCTGGATTTAGTGTTGTCCAATGAACCAGATATGATAAGAGAATTCGAGGTAAAGGAACCGCTTGGAGGTCATGATCATAATATGATTAGTTTTAATCTGCAATTTGAGAAGGAGAACGTTAACTTGGAAGTGGCAGTGATGCAGTTGAACAAAGGGGACTATGAAGGCATGAGAGGGGAGCTGGCCAAAGTAGACTGGAAAGGGATCCTAGCAGGAATGACGGTGGAACAGCAATGGCAGGAATTTCTGGGCATAATCCGGAAGACGCAGGATCATTTCATTCCAAAAAGGAAGAAAGATTCTAAGGGGAGTAGGAGGCAACCGTGGCTGACAAGAGAAGTTAGGGATAGAATAAAACTAAAAGAAAAGATGTATAACACAGCAAAGAGTAGCCGGAAGCCGGAGGATTGGGAAACTTTCATAGGACAACAGAAGGAAACAAAATGGGCAATACAGGCTGAAAAGAAGCTGGCCAGGAATATAAAGAAGGACAGTAAAAGCTTTTTTAGATATGTTAAGGGAAAAAGAGTAGCAAAGTCAAATGTGGGTCCCTTGAAGGCTGTCACGGGTGAAATAATTATGGGCAACAAGGAAATGGCAGAAGAGTTGAATAGGTACTTTGGATCCGTCTTCACTAAGGAGAACACAAACAATCTCCCAGATGTACTGAAGGACAGAGGAACTAAGGGGGTAGAGGAACTGCAAGAAATTTTCATTAGGCGAGAAATAGTATTGGGTAGGCTAATGGGACTGAAGGATGATAAATCCCCTGGGCCTGATGGTCTGCATCCCAGGGTCCTCAGGGAGGTGGCTCTAGAAATAGTGAATGCATTGGTGAACATTTTCCAATGTTCAATAGATTCAGGATCAGTTGCTGTGGATTGGAGGATAGCTAATGTCATCCCACTTTTCAAGAAAGGAGCGAGAGAGAAAACGGGGAATTACAGACCAGTTAGCCTGACTTTGGTGGTGGGAAAGATGCTGGAGTCAATTATTAAAGAGGTAATAATGGAGCATTTTGATAGCAGTAAAAGAATTAGTCCAAGTCAACATGGACTTATGAAAGGGAAATCATGCTTGAATAATCTTCTGGAATTTTTTGAGGATGTGACAGGTAAAATGGATGAAGGGGTGCCAGTGGATGTAGTGTATCTAGACTTTCAGAAAGCCTTCTTTGATAAGGTCCCGCACGGAAGACTGATGACTAAAATTAGAGCACATGGTATTGGGGGTAGGGTGTTGACATGGATAGAACATTGGTTGGCAGACCGGAAGCAAAGTGTAGGAGTGAACGGGTCCTTTTCAGAATGGCAGGCAGTGGTGAGTGGAGTGCCGCAAGGCTCGGTGTTGGGGCCGCAATTGTTTACCATATATATAAATGATTTGTAAGATGGAATTAGGAGCAACACTAGCAAGTTTGCGGATGACACAAAGCTGGGTGGCAGTGTGAACTGTGAAGAGGATGTTAGGAGGTTGCAGGGGGACCTGGAGAGATTGAGTGAGTGGGCAGATGCGTGGCAGATGCAGTATAATATAGATACATGTGAGGTTATCCACTTTGGCGGAAAAAACAAGGGGACAGATTATTATCTCAATGGGGTTAAGTTAGGTAAGGGGGAGGTACAGCGAGACCTGTGTGTCCTTGTACACCAGTCACTGAAAGTTGGCGTGCAGGTACAGCAGGCAGTGAAGAAAGCTAATGGAATGTTGGCCTTCATAACAAGAGGATTTCAGTACAGGAGTAAAGAGGTTCTTCTGCAGTTGAATAGGGCTCTGGTGAGACCACATCTGGAGTATTGTGTACAGTTTTGGTCTCCTAATTTGAGGAAGGACATCCTTGTGATTGAGGCAGTGCAGCATAGGTTCACGAGATTGATCCCTGGGATGGTGGGACTGTCATACGAGGAAAGATGAAAAAGACTAGGCTTGTAATCACTGGAGTTTAGAAGGATGACGGGGGATCTTACAGAAACATATAACATTATAAAAGGACTGGACAAGCTAGATGCAGGAAAAATGTTCCCAATGTTGGGTGAGTCCAGAACCAGGGACCACAGTCTTAGAATAAAGGGGAGGTCATTTAAGACTGAGCTGAGAAAAAACTTTTTTACCCAGAGAGTTGTGAATTTATGGAATTCCCTGCCATAGAGGGCAGTGGAGGCCAAATCACCGGATGGATTTAAGAGAGAGTTGGATAGAGGAGTCAAGGGATATGGGGATAAGGCAGGCACGGGTTATTGATAGCGGACGATCAGCCATGATCATATTGAATGGAGGTGCTGGCTCAAAGGGCTGAATGGCCTCCTCCTGCACCTATTTTCTCTGTTTCTATGTTTCTATGGATCCTTTTCAGAATGTTAGGCGGTGGCGAGTGGAGTGCCGCAATGCTCAGTGTTGGGGCAACAACTGTTTACCATATATATTAATGATTTGGAAGTGGGAATTAAGAGCAACACTAGCAAGTTTGCAAATGACACAAAGCTGTGTGGCAGTGTGAACTGCGAAGAGGATGTAAAGAGGTTGCAGGGTGACCTGGACAAGTTGAGTGAGTGGGCAGATGCAGTGTAATATAGATAAATGCGAGGTTATCCACTTTGGTGGCAAAACAAGGGGGCAGATTATTATCTCAATGGGGTTAGGTTAGGTAAGGGGGAGGTGCAGCGAGACCATGCACACCAGTGACTGAAAGTTGGCATGCATGTACAGCGGGCAATGAAGAAAGCTAATGGAATGTTGCCATTCATAACAAGAGGATTTCAGTATAGGTGTATTGTGTACAGTTTTGGTTTCCTAATTTGAGGAAGGACATCCTTGTGATTGAGGCAGTGCAGCGTAGGTTCACGAGATTGATCCCTGGGATAGCGGGACTGTCATATGAGGAAAGATTGAAAAGACTAGGCTTGTGTTCACTGGAGTTTAAAAGGATGAGGGGGTATCTCATAGAAACATATAAAATTATAAAAGGACTGGACAAGCTAGATGCAGGAAAATGTTCCCAATGTTGGGAGAGTCCAGAACCAGGGGCTATAGTCTGAGAATAAAGGGGAGGCCATTTAAGACTGAAGTGAGAAAAAACGTTTTCACCCAGGCAGTTGTGAATTTGTGGAATTCCCTGCCACAGAGGGCAATGGAGGCCAAATCACTGGATGGATTTAGGAGAGAGTTAGATAGAGCTCTAGGGGCTGGTGGAATCAAGGGATATGGGGAGAAGGCAGGCACGGGTTATTGATTTAGGATGATCAGCCATGATCACAATAAATGGTGGTGCTGGCTCGAAGAGCCGAATGGTCTCCTGCCCCTATTTTCTTTGTTAATGTTTCTATGTCAGAGTTCATGGGAGAAGGCTGGAGAACGGGGTTAGGAAGAAGAGATAGGTCAGCCATGATTGAATGGTGGAGTAGACAAGGGGCCGAATGGCCTAATTCTACTCCTATCATTTATGACCTTATCACCTAATTAGGCATCAGGATTGGCACAAACATTGAGTGCTGTGGGACCTGCAATGTTATTTGCACTATTACGAAAGAAGTGCTGGTGATCTTAAAGTGCATAAAGAGTCAGCCCTTGGGGCCTGATCAAGGGTATTCTGGGACATTGTGGGAAACCAGGGAAGAAAAAGCCTCTGCAGAGATATTTGCATCACTGTTACCCATGGTGAGGTGTTGGAAGATTGGGGGGTGGATATTGTGGTGCACTTACTTAAGAAGGCCCGTAAGGGAAAGGCAGGGATGCAAGCAGAAGCCTCCACGTGGCGCATCCCTGGCATTGCTGACGACCGAAGCTGCACCAGAGTGACTGACTGAACTAGCCAATTCTGCAGCCATCACTGACCGACAGGAAAGACATGATATGGAAGATGGCCGGACGCGAGGAAGAAGAAGGGAAAGGCAGGGATCTACAGGCTCGTGAGCCTAAAGTCAATTGTGTGAAAGTTACTGGGGGGGATTCTGAGAGACAAGAACAACTTGTACTTGTAAAGGCAAGGACTTAGTAGGAACTGTCATGGTGGTTCTGTGAATGGGAAATCATGACTCACAAATTTAAGTTTTTCAAAAGGGGACCATGAAAATTGGTTGGGGACAGGCAGTAGATGTTCTGACATCGACTTTAACAAGGACTTTGACATGATGTTTTATGGTAGGCAGGTCCAGAAGTTAGATCACAAGGGATGCAGGGTGAGCTAGCCATTTGATACAAAACTGGCTTGATCGAGGTGGTCCTGTTGGGCTATTTTATAGTTTGGACCTATGACCAGTGGTGTGCTGCAGAGATCAGTGCTGTGCCCACTGTTGTTTATCATCTATGTCTATCATTTGGATGTTTAGCCGATTATCTTGGTTAGTAAGTTTACGGATGATAAATTAGTGGTATAGTGGACAGTGAATACGGTTATCTAAGATTGACGCTGGGTCTAAATCAGCTGTGACAGAGGCCCAAGGAATGACAAATGGAACTTAACTCAGACAAATGCAAGGTGTTTCATTTTGGGTGAACAGTAAACATCACCAGATTATCAGACGGATGTGGTTTTGCTGGGGATTCAGCAGAATGTTGCTTGGACTGGAGGACTTTAGCCATGGGTGAAATTGGAGAGGATTTTCTTGTTTTCCTTGCAATGAAGGAAGCTGAGGAACAACCTGTTGGATGTATATGAGGTTAGTAAACGCATGGAAGGGTAAATAATCAATATTGTTTTCTCATGGCCAGTGTTTCAAAAACATGAGGGGATAGGTTTGAGGTAATGGTTGATATCTGAATCATATGACAGAGAAGGCGGTGGACATGGATACAGTCACCATGTTTAAGAGACATATGGACAGACAGATAAATAGGCAAGGCACAGAAGATGAAGACCCAATGCAAGCAAATGGGGGAAAAAATTTTGGGGAAAAAAGATGCATGTTCTCCAAACATATCACCAACTATTTGTTCTGATAAAACTACATTAATTCTACTATAAGGCACCACACCAACGCCTCTACTTCAAAGAATATCAAATAAATCTAGCAGCTCTCCAATGACTGTCAATTTCTGCTGATGCACCACCAGAAAAATCATTTTTCCAGAGGCATCATCGATTGCTGGTCTGTCCAGGATCTCAATAAATTGCAGAGAGTTGTGAAAACAGCCCAGTCCAACACAAACCAGCCTGCTCCATCAACTTAATCTACACTTCACCATGCCTCGGGAAAGCAACCAACATAATACAATGAGCACTCACAACCTGATCATTCTAACGCCTCTCCTCTGCTGTCATGCAAAAAATATGACAGTTTGAAAGCACCTACCACCAGATTACAAGATTAGCTATTCACCCGCTGTTATCAGACACTTTAACAGACCTTTCATAAGTTTCCAATCTTCAAATCCACCTCGTTGTGGCCCCTTGCACTTTGTTTCCTTTTTGCAGTCATGTAATTTGTGAATGTACGACTTACCTGCATTATATACAAAATAAACGTTGTCACAGTATATTGCTACATGACAATAATAAACCAACTCCAAATACTGTGATGACAAAGGCCTGAGGTTCACGGAGATCTTGGGTTCCTACTGCCTGATTTGCAACAACTCGCAAGCAATGCAAGAAAGAGACGAAACGAATCCGAATTCAGGGATCAGAGACTCTGATGAGCGGTGGCGTTAGCGAGTTTACCAGTTACTGAACTGGAAAACTACTCGTAACCCCCGAGAATCCATGGGATGGGTCGAGCAGAGAGGTAATTCCACCCTGGGAACTATGCAACGGGCGAACTCTCTGAGCTGTGAATGTGTAGATGTGAACGTTGTTTATTAAAGGGTCGGGCGGGTCAGACTGATGTCACTGTGTTTGTGGGTCCAAACACTTCGACGAATTTCCCACCCCCTCTGGTGAAAAATGTAAATATATCAGTGGCACGGAATCGCCCCACATCCCAGCTCAGTCCTGAAGCGGGAATTCACGGCAAAGTTTATGTTGTATTCTGTCCTCTGCTGGACTTTCTGCGCAATAGCGCCATCTGTTGGACTTTTATTGTGGAAGGTCAGTTGCACACAGGAAGTGGGAAGCAGGAAGTAGTCTCCTGTCTTTTGTTTTTTATCATGCTCAGCAGCAGAAGCAATCTGTCCCAATCCTAGCTTGCAATGCTTAAGAAAGCAATGGCTGTAAGTTTATATAGTTCACTGTATGCTTGGAATACTATATTGCAGAATATTTGTGGCAGGTGATGTTTAACTCCTTTCATTAACTTCATAGCATTTGTGAATGTTCGATTGTTAGCAAGCGGCCATTTTTTAGCACCTTAACATACAAGGAATAGGATTTGCTTTGATTGTTAATACGATTGTTTATTATATATTTGCCCTATATGTTCCTCTGTTTAGAAGATTTGTATATTTCTGTAAAGGAGAGTAATTTGTGTATCTTTCTTCACCTTTATAGTTTTCACTCGTATTTCAATATTAAGAATGACAGCACTGGAAAATCATTAAACATAAGAGCAGAGATGCTAACTTCCTGACTCGCGTCTGTTTAATTGAATCGGGTTTGGCTGGCTGTCAATCTACGTTCTACTTAACCATCACGTAGGGAGGACAGTACAGTGAAAAAGCCAGGAGAAGAATGAGTGAAGCAAGCAACAGCAATAAAGCTGCAAAAATAGAAAAGACAAAGGATCATGATGACGAACCATTGCAACTGAGTACAGGCTCACAACTCATCTCCTCCTCTAAATCTTCGAGTAGCGCAGTCGCTAAAGCTCGGGCAAAGGCCGAGGCTGCATGTGCAAGAGCATCATTTGCTGAGAGAGAGCTGGACATAAAAAAAAGAGAGAGCAAGACTAGAGGCAGAGAAAGCAGGAGTAGAAGCCACTTTAGAAGCTTTACATTTGAAGCAAGAGGCTGCTGCTGCTCTAGTACATGCTGAAGCTTTGGAAGCAGCAGCAGAATTGGAAGATAGAGAACGTCACAGCCAAGGTCAGTCACACTTACAGCAAGTCATAAAGCAACGAACAGAAGACTATGCACGGGAGCACAGTGAATGGCTAACTATCGATGCTATCATCTCTTCACCTGGCAGACCATGCATCAATGAGGACTCGCCACCACCAGCAAAACATGAGGTCACCCAGTTGACTCATTCACGCTACAATGATGGTAACCAACACCCTCAGGTCTACAGAGGTGAAACCAAGAAAGCATCGAGGCATCATGCTTCTCCATCTCGTATACACCAGGCTGACCAAGGACCTTCTCACAAAGCCTGTTTTGCTGAAGAGGAACCTCTATTAGGCCATATAGCTGATGACGAACACCCTTTGAATCGAAAACAACACCTTGCACCTAAGACAGGACCTGCTAGTATGATCGACTTCGCCAAGTACTTAGCAAGAGAAGAATGACCAGTGGGCTCACTAAGTTCAATGATGGACCTGAGAGCTTCAGAGCATGGCAATCATCCTTTATTAATGCCATTTGTGGCTTAGATCTCACTGCTAGCAAAGAGCTAGATCTTTTTGTAAGGTGGTTAGGCAAAGAATCGTCAGAACATGTCAGAAGAATTCGCTCAGCGTATCTTACCGACCCATATGCTGCTCTTCAGTCGGTATGGGACAGGCTCCTGGATTGTCGCGCCACTCCAGAGGTAATAGAGAGTTTTCTATTCAAAAGGTTGAATTGTTTCCCCCGCATAACCAGTAAGGATCACATCAAACTTCGAGAACTCGGAGATTTGCTTATGGAGTTGCAGGCTGCTAAAGAAGAAGGATACCTACCTGGTTTCACTTACTTGGACACGGCCCGTGGCATCAATACAATTGTGGAGAAACTCTACCATGGCCTCCAGGAAAGATGGATCTCGTCGGGTTCAAGTGCTTCCCACCATTCTCATTCTTCATGCAGTTCATCTGTGGAGAGGCAAGAACTAGAAACAACCCAAGTTTTGCCTTTTCAAGCAGTGTCAGTAGTTCTTCCAAGTATGAGAAGCCTACACAGAGACAGGATATTTCAAGAACCCCCATATACGTACACAAGAATGACATCGCTACAACAGTTATAGACAATACAGACAAAACAACGCACAGCAATGACCCGGCGAAGATTTGCCCCATCCACGGCAAACCTCATTCCCTCGCCAAATGTAGAGGTTTTAGAGCCAAGCCCATAGAGGAACGTAAAACCTACCTTAAGGAGAACAGCATATGCTTCAGGTGTTGCTCCTTGTCTTCTCACTTCGCCACAGACTAAGAAAATGCTCATGTGCAGAGAATGCAAAAGAGACCACCACACCACAGCAATGCATCCAGGCCCTGCCCCCGGACCTCTAAGCCCCCCACTCAAGAGCCAGAGCCATCAGCGCGAGAGAACGAATGTCTCAATCTTCCAACCACTATCACTTCCCATTGCACTGAGGTATGTGACTCTGGCCTTTCAGCTCGTTCTTGCTCCAAGATATGCCTGGTAAGGATATACCCACGTGGGCAGCGTGAAAGCTCAATCACAGGGTACGCAATTCTTTTTTTTTTTTTTTTTTTAATTTTTTTTATTATAGAAACAATATATACAGAGTACACTCTTATGCGGCATTAAAAATTATATAATATACAAAATTATATAATATTGATTATCAATTGATACTGTTTGTGTTATTTGTAATGTTATCCATTATACATTTCCTGGTTATTTATTTTGTATAATTGGGAGTGTATGTAGTATATTCCTAAAATAAGCAATATACTCATACTTCTCATACCATACATATTTCTTCTAATTACCAAATACAAATCCCCCCTAATATAACTACATAATACCCAATCTTAACCAAACTTCTATGATATTCATGATATTTTCATAATATTAAGAGTGTTTGTATTATTATTAACTTTATATTTCAAAATTATTATATAGTTGAAAATGCGCAATTTTATATAATTACAAATATAAGACATCTATAATATTTTCATACAACTAATAATATGTATATTCATACTAATATTAAGAATATATATAATATGTTTCTATACTTTTTTTTTCCTACTTAAAGATAGAAAGATAGAGATAGAAAGTAGAAAATAGAAAAGAAAATGTGAAAAGTTTGGTGGAGATTAAAATATTACTCAATAATCCGTTCTTGGAGATACATTCATGATTTATTGTATGTATTTCTTCATCCATTCAGATATTCAGGCCTCAGTCAAGTCCCCGCGCCGAACCATTATGATCCTGTAAATATTTAATGTATGGAGACCAAATCCCTTTGAAGAGATCTAACCATAAGGACAAGTCTCAATCTCTCCAAGTGAAGTGTCTCCGACATTTCTGTATTCCACATTTTAATTGTTGGGGATGCAGGGCCTTTCCAAAATTTTAGTATTAATTTTTTCCCAATTATTAGAGAATAGTCGATAAAAATTCTTTGATTCCTTGTAATTATTTGTTCCGTTTCAGGTATTCCAGGTATTATTAACTTTGGATCAGGAATCATAGTAATATTAACAACATTCGAGATTATCTTAAATATTTCGTTCCAATATTCTACAATCTTCGTACAATTAGTGAATGAATGTGACAAATTTGCTTCTGAGATTTGACATTTATCACATATAGGCGATAATTTTGGAAATATATTATGTAATTTAGATTTGGAGTAATGTAATCTATGTAAAATTTTAAACTGTATAAGAGCATGTTTAGCATTTAACGAGCAGTAATGTATGTGTTGTAAGCTTTCTTCCCATATTTCTGGGCTTATTATTTGACCTAATTCATTTTCCCAAAGCTGTCTGTGTGTTTCCGATGATGGAATATCACTTTCCAACAAAATATTGTAAATATATGATATCATTTTTTCTGTATTTGGATGTTTATTCAAGCATTCATCTAAAATTTCACTCTTTCTATTTCTGAATTCTTGTGTATTTGCAGAGATATAGTTTCTGACTTGTAAATATCTAAAATATTCATTATTATGAAGCCCGTAAGCTTGTTGTAACTCTTGAAATGAAAGAAAAAAAATTTTCCTTATAAAGATCCCCTATATTTAAAATTCCTTTATTTTTCCATTGTATAAAAGCCTTATCCATCGTTGAGGGTTTAAACGTAAAATTGTTGGCAATAGTAAGACCTAACGGTATAAATTTTAGTTTTAATGTTTTCTTTATTTGTTTCCAAATACGGATTCCGCTTTCTATTATCGAGTTTTCACTATAATTTTCTTAGGTACATTAGTATTAGCAAATATCATAGAACTAATTTCAAATGGAAAACAGTCTTCTCTTTCCATTTTTAACCAGTTTGGTTTATTATCTGTTTCTTCTAACCAGAAGTTCATATTTTTAATATTAACTGCCCAATAATAAAACATAAAATTTGGTAATGCTAATCCCCCGTTTATTTTAGCTTTACATAAGTGTTTTTTATTTATTCTATGGTTCTTATAATCCCAGATAAAGTTAGTGACTAGAGAGTCTACTTTTTAAAAAAAAATTTTATGGAGATATATCGGGATTGATTGAAATAAATATAATAATTGTGGGAGAAAAATCATTTTTATTGCGTTTATTTTGCCTAACATTGAAATAGGTAAACTTTTCCAGTATAAAATATTTTTATTTAATTTATTCAGTAATAACGGGAAATTAGAATTAAATAGAGAGTCAAATCTTTTTGTAACAAAAATACCAAGATATTTAATATTTTCATTTGTTATCTTAAAAGGAAATTGTTGTAATATCTGTAAGTTATTCATGGCTATTGGCATAAGTTCACTTTTATTCCAATTGATACTGTATCCTGAAATTAAACCAAATTCCGTTATTAGTTTTAACAAATTACGGATACTTATTTCCGGTTTAGTGATATAAAGTAATACATCGTCCGCATATAACGAGATTTTATTCTTAGTATCTTTAGTATCATATCCATATATTTCCGGGTGCAATCTTACCTTTTGGGCAAGAGGTTCGATTGCTAACGCAAACAGTAAAGGTGATAAAGGACAGCCTTGTCTACAACCTCGAGATAAACTAAATTTAGTTGATAACATACGGTTTGTTGTTATTCTAGCTGTTGGGTTTGCATATAACAATTTGATCCAAGTAGTAAACTTCTCACCAAGTTTAAAAGCTTCCATCACCGAAAATAAATAAGGCCATTCCACCTGGTCAAAAGCTTTTTCTGCATCCAGCGAGATAACTACTAAGTCTTTTTTATCACTTCTTTTCGAATATATGATATTAAATAACCGTCTTAGATTATATGAAGAATATCTTTTAGGTATAAATCCTGTTTGATCAGGATGAATTAATTCGTTAACAACTGTGCTTAATCTTTGTGCTAGTATCTTTGTTAAAATTTTTTTGATGTATTTAATAAAGCAATTGCTCTATATGATCCTGGTTCATCCAAATCTTTATTTATTTTGGGTATAAGTGTTATAATAGACTCGTTCAGTGTATCTGGTAATTTCTCTTGTGTATATATCTGTTCATATAATGATTTTAAATATGGGACCATTTGATCATGAAAAATTTTATAAAATTCCGAACCTATACCATCCGGTCCTGGAGTTTTACCATTTTTTAATGATTTAATAGATTCTTGGATTTCTTTTATTGAAATATCAGCATTTAATAGTTCTCTATTTTGTAAATCTAATTCTTTTAAGTTACATATGTTTAAAAAAGCATCTATTTCTGTTTTATTTACTGTCGCTTTAGCAGTATACAGATTTTTATAATATTGCATAAATCTTTCATTAATATCTTTGGGTTGTATTAATAATTCACCGTTTTGTGATTTAATCCTATGTATAATTTTTTCAGCTTCAATTTTCCTTAATTGTCGAGCCAATAATTTTTGGGGTTTGTCTCCAAATTCAAACTGTAATTGTTTAGTATGTTGGTAATATTTTAAAACTTGATCAGTATATATTTTGTTTAATTTATATTTCAATGCTACAATTTTATTATGTATTATTATATCTGATTTTATTGCATTCTGTATGTCTAATTGTTTAATCTCCCTTTCTAAGTCCTGTTGTTCCTTCCGAATCTTTTTATTATGGAATGCTTGTGAAGAAATCATAATTCCTCGAAGATATGCTTTAAATGTTTCCCATAATAAAGAGCGAGATATTTCTGGTTGATCATTTATTTCAAAAAAAATCTTAATCTGAGTTATAATATATTCCTGAGTGGTTTTATTTTTTAAAATTTGTGGATTAAGTTTCCATTGTCCTAAATTTTCTGTTTTACCATTTATTTTAATTTTAAATGTTAATGGTGCATGATCTGAAATTATAATATTATGATATTTAGATTCGTAAGTGAAATAAGCTTTGCATCTACCAGAAAATAATCTATTCTTGAATAAGTTTTATGTACTGGTGAGTAAAAGGAATATTCTCGACCAGTAGGATTTTCTGTTCTCCAAACATCTTTAATATTAGTCGTTTGGATATATGCATTTAATAGGGTACGCAATTCTTGACGATCAGAGTAATCGCTCTTTAGCGAGGTCAAGTTTCTTTGATCAGTTTGGGATTGAAAGTGACCCATCCCCTTACTCACTGAAAACTTTTGCAGTAGTGATGGAAATGACAGGAAGAAAAGCAGATGGCTTTCAGGTTGAGGCTGTGAATGGAGGGATAGTAATTGATCTTACTCCACTCATCGAGTGTGACGAAATTCCGGATAATAGGAAAGAGATACCACTACCGGAGGCAGCACGTCAAAACACCGACTTAAGTCCGGTAGCAGCTCAAATCCCAGAACTAGATCCAAATGCTCAGATTCTACTCTTGCTTGGAAGAGATATCCTCAGGGTACACAAAGTGAGGCAACAAATCAATGGGCCAGGCAACACTCCCTTTGTACAGAGACTGGACTTAGGCTGGGTCCTCATGTGATGTTTACCTTGGGGATGTGCATAAGCCAAGCATCAGCACTTTAAAGATGCACATCCTTGACAATGGTCGACCCTCATTCCTCACCCCCTGCCAGAGCCAAATATATCTCAGGGAGACGGTGAACCACGGCGGGGAGTCAATACGTTGGGATGTGTTTTCTTCACCTACAAGTGTCTCTGCTGACAAAGCAGCTGTAGATAAGCTTGGCAGCTCAGTATTCATGAGGACTGAGAATGACGATAAGTGTGCTCCATCCATTGAAGACAGAGCCTTTCTAAAGGCTTTGGAAGAAGAGTGCCATAAAGATGACACCAACAGCTGGGTGGCGCCTCTACCTTTTAGAGTACCCAGACATCCTCTTCCCAATAATCGGGATCAGGCCCTCTCTCATCTTGCCTCTTTACAGCGCACCTTGAACAAAAGGCCTGCAATGAAATAGCAGTTCATTACCTTCATGGGAACGGCGTTTGAGAACAACCACGCTGAACGAGCACCCCCACTGAAATTTGGAGAGGAATGCTGATATCTGCCAAGCTTTGGAGTTTACCACCCTCAGAAACCAGACCAGATCATGATGGTCTTCGACTCCAGTGTGCAGCATGGTGGAATATCCCTCAACAACATCCTGCTTACCGGCCCAGATATGAATAACCCCCTACTTGGAATGCTGATCCGCTTCCGAAACGAACCTGTAGCCATAACCACTGACATTCAGCAGATGTTCTATTGTTTTGTAGTGAGAAAAGACCACCGGAATTACCTAATGTTTTTATGGCACAGGGACAAGGATATGTCAGATGTGGGAGGTCATGCACTCAGATAGCTCTCCAGATGTCCACATCCGCGCCAGGTGCATCAAGATGGGGCTCCAAAGGGACTGTATTTGGTACCTGGAGCAGCAGCTCGATGACCTCCGTCTGGTCAGGGAGAGTGAGGAGGTCATAGAGAGGAGTTACAGGGAGGTAGTCACTACAAAACCACAGGAGGCAGACGCATGGGTCACGGTTAGGAGAGGCAAGGGGCAGAGGCAGGGACTAGAGAGTACCCCGGTGGCTGTACACCTTGGCAATGAGTACTGTTTGAGTACTGTTGGGGGAGACAGCCTACCTGGGGGTAGCAAAAGTGGCCGGGCCTCAAGTACAGAGACCAGCCCTGCTGCTCAGAAGGGTAAGGAAAAGAAGAGGAGGGCAGTAGTAATAGGGGACTCTACAGTTTGGGGATCAGATAGGCGATTCTGTGGATGCAGTCAGGAGACCCGGATGGTAGTTTACCTCCCTGGTGCCAGGGTCCGGGATGTAACTGAACGTGTCCAAGATATCCTGAAATGGGAGGGAGAGGAGCCAGAGGTTGTGGTACATATAGGTACCAATAAAATAGGTAGAAAAAGAGAAGAGGTCCTGAAAGGAGAATTTAGGGAGTTAGGAGGAGAGTTAAGGAGAAGGACCGCAATGGGAACAATCTCAGGATTACTGCCTGTGCCACGCAACAGTGAGAGTAGGAATGGAGCGAGGTGGAGGATAAATGCGTGGCTGAAGGACTGGTGCAGAGGGCAGGGATTCAAGTTTCTGGATCATTGGGACCTCTTTTGGCGAAGGTATGACCTGTACAAAAAGGACGTGTTGCACTTGAACCCGAGGGGAACCAATATCCTGGCGGGGAGATTTGCAGCTACTGGGGAGACTTTAAACTAGATTGCTTTGGGGGAGGGACTCAAATAGAGAAAGCAAGTAGACCGTGTGTGAGGCAGGATGCAGAGAAGGGAAGCAGTCAGACGCAATACGTAGGGGGGAAAGAAGAAAAACATAATAAACAGAGAATAAGAGGTGGTGGGTTTCTTAAATGTGTGAGCAGAGAGACAGAGGGATGTAAAATGAGGATAGAAGCAATAGGTAGCAAGGTGAAAAGTGGCAGGCAGTCAAATCCAGGGCAAAAATCAAAAAGGGCCACCTTTCAACATAATTGTATAAGGGGTAAGAGTGTTGTAAAAACAAGCCTGAAGGCTTTGTGTCTCAATGCGAGGAGCATTTGTAATAAGGTGGATGAGTTGAATGTGCAGATAGCTATTAATGATTATGATATAGTTGGGATCATGGAGACATGGCTCCAGGGTGACCAAGGCTGGGAGCTGAACATCCAGGGATATTCAATATTCAGGAGGGATAGACAGAGAGGAAAAGGAGGTGGGGTAGCGATGCTGGTTAGAGATGAGATTAACGCAATAGAAAGGAAGGACATTAGCTTGGAGGATGGGGAATCGATATGGGTAGATCTACGAAACACTAAAGGGCAGAAAACGCTAGTGGGTGTTGTGCACAGGCCACCTAACAGTAGTAGAGGAGTTGGGGATGGCATCAAACAGGAAATTAGAAATGTGTGCAACAAAGGTAAAACAGTTTAATGGGTGACTTCTATCTACATATAGATTGGGTGAATCAAATTGGCACAGGGGCTGAGGAAGAGGATTTCTTGGAATGTATGCGGGATAGTTTTCTAAACCAACATGTAGAGGAACCAACGAGAGAGCAGGCTTTTCTAGACTGGGTATTGAGTAATGAGGAAGGGTTAGTTAGCAGTCTTGTTGTGCGTGGCCCCTTGGGCAAGAGTGACCATAATATGGTTGAGTTCTTCATTAGGATTGAGAGTGACATTGTTAATTCAGTAACACTGGTCCTGAACTTAAAGAAAGGTAACTTTGAGGGTATGAGATGTGAATTGGCCAAGATGGACTGGTAATTGATTCTTGAAGGGTGGACGGTTGATATACAATGGAAGGCATTTAAAGACTGCATGGATGAACTACAACAATTGTTCATCCCAGTTTGGCAAGACAATAAATGAGGGAAGGTAGTACATCCGTGGATAACAAGGGAAATCATGGATAGTATTAAAGCAAACGATGAAGTGTACAAATTAGCCTGAGAAAGCAGCCTACCAGAGGACTGGGAGAAATTCAGAGTCCAACAGAGGAGGACAAAGGGCTTAATTAGGAAAGGGAAAATGGAGCATGAAAGAAAACTGGCAGGGAGCATAAAAACTGACTGCAAATGTTTTTATCGATACGTGAAGCGAAAAAGATTAGTTAAAACAAATGTAGGTCCCTTGCAGTCAGAAACAGGTGTATTGATCATGGGGAACAAGGACATGGCAGACCAATTGAATAACTACTTTGGTTCTGTCTTCACTAAGGAAGACATAAATAATCTGCTAGAAATAGCAGGGGATCGTGGTTCAAATGAGATGGAAGAACTGAGTGAAATCCAGGTTAACTGGACAGTGGTGTTAGGTAAATTGAATGGATTAAAGGCCGATATATCCCCAGGGCCATATAGGCTGCATCCCAGGGTACTTAAGGAAGTAGCCCCAGAAATAGTGGATGCCTTGGTGATAATTTTTCAAAACTCTTTAGATTCTGGAGTAGTTCCTGAGGATTGGAGGGTAGCTAATGTAACCCCACGTTTTAAAAAGGGAGGGAGAGAGAAAACGGGGAATTACAGACCAGTTGGTCTAACATCGGCAGTGGGGAAACTGCTAGTCAGTTATTAAAGGTGGGAAAGTGGTGAAATCCTTGGACAAAGTCAGCATGGATTTACGAAAGGTAAATCATGTCTGACGAATCTTATTGAATTTTTTGAGGATGTAACTAGTAGAGTGGATAAGCAGTGGACGTGTCATATCTGGACTTTCAGAAGGCTTTTAACAAGGTCCCACACAAGAGACTAGTATACAAACTTAAAGCACACGGTATTGGCGGTTCAGTATTGATGTGGATAGAGAACTGGCTGGCAGACAGGAAGCAAAGAGTAGGAGTGAACGGGTCCTTTTCAGGATGGCAGGCAGTGACTAGTGGGGTGCCGCAAGGCTCAGTGCTGGGACCCCAGCTATTTACAATATATATTAATGATTTGGACGAGGGAATTAAATGCAACATTTCAAAGTTTGCGAATGACACGAAGCTGGGGGGCAGTGTTAGCTGAGAGGAGGATGCTGGGAGGCTGCAAGGTGACTTGGATGGGCTGGGTGAGTGGGCAAATGCATGGCAGATGCAGTATAATGTGGATAAATGTGAGGTTATCCACTTTGGTGGCATAAACAGATAAGTAGACTATTATTTGAATGGTGACCGATTAGGAAAAGGGGAGATGCAACGAGACCTGGGTGTCATGGTACACCAGTCATTGAAAGTAGGCATGCAGGTGCAGCAGGCTGTGAAGAAAGCGAATGGTATGTTGGCATTCATAGCAAAAGGATTTGAGTACAAGAGCAGGGAGGTTCTACTGCAGTTGTACAAGGTCTTGGTGAGGCTACACCTGGAGTCTTGCGTACAGTTTTGGTCTCCTAATCTGAGGAAATACATTCTTGCCATAGAGGGATTACAGAGAAGGTTCACCAGCCTGATTGCTGGGATGGCAGGACTTCCATATGAAGAAAGACTGGATAGACTCGGCTTGTACTCGCTGGAATTTAGCAGATTGAGGGGGGATCTCATAGAGACTTACAAAATTCTTAAGGGGTTGGACAGGCTAGATGCAGGAAGATTGTTCCCGATGTTGGGGAAATCCAGGACAAGGGGTCAGAGTTTAAGGATAAGGGGGAAGTCTTTTAGGACCGAGATGAGAAAACATTTTTCATAGTGAGAGTGGTGAATCTGCGGAATTCTCTGCCACACAAGGTAGTTGAGGCCAGTTCGTTGGCTATATTTAAGAGGGAGTTAGATGTGGCCCTTGTGGCTAAAGGGATCAGGGGGGTATGGAGAAAAGGCAGATACAGGATACTGAGTTGGATGATCAGGCCATGATCATATTGAATGGCGGTGCAGGCTTGAGGGGCCGAATGGCCTACTCCTGCATCTATTTCCTATGTTTCTATGACATTGTTGAGTATCGGAAGTGTGTGCACATCTTTGGGAACAGTCCCTCTCCTGCCATCTCAATCTATGGGCTAAGACGTGCTGCTAGGAAGGTGTGAATGAGTACAGATCCGATACACGTCGCTTTGTGGGGAGACATTTTTACGTAGATGATGCGCTCTTCTCTCTGCCCACAGAGTCCAAGGCCATCGATCTGCTGAAACTGAGCTCAAGCATGTCTTGCTCAGTCAAACCTGAAGCTGCACAAAATCGCTTCAACAGTGCTGCAGTCATGAAAAGCCTTCCTCGTTGAAGACGTGACAAAAGGCATAAAGGATCTTTCCTCGACTGATGAAGCTTTACCAATGCAAAGAAGCCTTGGACTGTACTG
This sequence comes from Okamejei kenojei, assembly GCA_035221665.1. NCBI lineage: Eukaryota > Metazoa > Chordata > Chondrichthyes > Rajiformes > Rajidae > Okamejei > Okamejei kenojei. The sequence continues at coordinate 9,705,452 of CM069173.1, forward strand.
GGAAATGGAGTCTGACACAGTCACCTTCAAAGTCTCTGCAGAAGAAAAACCATTCACTCAACATGGAGTTTTGGCCACAGTGAACAGCCTTTTTGACCTCCTCGGTTTCGTGGCACCAGTGACCATACGAGGGAGGGCACTACTGCATGAATTCTCCACCATTGACAGTTGTGACTGGGACACACCACTTCCAGAGAAAAAGCTAGAGAAGTGGAAAACGTGGAGAGCTTCGCTTCGAGACTTGAAGAATCTTCATATCTCACGCACATACTCCCCCCACTCTCTTCTTAGTGCTAAACACACAGAGTTGTGCCTCTTCTCCGATGCCTCCAACACAGCCATTGGTGCAGTAGCCTACCTATGTAATCTCCGAAGAAGGGCAATGCCATGTAGGATTTGCCCTTGGGAAAGCTAAGTTGATTCCTCAACCGGAACCTACGACACCTAGGCTTGAACTCTGTGGAGCGGTACTGGCAGTGGAGATGGAGGACCTGATACTGGATGAGATTGACTTCAAACCTGAAGCAGTCAAGTTCTACTGTGATAGTAAGGTAGACTTGGGGTACATCTTCAATGTCAGCAGATGTTTCTTCGTCTATGTACATGACAGAGTCAGACGCATTCGACAGACTATACGCCCAGAACAGTGGCACTTCGTGCCGACAGATCAAAATCCAGCGGATCTTGCAACAAGGTCAGTGTCTGCATCACAGCTTGCCAACACGTCATGGTTTACTGGACCTGCATTTCTACACAAGCCGCCGGAATGTTCTCTTGAAGTGCAAGAGTCCTTTCAGTTGATTGATCCAGAGCTAGATGTCGAAATCCATCCGCAAGTCACAAGTTTCATCACTCAAACAATGCAGAGACAACTTATCTCCCAGCGTTTCCAACGTTTCTCCACCTGGAATTCTCTTCTCAGAGCTGTGGCACTCCTCATTCATGTGGCTCGATCCTTCAGGTCAGACTCCTCCAGGGCCTCTGATAAATGCAAAGATTGGCATTGGTGTGACAAGCCTTGCACTCTGGAGGAGTTGTCTGCCGCTAGAAATATCATCATCAAGTCGGCACAGAAAGAGACCTCTGCTGAGGAGTTCAGTAAACTCACAGGGAACAGAGAACTCCCTCGATCCAGTCCACTTGTGAAGTTGAATCCAGTAATCCAGGATGGTGTCCTTAAAGTCGGTGGACGCCTAACTCATGCACCTCTGGACCAAGCCGAAAGGAGTCCTCTCATCCTGGGGAAACAAAGCCACATTACCAAGCTATTCATGCAACAACATCACAAAGAGGTAAAGCACCAAGGCCGTCAGTTCACAGAGCGAACCATCAGAGCGGCAAGTCTGTGGATGACCGGTGGCAAGCGGCTTATCAGTTCCGTTTTGCATGATTGCATCACATGTCGCAAGCTCAGGGGTAAGATGGAGAAACAGAAGATGGCTGACCTCCCTCTGGAACGCCTCAGTATATCCCCTCCATTCACATTCGTTGGTTTGGATGTATACGGTCCTTGGACGGTGGTCACTGGGCGAACAAGTGGAGGTGCAGCTCAAAGCAAGCGTTGGGCGATTCTCATTACATGCATGAGTACCCGAGCAGTGTATATTGAAGTGATAGAGTCCATGGACACTTCCAGCTGTATTAACGCCCTCCGCCGGTTCTTCGCCAATCGTGGACCAGCAAAACAGCTTAGATCCGACAACGGAACAAATTTCATCGGGGCAAGTAGAGAGCTGAAGATGGACAAGGACTTTAGCGATCAGACAAATATCCACAGGTACTTAAGTCAGCAGGGATGCACATGGGAGTTCAACCCCCCTCACACTTCACACATGGGAGAGGCTTGGGAACATTTAATTGGCATCTCACGCAGAATCCTGGACTCCATGTTGCTAGAGCGGAAAGCACTCCACCTCACTCACGAAGTCCTTTGTACCCTTATGGCTGAAGTATCAGCAATCACCAATGCTAGACCATTAATGCCAATCTCTTCTGATCCGGACTCACCATTCCTCGTAAGTCCTGCAATGCTGCTTGCTTAGGCATGCTCATTGTCGTTGACCGCATCCCTAATCATATACAGAGAGAGGGGGTGGGAAGAGAGGGACAGCGAGTTAGGAGGATGAATCCCGGGTTAATTGAAATGATTTCCGGTTCGCACTGAGCCTGGTCCCGGGATTGCTTAAGTTTGGATCAGCTCTTTCCTGATAGATGCCGGTGGCTCTTAAAGGGGCCGTTGGGTTCTGGTCTTTACAGACAGCGCTTTTTATTTCACTTTTTGGTAGCTGCCTTCTTGGATTTCGCCTTCACCTGGTGCTTTACCATCTTCTTGGGTTTTTTTGTATTAAGTCTTTTGCTACATTTAATTAGCCTACTTATGTTGAGATTTTACTTCAGAGTCACGTGAGTGACTACGTGAATAGAAGCCCGTACAGCCGTTGGTGCGTCATGACGTCAGACGCTGCTGCAGTCGGGCGGTTGGAGCAGCAGCGCTCCTCCGAGCAGTAAGTTTAAACCACGGGTTATACGAAGAGCTGGAGAATTTAGCGGGTGCAGCAGCATCTAAGGAGCGAGGGAGATGGGCGATGTTGTGGGTCGAGACCCTTCTTCAGACTTCACCCTCGATTCTCCAGCATTTGCAGTTCTTCGTTAAACAAGTTTAAAGAGGTAAGGTTTTTAAAAAATTTTTACCGCATGTCATTTTCTGCGACGGTTTGGTAGAGAATGTTGCAGAAAGTGAAGAAGGTGTCGGCGAGGCGCTCCGGGGGTAGAAAGGAAAAGTGGCAGGAGAGTGTTGAGGATGGAGGCCCGTCTGGTACACCTGGTCCGGTGCTGGCTACACAGCCAGTGGTTGCGGACCCACTGCCGGGGGGCAGTGGAGGCTTGTCAGTAGGGTGGAAGGCCACTGGCAAGTCTCTGTGGCCCGCAAATGAGTCGGGCCTGGAGGTTATACCCTCCATAGGAGAGTCCGTTTGCTCACGGCTCTCCCACGTCGAGATTCTATTTCAAAAGAATGCTCGACAGGGACCAGCTCCGTGGGGAGGAGTGGTGCCCAAGCCAGGCTGATGGAGAGCTTGTGCTAGCAGCACCTGTTTCAGGGCTGCAGAACTATCCTGCCTGTGAGGAGGATGTTCCAGCTCCGTGAGGAGGAGTGGTGCCCAAGCCAGGCTGATGGAGAGCTTGTGCTAGCAGCACCTGTTTCAGGGCTGCAGAACTATCCTGCCTGTGAGGAGGATGTTCTATCAGGGCAGTTTTCTGACACTGTTTCTATGCTGGGGGAGAGCAGTAAAGGTGTTCGGTTGGCGGTAATTCCGAACATTGCTGGGAAGTTTGCTGAGTGTAGAGAGGCAGGAAAGGCGATTGATGTAGAATTGGCCGAAGCCATTCAGTATATGCTCTCCCACCAGTTACAGGAGCTAGCTATGGATGAAGTAGCAAAAAACTATAAAGCTCCTGTTAATTGTGATCTCCTGAGGGTACCGGTGGTTAATCACCAAATTTGGTCATAGATGGGTTTGCCTGCTAGGGCCCAGGAGATGCAGTTTTAAAAAAGTGCTTAAACTGTTGTCAGCAGGTATTACAGGTGTGGTGAAAGTTATTGATACAAATGATATGGTTGAAGCACACCAGGATGAACTGGGATTCCTTTGTAATGCATTTTGAAATTAATAATATCGGGAGGGCCGCTATTAGGCCAGTGCTAACCCGAATTTGGCGAGTTGTGCAAACCGACCAGTGTACCACCACGAAATCTGTTGTTTGGTGGTAACCTTGCAAAAAGGGTCAAAGACTGTCATGAGGTTGTTATAACCATGGCTCTCATTAAGCCAGCTGGAAGCAAGGCAAAAAAGGTTCTCTACAAGAAGTCGAGGACAACAAGGCCGCAAGGAAAGATGCTGGTAAGGAATATAACATTGACAGACGATGAATTAACTGATGTTCCTGTTCAAATTGGGGAAGGTTACAATTGTTTCTCAAACAATGGCAGCAGTTGACATCAGATTTGTTCATACTTAGTGTATTGAAGGGGTGAAAAATTGGATTTTACTATAAGGACAGTCTACCTAATCAACATTTTCCTAGTCGTAAACTTATTTTTCAGATGAGGAAAATGTGCTTATTCAAGCAGAGATTCAGTCGTTACATAAGAAGGGGTAATTGAGCCTTCTGTCTATCAAAGTCAACCATTTCTGTCAAGTATATTTCCCAGATCTAAAAAGACTGGGGGATGTAGAATTATTCTGGATTTATCGAATTTGAACAAATTTGTTTGTTATAGGCATTTCAAAATGGAGACCTTTACCACGGGCAAACATCTAGTGTCCAAAGGGTATTATATGGCAACCATTGATTTAAAGAATGCGTATTACGCAGTGTCTATTCATGGTGATGATAGAAGATATTTGAAATTTATTTGGATGACTGAGCTGTGGCAATTCAGGACATTGCCGAATGGATTGACTTCAGCTCCTAGATTATTTACTAAATTGGTAAAACCTGTGTAAGTATTACTTAGAGCTCAGGGGCATGTGGTAATGGCCTATTTAGATGATATTCTGATTGTTGCAAAGACTCATGCTGAAACTCAATCATCAGTTTCAGTTGTTAAAATCACTTTTGAACAAATGGGATTTGTTATTCACCCAGATAAATCTAAATTATCACCAGTCCAAATTATTGATTATCTGGGATTTACCATTAATTCCAATCACATGTTGGTAACTTTGCCCAGGGATAAATTGAATCAGTTAATTGAGGACTGTGTTAATCTCATTGGAGAACAACGGCCTTCGATTAGACAAGTAGCCAGTTTTATTGGGAAGTTGTTGCAGCCTTTCCAGCTGTGCAGTATGGTCCTCTGCATTATCAACAATTACAACCATCAAAGGAACAGGCACTGAGAATACAAAGGGGCCATTTTTGATAGGCCTATGCAGTTGTCAGCTGGGGCGATTGCTGACATACAATGGTGGATAGTACATGTTTCAAAAAAAAAAAAAAAAAAAAAATTTAAGGAAGGTTTTGGTGGAATCACCGTCACTGATATTACAGACTGATGTAAGTGCACTGGGTTGGGGTGCAACAGATATGTCTTCTAGTTGTGGAGGCAGATGGAATGTGGATGAGACATCGCTTCCTCAATTAAGAGGGATTAATTATTTAGAGTTGTTGGGCACCTGGTATGGGCTCAAAGCTTATTGTTCTACAAGGAGGGATCTGCATGTGCAGGTCAGATTGACAACACCACAGCAGTGGCATATGTAAACCACATGGGTGGAGTTAAGTCACAATCTTGTGGTAGACTGGCTAACCAGATTTGGAGCTGGTGTATTGACCAAAATATCTGGCTTTCAGCACTTTATTTGCCAGGAAGAGGTCACGTCAGTTTAATGACAACATTGAATGGATGTTAAATCAGGATGTATTTAACCAAATGATGGATCAGTATGCATTGCCAGATATTGACTTGTTTGCATCTCGATTAAATCATCAGTTACCTAGATATGTTTCATGGTAACCAGATACTGGGGCAGTAGCAGTGGATGCATTTTCGCTGCATTGGGGGAGGAATGTTTGTGTATGTATTTCCTCCATTCTGTCTCATCAGCAGATGTTTGCAAAAGATCAAGGAGGACTCCGCTTCAGGGGTATTGGTAGTGCCAGATTGGCCTACACGAGCATGGTTTCCCATTGTATTACAAATGGCTAGGGAGCCTTACATGCTTATGCCCAAGAATAAAAATCTACTGGTAAATCCAGTCACTGGGGATCAACATCCTTTATAGGATCGTATTGATCTGTTAATTTGCAGATTTTAAGGAGGCCATACCTGGGGAGAGGACTGTCTCATCGGACTATGGATGTTCTCACGTCGGCCTGCAGGGATAGTACACAGCAGCAATATATCACCTATATTAGGAAGTGGGAGCAATTATGCCTACAGGAGGATATTGTATATCACACTGCAGGGATCACGGATGTACTGGAGTTTGTCAACTCTTTATTTTGACCAAAAAATTAAGTTACAGTGCGATTAATTCAGCCAGAAGTGCTCTGTCTTCTTATTTACCTATGAATGCAGAATTGCATACAGTAGGGACACATCGTTAGTTTCACGATTCATGAAGGGAGTTTTTCAATTTTAATCCTCCTAAACCCAGGTATGCCGGTATTTGGAATGTGAGTGAGGTTTTATGGCTCTTCGCCAGTGGGCTCCGGTTACAAGCCTATCAGTAGCCAAATTATCTATGAAGGTGGTCATGCTTATGGCGTTGGTTTCAGCTCAACGTGTATAAATGTTGCAAAAGCTACGGCTAGATAGAATGCATGTGTCGGCTGATGCCATTATATTTTATGTCTATGATTTGCTTAAACATAATAAAAGAGGCATGACAGGATGTAAGATTGTGTTTTCAGCATACCCCGCAGATGATCGCTTCTGTGTAGTCTTACATTTATCTCGTTACATTGAGATTACTAAACCTCTGAGAGGAACAGAGTTGGCTTTGTTTATTAGTCACAAAAAACCACACAGTAAGGTGTCGGTGCAAATGATTTCTAGGTCCTCACGGCCGCAGGATGGTCCAGTGAGCTAACTTTTCGGAGGTTTTATCACAAGCCGATTTCAAGGCTCGGGGTGTTTGCTGATTCTGGTGTCAGTACTGTTACACTTTTCCCCTGAGTTAGAGGGGTTTGTTATGATTTGTTTGTAAATAAACTGTTATTTCATTTAACAAATGTATTACTGATGCATGATTGTTAACGACTTTTGAGTCAATCCAGGCAGTGTGAAAGTCGGATTTGAGTCTGCGGCATGAATTCACAGTGCTTTGAAGTCTTCACGTAGTCACTCACGTGACTCCGAAGTAAAATAGTAAGATTAAACGAGAACTTACCAGTTTGAAGTTTGATCTTTATTTTATGCGGAGTCGAGTTGAGGGACTACGTGAATAGAAGCCCGTACAGCCGTTGGTGCGTCAATCTTCAAAGCAGCGGAATGAATTCACAGCTAACAATGACCGAAGTATAACGGTAAGATGATAAAACTAGAACTACCAGATGAGATCTATGAGGGTGGGAGCGGAGGGCACGTAGTTCCTCAACTCGACTCCGCATAAAATAAAGATCAAACTTCAAACTGGTAAGTTCTCGTTTAATCTTAATATTAGAGATGATACATTTGAGCAGGTATTTTACTTCGGAGTCACGTGAGTGACTTCGTGAAGACCCCGCCAGCACGCATGCGCAGCATATCGTCGCGCGCATTTGCATCAGCATGCTGGGGGGGGGGGGGAGTGCGCTCTCTCCTCTGGCTCCTTCATAAAGGCCGGCAGGTAACTACTTACCTTCACTCCACAGGATGGACAAGGGCAAGAGGAAGGCGACGCTGTCCAGGAGCCATGCTGCATCGACCAGCCAACGGCCCTTGTCCCCGGAGCTGCAAGCACCACCGGCAGCTTCAGGACGTGTGGGGGCAAGAATGCGGAAGTTGGGCGCTCCTGCTAGTTTAGCGCCCGTCTCATCACCCGAGTGGTTTACCGCCCCGGAGCTGGATGCAACGGAAAGAGGGGGGAAACAGGTACGTGCAAAGGGGCCTCGCTCATCGCTAGCGACTTCACCCCGAGTTCCAGTAGACCCGAGGGGGCTGGGCCGGGGGTCAGCTGCATGACAGGGGAGCCCTACAGCTGTGCTCCACCACGTACCACTGCCAGGGAGATCTGCCGTAGTGCAGTCTGGCAGCTCTACTGCTGCGTCGAGCAGGCCTGCAGGAGCAGGTGCCGCCGACAAAACACCCCGTCAGGCTGCGGTCAAGGGCGGAGGTGGCAGCAGTAGACGGTCGGTCAGCTCAGCTCAGGGAGCGGCTGACCATGCCCCTCCACGCCAAAAATTGGGCGATTGTGGAGGTAAGCCTGCACGGACTCCGGGGAGCCAGGTTCCGGGGGCCGGCGTCGATCCAACTCACCTGCCTTCGTATCAGACAATTGGGCCGCCACAGTCTGGCAGAAGACAGACTAGCGGATGGTCCGTGCGGGAGTCGTATGAGCCTACTCGGGCGGTAGGTCACAACAACCTGCCATTGGACCCTAGACAGCACATTACGGAGGTGTGGACCGATGGTGGAAGCCCCAGTGATTTCGCAGGGCCTGGGGAAGTCGGCTTGTCCGCTGCACATAGCAGGGACGGTCGCATAGAGCGGTTGGAGCTCTTAGTGGAGCAACTCCTCCAGCGGGACCGGGACCCGGAAGAGCGGGACGTACGGGCATCCACAAGCCGTGCAAGGGGTCCTCTCAGCATCTCGTCGTCACCAGCCAAAAGTGCTAGCAGTTGCCCAGCCGCTGTGTTTGAAGACGACCCGGGACAGCCAGTAACCGCTGAGCCAGAGCATGAGGAGGATATGCTGGACGTGGTGGGCAAGTTTGCCGCAACTACACAAACAGGGGAACCCATGCACCACAAACTGGCGGGCACCATTGATTACCTGACTACTCACCAACTCCAGAGTCAGGTTCTCAATGATACTATGGAGAAAATAAAACCGCCCGAGTACTGCATCAACCTCAGTGTGCCCTTGGTTAATGCCCACATCTGGGGACACTTGAGTACGGCTACCAGGATGCAGGATGTCCGCCTCCAGCGTATCTTAAAGGTTCTCTCCACGGGCATAACGGCGTTTGCTAGGACCCTTGACGGGGATAATGTGTCCAGTGAACAACAAGATGCGCTGGCACTCCTATGCAACGCCCAGTATGAGATCAACTGCCTGCGTAAGAGCTCCATTAAGCCCACACTCAACCCCAAATTCGCGGGGCTGTGCCGTCCATCAACCGCTCCACCGCCTCATCAATTGTTTGGTGACCTGTCCAAACAAGTGAAGGAACTGGACGAGGAGGCCAAAACAGCTGGCCTCATGAAACCTCCTACGGCCAGACTTCACCCATACCACCGGCAACAGCCACACACAAACTGGAAACCACGACTGCTGGACAGGACACAAAGGACCTATCCACCTCCACTTCCCCAAACACAACGACCTTTTTTAGGACAAGGCCAACAGCGGCCTGCATGGAAGATGCAGCCGCCATCCCGTCAACCTCCACAACGTCCACCCAAAACGCCATAGGTGAGGGACCGTCGTTAACCATGGAGGTAAGGGGGCCTGGTTCCTCTCACGCCGTAGCATCACCTCCTGCACACATTGGTGGGCGATTGCGGGCTTTTTTGGAAATATGGAACACTGACACTACAGATGAGTTTATTTTACAAAGTGTTCAAGGCTATGTTATAGAATTTATTGGTGGAATAAATCCCCCAACCCAGCATTCGCCTCATAGGATATTTATACTATCCCAAAAAGAGGTGGAGGCAGGACATGCTGAAATTATACGGCTAGCAGCAAAAGGGGTAATTGGCAAAACAACGCATGAACCTATTGAGTTTGTGTCCAACATTTTCACCAGAATTAAAAAAGATGGGAGATGTCAGATCATAATAGATCTAACAGAGCTGAACACTTTTGTACAATATACCCACTTCAAAATGGATACTTTTGAAACAGCCAAGCAGATGCTTTACCCAGGGTACTTTATGGCATGCATCGACTTAAAAGATGCATACTATACGGTGCCCATCTCTAAAGCTCACAGGAAATTTTTAAAGTTTGTCTGGAAGGATCAATTATGGGAATACAAGGCGTTGCCCAATGGAATCACCACAGCCCCTAGGCTATTTACAAAATTAGTAAAACCTATATTGGCTCTTCTCCGACAATAAAATTATATGGTTATGGCATATTTGGATGATATCCTTATAGTGGGTCAGACCCTCCAATTGGCTACAAGGGCAGTGGCTGCAACTAAGGCTCTTTTCGAGAAGCTGGGATTTGTAATCCATCCAGCCAAGTCAAAATTGCACCCGGTACGGGTTATGGATTATTTGGGGTTCACCCTGGACACCAACTTAATGATGATTACCATCCCAACCAATAAAGCTACTGCTATAAGAGAAGAGTGCCACAGTCTTGTTTGCACCAGGGTACCGACCATTCGGCAAACGGCAAAAGTAATTGGGAAATTGGTAGCTACATTCCCAGCTGCACAATTCGGACCGCTACACTACCGAAATTTACAAAGAACTAAGATCACAGCATTAAAAGCAAATGCTGGGCACTTTGATCGGCCAATCCGGTTACCACCAAAGGCTAGAACCGAGCTACAATGGTGGGTTGACAATATTAGTGAGTGTCGTAGACCCATCATAGTAGGCAACCCAGACGTCGTGCTACAAACTGACGCAAGCGCACAAGGCTGGGGAGCAACTGATACTATGTCCAGTTGTGGTGGCAGATGGAACTCTCGTGAGTCTACCTTCCTGGAGTCACACGGGATAAATTATATAGAAATGCTGGGGGCATTTCATGGACTGCGGGCTTACTGCACTAACTCACGGGATTTACATGTCCGCCTCCAAATAGATAACACTACAGTGGTGGCTTACATCAATCATATGGGTGGTATCAGGTCGCTATCTTGTGATGAATTGGCAAACACAATTTGGCACTGGTGCATTGAAAGGAATATTTGGATTACAGCGACCTATTTGCCAGGGAAGCTTAATACAGTGGCGGACACCAGGTCACGTGTATTCAATGACAACATCGAGTGGATGTTGAACCCTCAAATTTTTGGAGACATTAAAGCTCACTATGGGACACCAGATATTGACCTTTTTACGTCCAGGTTGAATTATCAGATACCAACGTATGTGTCTTGGGAACCAGATCCTGGGGCAATAGCAATGGATGCGTTTTCTATCCATTGGGGAAAATGGGTTTGCTACTCATTTCCCCCATTTTGCCTCATCAGTCGGGTATTGCAGAAAATTAAACTGGACTCTGCAACTGGCATATTGATCATTCCTGACTGGTCTACACAGCCATGGTACCCGATGGTCGTTAAAATTTTGAAACAACCATGGATTCGATTGGGAAACACCCCAAATTGATTACTCACCCCATTACGGGGGATAGTCATCCATGCCATTGTCACCTAAACTTGTTGGCCTGCAGGTTCTGAAAAGACCACTCATCAAGGTGGGCATCTCACCACGAGCCATGGAACTGATCTCAGCATCATGCCGAGAATCAACTCGGAAGCAGTACCTCACGCAGATCGGAAAGTGGGAGGGTTTCTTTGCTCGTACGAACAAGACTTCCAACAAGGCAACCATACCTGATGTTCTGGAGTTCCTAGCTGGCCTACATTTCAATGATGGCCTTAGCTACAGTGCCATCAACAGTGCCAGGAGTGCGCTGTCCTCATACCTGGATATAGGTGTAGGCTCCAACCACCTGGTGTCTAAACTCATGAGGGGAGTGTTCAAAACTAACCCTCCGCAACCCAGATATACTTTCACGTGGGATGTGGGGATCGTGCTGACCCTACTGAGGAGCTGGGCTCCAATGAATGAGCTACCGCTGAAACAGCTCACCCTCAAGGTGGTGATGCTGATGGCACTGACTACAGCCCAACGAGTCCAGACGTTACAAAAACTGCGACTGGACAGCATGGTGGCCACCCCTGGTCAAATAAATTTCTTTGTCCAAGATTTATTGAAGCAGCACAGGCCAGGGGTGCATGGGCTGCAGTTGGAGTTTCGGGCGTACCCTGTAGATGCCACTCTCTGCATAGTCACCCATCTCCACCACTACATCAGGGTTACAGGAGCCATCAGGATGAAGGAACAAGGGCTCCTCATCAGCCACAAACCTCCGCAACATTGGGTGACTGTACAGACCATCGCCAGGTGGCTCAGGGTGATGTTGGATGCAGCAGGAGTTGCTACTAACATTTTAAAATCTCATTCCACTAGGGCTGCATCCACATCAGCGGCGAGGGCCATGGAGGTGCCCATGGATCACATTCTCGCCACTGCGGGCTGGGCCAGTGAAGAAACCTTTCAACGGTTCTCCAATAAGCCACTGGTCGCCCCTGCGACATTCGCAGAAGCTGTGCTGGGAACCGCTCAGCGAATGTCTGTCCCCGAATTAGGGGTTATTTGTTTGTTTTATTTGATTAATAAATTGTATTACTTTTTCAGCCAGTTTTGACTGAACTGCATTAACAGCCTTCCTCCATCAAATCTTCACAAAGTCACTCACGTGACTCCGAAGTAAAATAGTAAGATTAAACGAGAACTTACCAAGTTTGAAGGTTGATCTGTATTTTACGAGGAGTTGCGGTGAGGGATTTCATGCCCCCCCCCCCCCCCCCCCCCCCACCCTCTATCATAAGGTCAACTCGGAAGTACTACGTTCTTCATCTCCATATTTTTAGTCATGGTACGTTCTGTGATTCCACACCGCTGCTTTGAAGGATGCTGCGCATGCGTACTGGCGGGGTCTTCATGAAATCCCTCACCGCGACTCCTTGTAAAATACAGATCAACCTTCAAAGTTGGTAAGTTCTTATTTAATCTTACTATTATCTTTTATTTAGGGCCGGCCTTAAGCCCAATTTGGCCCCGCGCTAATTTTCTGTATTTCGTACGGAAATACGAATTTGCGTTACAAAATACAATTTTCTTTTAAACATTCCCCTTGTTAAATACGGATTTGTTTTTAACCAAACATGGATAAAAATACTGCATTGGCCATCAGACAAAAACGATGTGTTAATCACTACTGTAGCACTTGTTAACAGCCAGTAGTTAACACGTAGTTATACAGTGTGTCATCAATTAATCAATCCACATTCCTCAGTAAATGTAATTGTGTTTTGATCAAGTATTAATGCTGCCCTGTGAATTTTATTCTAAGGAACACGACGTCGTTAATACTTGGTCAAAACACAATTACACTGAGGCATGTAGATCGATGCATTGACGACATTGAGAATTTCTTAAAGGTCATCATCATGGTTGAGGGCTCAGACCACGAGCTTCTTCTTGGTGTGCAGATTAGTCTTTCACCTACCGACCCACGTTGTGTCTCTCTGTCTTTCGCTCTCTCCATCCCTCCCTCCCTCTCTTTCTCTCTCTCTCTCTCTCTCTCTCCCGCTCCCATTTCGTCTCCCTCACGCTCTCTCACTCCCCCTCTCTCCACCTCTCTCACCCTCTCTCACCCTGTCACTTCGGCATTCCTGGAATCATTCAGTTTTGGGGTTTGTTCTGTATCTTTTCATACCCCTAGTTTCCCTCTCCCCTGATTCTCAGTCTGAAGAACTGTGTGCAGGATAGTGTTAGTGTGCAGGGGTCGGTGCAGACTCGGTGGGCCGAAGGGCCTGCATCAGCGCTGAATCTCTCAACTAAACTAAGCAGATAATCTATGGAAAGAAAATAGAGCATCTTTGTTGGTTCATTATGACTTGACGGGATTTTCAAATCTCGCACGAGAAACCTTCGCGGCATGGTGGTGCAGTGGTACAGTGGCTGCCTCACAGCGCCAGAGACCCGGGTTCTTTTCTGATGACGGGTGCTGTCTGTACGGAGTTTATACATTCTCCCCGTGACCTGCATTGGTTTTCTCCGAGATCTTCCGTTTTCTACAGCTCTCCAAAGATGTACAGGTTGTAGGTTAAGTGGCTTGGTACAAATGTAAATTGTCACTAGTGTGTGTGGGATAGTGTTTGTGTGCGGGGATTGCTGGTCGGTGCGGACTTGGTGGGCTGAAGGGCCTGTTTCCGTGCTATTAAACTAAACTAGAGCAGATAATCTATGGAAAGAAAGCTGAGATAGGTACATTTCTTTATTGGTACATTATGACGACGGGGATTTCAAATCCCGCACGAGATACCTTCAAGAATGGAACATGCATTTCTATCAGTCATAGAAACAGAAACATAGAAAATAGGTGCAGGAGTAAGCCATTCGGCCATTCGAGCCTGCACTGCTATTCGATATGATCGTGGCTGATCATCTAAAGTCAGTATCCTTGTTTGTGCTTTCTCCCCATATCCCTTGATTCTGTTTGCCCTCAGAGCTAAATCTAACTCTCTTGAAAATATTCAGTGAATTGGCCACCACTGCCTTCTGTGGCAGAGAATTGCACAGATTCACAACTCTCTGGGTGAAAAGGTGTTTCCTCATCTCAGTCCTAAATGGCCTACTCTCTTATTCTTAAATTGTGGCCCCTTGTTCTGGACTCCCCAGTCACTCTGGGTGATGTCCAGGTGGAGCTGACAATGTTTGCATTTTCCACTTTAAATAAAAGTCAACTGAATTACGGAAGGTTAGGGAAAGAAGTGTATTGATTTCTCTTTCATTAGAAGCACGGTTGACATTTGTTACAAAGAGTAATCAACTTTTATTTCAAGTAATTTAAAAGTCACTTCATTAAACGCGGGGACAAGCAGTGTGGAGCTTACTTTCTTCACTGCTTTCAGTGGCATATCCATGGACTCCACTGAACAATGTAATGAATATCTTCTTCAATTGACCTCAACTGAGCTAAATGACATTATTACCCATATCATCCATCTGAGGTATGCTTTTACGAAATTGTATTCCCTTCCTTTTTACTGCCAGCAGCGCTAACAGGGGAATATTTTCTTATATTCCCCTTTCTAGCGAACGCCTATGGACTTTACCTGTTTAAACAGCGGGGAATATAGTCTTATATTCCCCTGGTCTCACATCCGGGAACTTGGCAACGTGACGCTGCGTGACGGCAACGTGACGCTGCGTGACGGCAACGTGACGCTGCGTGACGGCAACGTGACGCTGCGTGCGAAATTTAAAATTTATCTTAAAAAAAAAAGGCAGCCGGTTGCGAGAAGAGGTTCGCGATTTAAAAGTTCGACCTTCACATTGTCACATAAATGAATTACATAAATTACATAAATGAAACATAAATGTTACATTCTTTTAGTACCCTTATTTACAATGTTGGAATGGTTTTAGTACCCTTATTTACAATGTTGCAATGCATATTGCAAAATGTATAGATACATTCATATCATATGAGATGTTCAGATTTTTCTCTAGATGTCTGATAATGGGTAATAATAACAATATTGACTGTCCTCTTTCGGGAGATACGACATATATTGCCCTCACTAGATCCATATTGCCCTCGTCTTCGACTCGGGCAATATGAATCTACTTCAGGCAATATATGTCGTATCCCCCTCAAGGCCAGTCAATATTCTATTAATATTTACTTAGCGAGGTCATAGATCACCTTGCATGAAACTCTAGCCTTCATGGTTAGAGTGAAAAAAGTCACTTTTTTTATTGATCTCGGGTCGCTTTACCCACTCTGATACCAATCAGAGCCGGTGATTCCAACCGTGGCAGCCTCCTGAATGCAGAGATGTGTGAGTTGACTGAGTCCAATGTGACGATACAATTGAGTCTGGTTTAGGTTTTTAGTTCAGAATCAATGCCGAAGGCAGACCAAACGTCTTAAACAGAGATTGGTCAGATACAGTGAGAAATCATGTGAAATAATCACTGAATTTTATTTTAAATGAATGTACCTGCATGTTTTACTGTTTCGTTTGGAGATACAGCGCAGATAGTCCACTGAGTTCGCACCGACCAGCGATTTTATTATTTTCCTATTTGTCAATTAATTTATGCCCGATTATTTGGTGGCCAATCAACCGCTGTCTCTAAGGTGGTTGCGTCCAATCACCAACCAGCTTGCCTTAAAATTCCCGTCCAATCAACAATTCGGTCTCCCCCCGTCCAATCAACCGCTGTCTCCAAGGGCAATCACATAATGCAGTTTAATGGTAATTAGCTGCTACGGTAAAGGTTGGAAGCCAGCTACTGACAGTCAAACGGGCGCAGGCGAGATTAAGAAAGTGTATAATCCATAGCACCCTAGCATACAATTTCATAATATATACTAAATAACAGGGCTGACAGATCTTGGCTGGGAACCTGGGGCTCACCAACATTTTTCCCAATTGGGCCACGCACCTCCTAAGGCCGGCCCTGCTTTTATTTTATATATATATGTGTATCTAAGAATATAATTTTGTTCTGATCGATAATATTCCTTGCAACTTTGTAACTGCTTCAGAGCGATGGCTGGCAGAGGCCATAAAAAGGGAGTCATGTGACTATAACTAGCAAGCAAGGAAAAATACTGGGAAGGAGGAGAAAGGCGGGAGCAAGTTATTGACTGATGATAGGGGAATGTCGGCAAATGATTGGATATAGAAATGCAACAGGGGTGGGGCATACAGAGTTGAACATGCTATAAAAAGAGATGATCCTTTGTTTGTAGAGGGAGCTCCCACATGGGTTGATGACATGGAGTGTTCCAGCTTTTATTTGCAAATAAAAGTTTAAACTTCTTGAAGAATTCTCTGTATCGCCCGAGTTAATTTTGAGTATTGAAAACCGCAACATTTCTTGGCCTGAATTTTATTGACCCGCTGGTTTCTTGGTGGTAGATTTTTATGCCACTGATTTTTTGTTCGGTGTTGTCTTCCCCTTCGGTTTCTTGCTCTTGGCTGCTGAAACCTTCGCTTTCTTTACTGAATTTACAGCAGCTTCTCCCTTGCCAGACTTGAAGGAGCCCTTGTTCTGGACGAGGAAACTGCTAATCTACTCTTGATGCAGATCTTAAGCATGTGGCGGGACTTGTCCACATCGACGCAGTTGGCGGCCAGACTTTTGTTTTCTTTTGTAAAATATTTTTTTATGAGAAGTAATGTACAATAGTATAAACCAAAAATAAGACAATTCATTTCATGTACCACTTCTTGTTGTAAAATTTAATAATAGAAAAGAAAAAGAAAAATAGAGAAAGTTAGATAAGATAGTGATATTAATAATACGCAAACAAGTGGAAAGAGAGAGCCCATAAAGATGTAAAGCGCGAGAAAAAAAAAAGAAAAAAATATATATAAAGAAAATTAAAGGGATGTACCTGCTTCATAACTTTACACACCCCTAACCCGGTCCTGAAACTGTTTATTTCCAGAGTTATGTTGCACCTTATGCTTGTAATAAGTCGATAAAGGGAGGCCAAATCTTTAAGAATTGGTCTGATTTGCCTGCTAGGACGAATCTCATGTTTTCAAGATGCAACATTTCAGGCTTATTAGCTTTAAAGAAGGAACTGCAGATGCTGGAGAATCGAGGGTACACAAAAAGCTGGAGAAACTCAGCGGGTGCAGCAGCATCTAAGGAGCGAAGGAGATAGGCGACGTTTCGGGTCGAGACCCTTCTTCAGACTGGCCAGTCTGAAGAAGGGTCTCGACCCGAAACGTCGCCTATCTCCTTCGCTCCTTAGATGCTGCTGCACCCGCTGAGTTTCTCCAGCTTTTTGTGTACCCCAGGCTTATTAGCGTTGGGTGGGTGCATTTTGCCAGAATTTAAGTATACGTTTTTTTGCCATTATTAAAACATAGTTAAGGAAACTCTTCTGGAACGAAATCAGCTCAAAGCCGACTTCCATTGTTCAAAAAATAATCAGTTCTGCGTTGCGTTTCAGTTTTATTTTAAATAATTTTGTACAAATGTCAAATATTTAATTCCAAAATGTTTGGATTTTTATGCAAAAAACAAAGGAATGTGTTATGGTTGACTCTTCTTTATCGCAAACAAGGACAACCCTCTGCGACAACTCTCTGGAATTTAGGAGATTGAGAGGGGATCTTATAGAAACTTACAAAATTCTTAAGGGGTTGGACAGGCTAGATGCAGGAAGATTGTTCCCGATGTTGGGGAAGTCCAGGACAAGGGGTCACAGCTTAAGGATAAGGGGGAAATCCTTTAAGACCGAGATGAGAAAGACTTTTTTCACACAGAGAGTGGTGAGTCTCTGGAACTCTCTGCCACAGAGGGTAGTTGAGGCCAGTTCATTGGCTATATTTAAGAGTGAGTTGGATGTGGCCCTTGTGGCTAAGGGGATCAGAGGGTATGGAGAGAAGGCAGGTACGGGATACTGAGTTGGATGATCAGCCATGATCATATTGAATGGCGGTGCAGGCTCGAAGGGCTGAATGGCCTTCTCCTGCACCTAATTTCTATGGTTTTTTTTTCTATCCCGGCAATCCGCCACAAGCTTGCCCATATTGAAACTGGTTGCCTTGCTCAGGGCGGGAGCCCTCTTCCTCTTGGGAACCCTTAGTTCCTTAGTTTGAGCGGTGGGGACGGCTTGAGGAGCCTCTTCAGCGGCTGCGATCTCGGTCATATGCACAAGTTCCCTCTGATGCTCAGGACCAATGATCTTTGCTCAGATCTGCATGAGAAATGAAGCGAGTGGTGGCGGCACTGAGCAACTTAAATACAGCGAGCGGACGGGGCTGAGACATCCTGCTGTTAGTTCCCGGTCCCTCCGCCTCGCTGTGCTTCTCTGTCTTCAGAAATCCCGCAATTCCAATTAAAAACGGACACCTCGGAGACTTAAACTGGCCATATCTGAGACCGGAATGTTTATTGTAGAGTAATTAAACTGATACGAATTCAAGGCAGTGCTTTCCATTTAGCCCCGTTTCACCGATGCACTGAGCGCGTTATCTGTCCAGATCACTGACATGTTCGCTGCTTTTCGACAGAAATATCGAAACCAACGTAAACTTTGCAGTTAATTCCCACTTCGGGACTGAGCTGGGAAGTGGGGCGATTCTGTGTCACTGACATATTTACAATTTTCACCAGTGGGACTGGGAAATCCGTCGAACTGTTCGGACCCACAAACACAGTGACATCAATAGAGCCAAGATGCTTAGGCATTAAAAAACTCTGAAATAGGCAGGCAAAAGGGCATAATAAAGTTACAAACAAAAGGCACGAAAAAGGCATTTACTGGCAAAAAAAGCATAAAAAGGCATCCATTTCTAAAACCAAAATATGGTTAAAAATGGTAATATAAATGACCAAAGTTGCCTGGTCGCACATAATTTCTAGCAATTTTTTTTTCAAATTATCTGGAGTTGAACCATGCCGTTTGTCAGACAGAACATGCGTCAGTTGTGAAAAACCTTTCTACCTCGGCTGAGGCCACTCGTGCATACCCAAAACAAGCTACCGACTCTATATCAAGTCGATATTTGTGGATTACAACTACCTTTGAGAACTTTAGCTATGTTTTTTTATTTCTTCAATATCTTTGTTACTTAAAATCACTCTCTTACATTTTCTGAGTATGTCTTTACTCTGAAGATGGGTGATGACCCGAAACGCCGCCTATTCCTCCACTCCATATATGCTGCCTCACCCCCTGAGTTTCTCCAGCATTTTCTGCCTACTTTCGATTTTTCCAGCATCTGCAGTTCTTTCTTAATTAGATCTTGGAGAACACAACCAATGGGCAGCGGCACGAACGAATGAATGACCGTCGTTTCCCTGGTTTCACCCCGGTGGTGGAAAATTTCTTGTAAGTTATACTATATTAACACATTAATAATAACTTTAATATTAAGGCGTTAACATAGAAAAAATCATTGTAACCACGGTACAACTAGAGAAAATAGCACGACCTTTTAGCAAAACGGCAAAAATAGGCTGAATAAGCGCGCTATCATGAAAAATATATTATCCTGTTGAAATTATAGAAAAAAGGCATGAAAAGGCACTTGGCATGTCAAAATCCTGGCTCTAGACATCAGTCTGAGCCACCTGCCCCTTTAATACAATATTCTCACCAACACATTCACAGCTCAGGCAGTTGTCCAGTTCCCAGGGTGGGATTGCCTCTCTGCTGGACCCATGCTGTGGATTCTCGGGGTTACGTGTAGTTTTCCAGTTCAGTAATTGGTAATCTTGCTGAAGCCGCTGCTCATCAGAGTCTCTGATCCCTGGATTCGGATTTGTCTCATCTCTTTCATTCATGAGTGACCCTGTATTTTTAAACAGTCCAACATCGGACACAAACACCAGTTGTGTTATTGTGAGGGATAAAGTGATTAAACCCCATTAAAGTAAGGAGTTTTAAAGAGAATTCGAACTGAGAGGGGCCGGAGAGAGGGTTCTGACACAGCTGTGTCTGAAGGTTGCCAGACCCATCCTTGAGTCCTTGAGTAAGAAGTAATAGCATTGTATAGCGGTAGAAGGGAGTGATGTAGAGGGATCCCTATCAGTGGAATGGAGTGATAGATGGGACCCTTGTCACTATAGCTTAGGTTTAGTACTGATATAGGAGAACTGAGAGGGTTCACTAGGAGGTGAGTAAAACTAGGGTAGGTCATGAGCAACTGAGCATGCTTAATAGAATAAATGAATATTACAACACACCCCTGGTCAAGAAACTGCTCATTACCATGAACATGTTTGAACATGCGATGTATGATATGGGAGGTGCGAGGGGATGTTCGGTGGGATGTACCTACAGATTGTGCACCTCAGACCCTGATTGGAGAAGGGTCCGGAGGGGAGGTTGAATGTAAGATTCTGTGTATAAAGGGGGATGACTTTTTTGGCTTCGGTGTGTCTCGACTTGGAGAGGCACCCGGGTCTGCAGAGTCGTGAGGAATAAAGAACTCTTGCTTCCAAGATTTAGTCTTTGAGCAGTGATTGTGAGCACAAAGCGTATCTCACAAATTGGGGGCTCATCCGGGATCGCCACTCTGGCTGCTTGGTGGAGGCAAAGAAGGAGGGGAAGGTGCACCCTGCTGATTTCAGCAGTCTCTGATCTCCTTGCTTGCCATCAGCAGTTTGAGCGAGTGATAATCAGTTGGAAAGACTCGGGAAGCAAGAGACGGTCGAGCGATTCTTGTGCACAGGACCCAGGTAAGAAAAGCGACTATTAAGTATTGCCTGGGCGACCGGGGTCTGTCGGACGGGAATAGTCCGACGAGACAATGGGAAACCGGAACGGGAAAAGTAAGGGTCTGGGGAAACAGGATGAGGCTCATACTGATATGGAGCCGAACATTCCGCCCGATAGTCTGTTGGGGCGAATGTTGCATGGATGGGGTGAAGGGAACATCCGGGGTAAGAATAAGGAAACTATGATAAAGTTTTATTACTTTGAGTGGCCAAAGGAGCCTATTCGAGGGAGCGCAGTGTGGTGGCCGCGGTTGGGTTCAAATGAAGACTGGGTGAGACAGGCGTTGGATGTTTTTGTGAATGAAAGAGAAACGCCGAATCAAATAGAAAAGGAATATGCCCAGTGCTGGAAACCCATTAATGGGATGTTTCCGTTAAAGACGGAAAGAGAGCAGGATGAACCTGACTGGCCACCAATTGGTGATGATCACCTACGGCGACTGCCCCCGCCATATGAATCCCAGCCCCCGCCATATGAATCCCAGCACCCAAATATACCCACATCAGCGCCGGCTGCATCCGCTCAGGAGGTCCCACTAAGCCAGAGCGGATCGGCAGTAAACCTGTCCGCTCTTGTCTCAGAAGAGACATATAATAGAGAATTACAGAAAGTAGAACGTGAAGGAGAGAGCCAGTCAGATAAGGAAGAGGAAATAAAAAGTGAGGACGAGGATGGGACGGGTGTCCCAGGCAGTAGTCGGATGTAATCGGATCTCAAACGAGGGCAGCGGAACAAAGATCAGACCGATCTGTTCAAATGAAGCCCCTCAGGGAGGTCCCTTTAGGGGGAAATGCCGGGGGGATGGGATTTGTAAATGTGCCAGTATGGAGGTGAGGAACTTTAAAAAGGAGATGAAAAATTTATTGGAAGACCCCTTGGGACTGGCTGAACAAATAGATCAGTTCCTAGGGCCAAAAATTTATACATGGGAAGAAATGATGTGGAATTCTCTGCCACAGAAAGTAGTTGAGGCCAGTTCGTTGGTCATATTTAAGAGGGAGTTCGATGTGGCTGAAGGGATCGGGGGGTATGGAGAGAAGGCAGGTACAGGATACTGAATTGGATGATCAGCCATGATTATATTGAATGGAGGTGCAGGTTCGAGGGGCTGAATGGCCTGCTCCTGCACCTAATTTCTATGTTTCTATGTTTTTATGAAAAATATTGAGTTGTTTCAAACAATCTCATTGAAGTAAGAATGGAACTAATGTGATGTGTGTGTAAGAACCGGTTTTGTATGAATGAGGAGGTTTGTATATGTGATAGGTTTGTTTGCTGTGGGCCACATGCTGTAAGGGTATGTGAGTGTGTTCCTTTAAGAAATTGTAAGCAATGGGGGAGGCTATTGTAAGGTAACGGACAACGCTTTGTATCATCGCAACTTAAAAAGGGGAAGTTAGAAAATGTAGGTTGCTTGGCTTCTATAGATTTCTTTTCAGTAAAGTTAATTTGGAAAATTGTTAGTCGTATGTATTTAAACTAGGAATTGAAATTTGGGAATTGTAGGGGGAATGGTTTGAACAAAATTAGAAATAAGTTAATTGCTGAACAACAAGCAGCTTTTATGGTTTTTTTAGATAAACATTCTGGTTGGAGAAGGGTAATAAAGTAATGGGGCCCAGGGAGTTGGCAGACAATGATGTCAATAATGGGAAGTTTGTTTACTTCAGAAGAAAGACAGATGGTCAGACAGGTAGGAGAAGGGGTTACAGGCTCAAGCGGGAGCAGCAGATGCGGGAGCAGTAAAATATCCCATTACTGCGCCGGATTGGAGTAACCAAACAGAAGAAGTATGAGAGATCTCAGGGAGATAATAATCAAGGGAATCAGAGAAGCCGTTCCCAAGGGACAGAATTTCGAACGGGCTTTTGAAAATCAGCAGAACAAGGACGAACCTCCGACAGTGTTCTTACAAAGGTTGAGGAGGAATGTCCAGCAGTATTCGGGGATAGACCCTGATTCAGACGCAGGTCAGCAGTTGCTAAAGGTTAATTTTGTAACCAAATCATGGCCAGACATTAGAAAGAAACTGGAAAAATTGGAAGATTAGAATGACAAACCATTGAATCAATTGTTAACAGAGGCTCAAAAGGTATATGTAAGACGGGATGAGGGAAAACAGAAGGGAAAGGTAAAAATGATGTTGCAAGCAGTACAGCAAGGAGTACAGAAGGGGGGAATCGAAGGTGATAGAAGGCCGGGTGCTCATGGAGACCGGGGAAGGGGAAGCGGTAGTATTAGAGGACGAGGAAGAGGTGAATGGAGGGACCGAAGTTGGGGTCCCCGGGAAAACAAGGAACAAGGATCTGGAGGGTGGTACACGGGGCCATCCTGGTGTTACTATTGTAACGAGGAGGGTCATTTCAAGAGGGAATGTCCCAAGCTACGACGGGAGGTGCAGTCGTACACACTCATGGAGGAAGAATAGGGAAGTCGGGGGTCCTGCTCCCTGGGGTGTATGGGATACACACAGGAACCTCTGGTAAACTTGAAATTAGGACCCCAGGGAGAGGATATGGTATTTATGGTAGATTCGGGAGCAGAGAGATCGAGTGTAACTAAGGTACCATGAAGGAATGAGATTGGGTGAAAAACAAGTTAGAATCTCAGGGGTAGAAGGGAAAGTGATGACATTACCCGAGGTAGGGGTGGTGGTAAAATATGAGGATTGAGAAGTCAGTGGAAGATTTTAAAAGGAAGGTGAATAAATTTGCAAAGGAGGATAAACTATCGGAGAAGTAAGACATTGAGTTTAGAATGAGAAAGAAGGTAGATCAGAAAGGATTAAAGTGGGAAGCAGAGGGATAAATTGATGAGACTGCTTTAGAAAGAAAGAGCGTGAAAAAGGAGAGACAATGTTGTCAGTAACAACAGACCTGGTTGAAAAGTCTGAAATAAGTGATGCACCGACACACAGTGAGTCCTATGACAGAGCCAAACAGGGGCCAGAGATTCCATGCCAATAATAAATATATTTGGGAGAGTGTTTTCTCAAATGCCCTATCGGGAGTGAAATAAATCTGGATCTAAGCCCAGACAAGGCTAGTAAGGAGATAGGTAATGGATAAGGTGTGTTGGGGATGTGAACAGGTACGATAATCAGGAAATAATAAAAATAAAACCAATAATAATAATAATAATAATAATAATAATAATAATAAGATAATGGTGAACATAGCTATGGCAAGAACATTAAGAAGAGGTATTAAATACACCTAGGCTAGGATGCGGCAGCGTTTTAAATACTAGCGCCGTGTTTTTAATCAGATGTTGTAGGCAGATTTGGAAGGTGTTGATATAGTATGTGAATGATTTGTTGGTTTGTTCCACAAGTGAGGAGCAATGTGAGAGAGAGACATTGTAATTATCTTGTAAAAAGGTGGCACAGGAGGTCATGATGTATCAAGGAAGAAGTTTTTGTTTTGTCAGCAGCAGGTAGAATATTTTGGACGAGTAATATCTAAAGAAGTAAAAGCTATAGCGCAGGATCAAATTGGAAGCTTGCCTGCAATCTTGCTTAGCTCAATTGGCAGAAATTAAGGCTTTAAGAGCAGCATATGTACATGGAGTCTGGCACATGTTTGGAGCAGTAGGGAAACAGAAAGGCTTTGAGAAAAGCAACAGAGACCCCATGCAAAGTTAGCAGTGTCCCCCTATGAAATGTTGTTTGGGTTACCTTATTTGGGAAAGATAGAAGGAATACCCACCATAGAGGGCAGTGATGTATTCTTAAGGAACTATTTACTGGCAGTATCTCGTTCCCTTACAGAATTAAAAGCTAAAGGACTATTGGCTCAAAGACCACCACTCGACTTTCCGATACATGCTGTAAAGGCCGGCGACTGGGTACTGGTCAAGAATTGGAAGGAGGAGAAACTCCAGCCCAGGTGGACCGGCCCATACCTAGTATTACTGACAACCGAGACAGCAGTACGAACAAAAGAAAAAGGGTGGACCCACGCAATCCGGGTTAAAGGACCCGTTGATCCACCCGCCCCTGATGAGGAGGAACAGTGGATGGTGAAGCTAGGAAACAAACCCCTAACAGTAATTAAAAAAAAAAAAAAAAGAATTGAATGTATAACTGACAGTATGAAGGGAGCAGTCGTGGGTTTGTTTGCTTTGTATGTAATTGTGGTAAAAAGTATTAATAATTGTGATAAATGTTATCATCCTATCAGATATGGAGGGCGGATAACTAGATCATTTACCTATCATTCCCATGTGAACGATGCATGCTTTAACGTGAGGACAAAAACCATTTGTGAAGAGGGGGGGAGTATTTGATGGTAGGCAATAGGGGGTATATAGGGAAGTTTGGGCCCGTTACCTGCCCAAGGGGAGAGAGATGGGTTTGTGTAGCCAAGGCAGGACAGTTAGGTTTCCCTTTTCAGATCGTAAAATGGGCAATGGATAAGATGAAGGAGGAAGTAATAAAAGAGTTTACAGAAGTAGTAGTCACTAAGCCTCCCCTTCCCTCATCCACTGAGCCTCAATTGCACCAGACACTGTACGAAGAGATAAAGAAGCAGATTGAGATCCCTAAAGGAGAAAAAAACCTGTTTGTGGACTTGGCCCTCTGGATAGCTGGAATCCTGAATGTGACTGACTGCTGGGTCTGTGGCGGACCACTGATGAGCTCACGTTGGCCGTGGAGAGGATCCATTATTGAAGTATGGGACCTGATGGAGTGGAACCTGACAGTTGGACAAGACCGAGATCCCCAGGCATGGGTCCTGACAGACGCTCCGGTAGGGACTGAGTGTATCGCTAGGCCCTGGGCAAAGGATGCCGTCCTAGTAGGCAGCAGCCCCTGCCAGCGCATCGTCACCCAGTGGCCAAATCAGTCCGAAGTGTGGTGGCCAGAAGAGCCTAAATGGTATCCAACTAAGAAATACGGGAAAAACTGCGCTATCTGGATGAAGACTGATGGAATGGAATCGACTGGACTATGGAACTGCACCGGGAACAACCCTTATCAAGGAATCCCAGTGTAGCGAGACACATGGAACAAGGTTACCTCTAGTGGACCAGCCCCTGAAGGACTGTTATGGATATGCGGATACAAGGCATACTCGGTGTTACCGATAAATTGGAGTGGGACTTGTTTTATTGGACTGGTACAACCTGGATTTTTCCTGTTAAACACCAAAGAAGGCCGGTCGTTAGGAACACCCGTATTTGATGACCTATATCGGAAAAAGAGGAAAATAGACATTGGAGAATGGAAAGATGATGAATGGCCACCAGCAAGAATCATCTCATACTACGGACCAGCCACTTGGGCACAGGATGGATCCTGGGGCTACCGAACACCAGTATACATGTTAAACCGGATCATAAGACTTCAGGCAGTACTGGAGGTAATTACCGCGGGGGCACTGGAGATGCTGGCAAAGCAGCAGACACAGATGAGAGCAGCGATATACCAGAACAGGTTAGCCCTAGATTACCTCCTGGCAGAAGAAGGAGGGGTATGCGGGAAATTCAACCTCTCTAATTGCTGTTTGAACATCGATGATAATGGACAGGCAGTGATGGACATATCAGAAGGGATCCGTAAGTTGGCACATGTTCCAATACAGAAGTGGAATTCGATTATGGGAACCCAATGGTGGGATTCCATCCTCGGAGGAACATGGTGGAGAACGGTGGGACTTGTGTTTCTATGTGCAGAGGCTGGACTGATCTTTATCCCCTGTTGCATCCCTTGTTTTAGGGAACTTATTACCAGAAGTATAAGTCAGATGCAGGCTGTAGTCATGCCTATGGGAGAGAAAGGGGAAATACAGAAAATAATGATAATGCGGCCAGGGGAGGTCTATGATCTACAGGAAAAGAAGGTTAGGACAATGTTACGTCAAATCGAGTTGAGGGAACTTGAAATGGGGGTTTAATCAGTGTATGCGTAGCAAAAGAAAAAGGGAGGATTGTGAGGGATAAAGTGATTAAACCCCATTAAAGTAAGGAGTTTTAAAGAGAATTCGAACTGAGAGGGGCCGGAGAGAGGGTTCTGACACAGCTGTGTCTGAAGGTTACCAGACCCATCCTTGAGTCCTTGAGTAAGAAGTAATAGCATTGTATAGCGGTAGAAGGGAGTGATGTAGAGAGATCCCTATCAGTGGAATGGAGTGATAGATGGGACCCTTGTCAC
This sequence comes from Okamejei kenojei, assembly GCA_035221665.1. Lineage (NCBI taxonomy): Eukaryota > Metazoa > Chordata > Chondrichthyes > Rajiformes > Rajidae > Okamejei > Okamejei kenojei. The sequence goes on from CM069173.1 coordinate 9,732,331, forward strand.
TATAGCTTAGCTTTAGTACTGATATAGGAGAACTGAGAGGGTTCACTAGGAGGTGAGTAAAACTAGGGTAGGTCATGAGCAACTGTGCATGCTTAATAGAATAAATGAATATTACAACACACCCCTGGTCAAGAAACTGCTCATTACCATGAACATGTTTGAACATGCGATGTATGATATGGGAGGTACTGGGGGGATGTACCTACAGATTGTGCACCTCAGACCCTGATTGGAGAAGGGTCCGGAGGGGAGGTTGAATGTAAAATTCTGTGTATAAAGGGGGATGACCTCTTTGGCTTCGGTGTGTCTCGACTTGGAAAGGCACCCGGGTCTGCAGAGTCGTGAGGAATAAAGAATCTCTTGCTTCCAAGATTTAGTCTTTGAGCAGTGATTGTGAGCACAAAGCGTATCTCACATTATCAAAAACTCACTGTATGTCTGAAATGTAATTTATTTTCTTGCTTTTTTAACGGACAACATTATGGTCACTGGCTCCCCACTGACACATCAGTCACTTACTCTGACTGATTTCCCAAGAGGAGATCCAGTGTTGCCTCTCTGTCTGGCTCTTCCACATCTTGTTTGCAAAATCTTTCCTGGACACATTTAACAAATTCCATCCCTTCCAAAGCTTGAATCTATGGCAGTCCCAGTCCCAGAAGTTGAAATCACCTTCCAGTATAACCCTGTTATACTTACAGCCTTCTGCATGTAATGCAGGCAAATTGTACATTCACAAAATACATGAGTGCAAAAGAGAAACAAAGTGCAAGGGGCCACAGTGAGGTGGGTTGGAAGATTAGAAACATATGAAAGGTCTGTTGAAGAGTCTGATAATAATGAGCAAATATCTAATCTTGAATCTGGTGGTAGGTGCTTTCAAACTGTCATATTTTTTGCCTGACAGCAGAGGATAGGAGATAGAATAACCAGGTTTTGAGTGCTCCTTGGATTATGTTGGTTGCATTCCTAAGGCATTGTGAAGTGTAGATTAAGTTAATGGAGCAGGCTAGTTTGTGTTGGACTGGCCTGTTTCCACAACTCTCTGTAATTTATTGAGATTCTGGACAGACCAGCAATCTGTGATGCTTCTGGAAAAATGATTTCTATGGTGGTACATCAGCAGAAATTGACAGTCATTGGAGAGCCACTAGATTTATTTGGTATTCTTTGAAGTGGAGGCATTGGTGTGGTGCATTATCGTAGAATCAACGTAGTTGTACTAGAACAAAGAGTTGGTGATATGTTTACAGAACATGCGTCTTTTTCCCCCCAAATTTGATAATTTTGTATTCAGATGAACAGAGTCATACATTCAATAAACAGAGCCTTTAAACCACCACATCAATGCTGACCTTTTTACCCATCTATATTAATCCCATTTGCTTGCATTGGGACTTAATCTTCTGTGCCTTGCCTATTCATCTGTCTGTCCAGATGTCTCTCAAACATGGTGACTGTATCCGATTCCACTGCTTTCTCTGTCATATGATTCATATATCAACCAATACCTATGTAAAAAAAAATACCATTCACATTCACTTTAAATCTCCTTGTGCTTTACCTCAAACCTATCCCCTCATGTTTTTGAAATACTGAACATGAGAAAACAATATTGATTATTTGCCCTTCCATGTGTTTCATAACCCCATATACATCCAACAGGTTGTTCCTCAGTTTCCTTCATTGCAAGTAAAACAAGAACATTTTCTCCAATTTCCCCCCATGGCTAAAGTCCTCCAATCCAAGCTGAATCCACAGCAAAACCACATCTCTCTTACAATCTGGTGATGTATACTGTTCACCCAAAATACAACACTCTGCATTTGTCTGAGTTAAGTTCCATTTGCCATTCCTTGGGCCTCTGTCACAGCATATTTAGACCCAGCGTCAATCTTAGATAACCTTATTCACTGTCCACTATACCACTAATTTATCATCTGTAAACTTGCAAACCAAGATAATCACATAATCATCCAAATGATAGACATAGATGATAAACAACAGTGGGCCCAGCATTGATCTCTGCAGTACACCACTGGTCATAGGTCTCCAAACTGTAAAACAGCCCAACAGAACCAACTCGACCTAGCCAGTTTTGTATCAATTGGCTAGCTCACCCTGCATCCCTTGTGATCTAACTTCTGGACATGCATACCATAAAACACCATGTCAAAGGCCTTGTTAAAGTCGATGTCACAACATCTACTGCCTGCCCTCACCAATTTTCATGGTCCTTTTTGAAAAACTCAGTTAATTTTGTGAGTCATGATTTCCCATTCACAGAATCACCATGACTGTTACTACTGAGTACTTGCCTTTACAAGTACAAGTAGATTCTGTCCTTCTTCAGTAAAGGCACCACAATATCCACCACCCCCCCCCAGTCTTCCAGTACCTCATCCATGGCTAACAGTGATGCAAATATCTCTGCAGGGGTAGTGGCCACAGGAAAAAATACAAAAGATTCTCGAATTAATGGGAAGGAAAGCTTGAGAATGGACAATGGAATAAGGTCAGGGCCAATTGTGAGGGGGGAAGTGAATACGGAAGTCATATGAATGCACGAAGTGTAAGGATTAAAGTGGACGCGCATGAAGCTCAGATAGAAACAGGCAAGTATGATGTTGTGGGAATTACTGAGACATGGCTGTAAGAGGGCCAGGGCTGGGTACTGAATATTCAAGGGTATACCTCCTATCGAACAGACAGACAGGTGGGCAGAGGGGGTGGGGTTGCCCTGTTGGTGAGAAATTAAAATCAGTCCCTTCCAAGGGGTGACATTGAAACAGGAGAAGTGGAGTCATTATGGATATAACTAAGGAATTGTAAGGGTAAAAGACCATAATGGGACTAATCTACAGGCCCCCAAACGGTAGCCTGGACATAGGGCGCAAGTTGAATCAGGAGTTAAAATTGGCATGTAGTACATGTAATGCTGTGGTTGTTATTGGAGATTTCAACATGCACGTAGACTGGGAAAATCAGGTTGGTACTGGACCCCAAGAAAGGGACTTTGTCGAGTCCCTTTGTGATGGATCTTTGAACAGCTTGTATTGGAGCCTACCAGGGAGAATTCTGGATTTAGTGTATTATAATGAATGGGATTTGATAAAGGACCTTGAGTTTAATGAGCCATTCGGAGGCAGTAACCATAACATGGTCAGGTTTAATCTACAATGGGAGAGGGAGAAGAGTAGATCGGAGGTGTCAGTGTTGCAGATGAATAAAGGGGACTATGGGGCCATGAGGGAGGAGCTAGCCAAAGTTGACTGGAAAGATACACTAGCAGGGATGACAGTGGAACAAAAATGGCAGGTGTTTCTAGGAATAATACAGAAGGTGCGGGATCAGTTCATTCCTAGGAGGAATAAAGATTCCAAGGGGAGAAGGGGACGTCAAGGACAGTATAAAATTAAAGCAAAGAAGTACAACGATGAGCGGGAAGCAAGAGGATTGGGTAATGTTTAAAGAACAACAGAAGATAACCAAAAAGAAAATACGGGGAGAAAAGATGAGGTACGAAGGTAAGCTAGCCACGAATGTAAAGGAGGATAGTTAAAGCTTCTTTAGGTATGTGAAGAGGAAAAAAATAGTTAAGGCCGAAGTTGGACCCTTGAGGACCGAAAAAGGTGAATTTATTATAAGAAACAAGGAAATGGCAGATGAGTTGAACAGGTACTTTGGATCTGTCTTCACTAAGGGGGACACAAACAATTTTCCTGATATAGTAGTGGCCAGAGGATCTGGGGTGACAGAGGAACTGAAGGAAATCCACATTAGGCAGGAAATGGTGTTGGATAGACTGATGGGACTGAAGGCTGATAAATCCCAAGGGCCTGATGGTCTGCATCCCAGGGTACTTATGGAAGTGGCTCTAGAAATCGTGGATGCATTGGTGATAATTTTCCAATATTCTATAGACTCGGGATCAGTTCTTGTGGATTGAGGGTAGCTAATGTTATCCCACTTTTTAAGGAAGGTGAGAGAGAGAAAACGGGGAATTATAGACCAGTTAGCCTGACATCGGTGGTGGGGAAGATGCTGGAGTCAATTATAAAAGATGAGATAGCCGCAAATTTGGATAGCAGTAATAGGATCGGTCCGAGTCAGCATGGATTTACAAAGGGGAAATCATGCTTGACTAATCTTCTGGAATTTTTTGAAGATATAACTAGGAAAATGGACAAGGGAGAGCCAGTGGATGGAGTGTACCAGGAATTTCAGAAAGCATTTGATAAGGTCCCACATTGGAGATTAGTGTGCAAAATTAGGGCACGTGTTATTGGGGATAGAGTGCTGACATGGATATAGAAGTGGTTGGCAGACAGGAAACAAAGGGAAGGGATTAATGGGTCCCTTTCAGAATGGCAGGCAGTGACCAGTGGGTACCGCAAGGATCGGTGCTGGGACCGCAGCTATTTACAATATAAATCAATGATTTGGATGAATGGATTCAAAGTAACATTAGCAAATTTGCAGATGTCACAAAGTTGGGTGGCAGTGTGAACTGTGAGGAGGATGCTATGAGAATGCAGGGTGACTTGGACAGGTTGGGGGAGTGGGCAGATGCATGGCAGATGAAGTTTAATGCATAAAAATGTGAGGTTATCCACTTTGGTAGCAAAAACAGGAAGGCAGATTACGATCTAAATGGCGTCATGTTGCGAAAAGGGGAGGTACAACGGGATCAACGGGACCTGGGGGTCCTTGATTAGCTCAAGATGGCGCCTGCCTGCGGCTACGTTTGCGGAGCTCCGGAACATAAAAGGCTCAACTAGAACCTCCAACAACTTACCTGGATCAGGAACATGGCAGAAAACGTTTCGGACAAGCAGCTTGAACACCTCAAGGCTCTCGCAATGTCGCAATCTCCCGCAGCTGCGGGAGCCCCGGATTTTAAACTTCCACGCTGGCCGGGAATCACCCGACCCGACTGAGGAACGCAGTTACTGCACCAGGAGACCCCGGGATGACCTCCAGAGCCGACAGGATGGATCTTCCAGGAACAACGGAGCTGGAGTTGCAGCTGCCGACTTTGAGGGAACCCCCGTTTGTCATGGAACTGGAGCTGCCGTCTAAGGAGGAATCCCCATTCCAGCGCAGGTCCGCAGAAGCCGTAGGTACAGTAAACTCAGTACCTCGAAACAAAGGGGAAGCTTCCATTGTGTCCGGAAACGTGGCTAGCGGGCAGGACTTCTGGTCAGACTGAAGCGCAGGGGACTTTGACCCCCTCTCCCTACTATCCCACTGGCAAATGTACAGTCCCTTGAAAATAAAGTGGAGGACTTAAGGGCAAGGCTGCTTTATCAAAGGGAGCTGAGGGAATGATCTGTGAGCCATGTTCTGTTTCACAGAGACATGGCCCACCTCCAGCTCCCCAGACTCAGCGGTCCAGCCTGAAGGGTTCTCCATCCACCGTATGCACCTGTACTGGCATCTGCGAAAGGGAGAGGAGGGGCGTCTGCCTCATGGTCAACTCTGTGTGGTGCTCAGACGTGGCATTCCTGTCCAACTCCTGCTCTCCAGAACTCGAACATTTGGCGGCGAAGTGCCGTCCCTTCTACCTTCCGAGGGAATTCACCTCCATCATCCTGACCGCGGTCTACATCCCACCCCAGGCAGACGTCCGTCTGGCACTGGAGGAGCTGCACACCGTGGTCAACAAACACTAGACGTCTTATGTGCTGGGGACTTCAATAAGGCAAAATTAAAGAAACCACTCCCCAACTTCCATCAACATGTCTCCTGCTGCACCAGAGGACTAAACACCCTCGACCACTGCTACACCCCTATCAAGAAAGCCTACCGCTCTATCCCTCGCCCTCACTTTGGTAAATCTGAACATACAGCGGTCTGCTTCTCCCTGCCTACAGGCGCACCCGCAGAGGTGAGGACTGTATAGAGCTGGTCGGGGGGCAGGGAATGGGCGGGGGGGGGGGGGGGGGGGGGGCGGGGGGGGGGGGCATCAGAGGAACACCTGCAGGACTGTTTGGAGTCTGTAGACTTGGCAATGTTCAAGGACTCGGCAACGGACTTGAACGAATATGCCACAGTCGTTACAGAATTCATTAAGAAATGTGAGGAGGACTGCATCCCCACCAAAACCTTCCGAGTGTTTCCCAATCAGAAACCTTGCATGAACTTCGAGATCCGCACTCTTCTGAAGAACAGACACCGGGCATTCATGTCTGATGATACAGTGAACTACAAGAAGTCCAGATACAACCTTGATAATGCTATCAAAAAGGCCAAATGGGCTTTACGCACGATTTGATGGTATTTCAGTATCAGTCACAGAGGCTGACGTCAGGAAATCCTTCAGAGGGGTGAACCCTCGAAAAGCGCCTCGACCTGATGGTATACCTGGTCGTGTTTAAAAACCTGTGTGGACCAACTAGCTGGAGTTTTTACGGACATTTTCGATCTGTCACTTCTGAGGTCTGAGGTTCCCACCTGCTTCAAAAGGGCATCCATAATACCGGTGCCCTAGAAGAGCATAGAAACATAGAAACATAGAAATTAGGTGCAGGAGTAGGCCATTCAGCCCTTTGAGCCTGCACCGCCATTCAATATGATCATGGCTGATCATCCAACTCAGTATCCCGTACCTGCCTTCTCTCCATACCCTCTGATCCCCTTAGCCACAAGGGCCACATCCAACTCACTCTTAAATAGAGCCAATGAACTGGCCTCAACTACCCTCTGTGGCAGAGAGTTCCAGAGACTCACCACTCTCTGTGTGAAAAACGTCTTTCTCATCTCGGTCTTAAAGGATTTCCCCCTTATCCTTAAGCTGTGACCCCTTGTCCTGGACTTCCCCAACATCGGGAACAATCTTCCTGCATCTAGCCTCTCCAACCCCTTAAGAATTTTGTAAGTTTCTATAAGATCCCCTCTCAATCTCCTAAATTGCAGAGAGTATAAACCGAGTCTATCCAGTCTTTCTTCATAAGACAGTCCTGACATCCCAGGAATCAGTCTGGTGAACCTTCTCTGCACTCCCTCTATGGCAATAATGTCCTTCCTCAGATTTGGAGACCAAAACTGTACGCAATACTCCAGGTGTGGCTCACCAAGACCCTGTACAACTGAAGTAGAACCTCCCTGCTCCTGTACTCAAATCCTTTTGCTATGAAAGCTAACATACCATTCGCTTTTTTTCACTGCCTGCTGCACCTGCATGCCTACTTTCAATGACTGGTGTACCATGACACCCAGGTCTCGCTGCATCTCCCCTTTTCCTAATCGGCCACCATTTAAGGTGATCTGCCTCAATGACTGTAGACCAGTGGCACTAACGCCTGTGGTGATGAAGTGCTTTGAGAGATTGATCATGGCGCAAATCAACTCCGACCTCGACAAAAACTAGACCCACTGCAGTTCACTTACTGCCACAACAGATCAACGGTGGATGCGATCTCGCTAACCCTCCACTCCACTCTGGACCAATTGGACAACAGAAACTCCTATGTCAGGCTGTTATTCATCGGTTACAGCTCGGCATTTAACACAATCATCTCCTGCAAGCTGGTTACCAAACTCACAGAACTGGGTCTATGCTCATCTCTCTGCAATTGGATCCTCGACTTCCTCATTCACAGACCACAGTCTGTTCGTATTGGTGGAAATGTATCGGACTTGATAACAATCAGCACGGGAGCACCTCATGGCTGCGTGCTCAGCCCCCTGCTGTACTCACTCTATACTCAGGACTGCGTAGCCAGCCATAGTGCAAACTCCATCATCAAGTTCGCTGACAAAACAACAGTTGTGAGATGTATCACTGATGGGGATGAGTCATAGTATAGAAGAAAGATCGAGCGACTGTCCATAAGGTGCCAGCACAATAACCTGGCCCTCAACACCAGTAAAACCAAGGACAAAAAATTGTGGACTTTGGAAGGAGTAAGATGGGGACCCACAGTTCTGTTTATATCAATGGGTTGATGGTTGAAAAGGTCAAGAGCTTCAAATTCCTGGGCGTGCACATCTCTGAAGATCTTTCCTGGTCCGAGAACAAAGATGCAATTATTAAGAAAGCGCCACAACTTCCTGAGAAGATTACTGAGAGTCCTGAGAGTCGGTCTGTCAAGGAGGACTCTCTCTAACGTCTACAGGTGCACAGTAGAGAGCGTGCTGACCGGTTTCATCGTGGCTTGGTTCGGCAACTTGAGTGCCCTGGAGAGGAAAAGACTACAAAATAGTAGTAAACACTGCCCATCCATCATCAGCTCTGACCTCCCTTCCATCGATGGGATCTATCGCAGTCGCTGCCTCAAAAAGGCTGGCAGCATCATCAAGGTCCCACACCATCCTGGCCACACACTTATCACCCTGCTACCTTCAGGTAGAAGGCACGGGAGCCTGAGGACTGCAATGACCATGTTCAGGAATAGCTACTGCCCTACAGCCATCAGGCTATCAAAATTGGCTCGGACAAAGCTCTGAACATTAAAATCCCTTTATCTGTTATTTGCACTTTAACAATTTATTTATTCATGTGTGTATTTACGTATATAATGGTATATGGACACACTCATCTGCTTTGTAGTCAATGCCTACCATGTTCTGTTGTGCTGAAGCAAAGAAATAATTTAATTGTCCTGTTAGGGACACATGACAATAAACTCTTTAGACTTTTTTGACTTTGACCTTGACGTACATCAGTCTATGAAAGTAAGCATGCAGGTACAGCAGGCAGTGAAGAAAGTGAATGGCATGTTGGCCTTTATAATCGAATATAGGAGCAAAGAGGTCCTTCTGCAGTTGAACAGAGCCCTAGTGAGACCACACCTGGAGTATTGTGTGCAGTTTTAGCCCCCTAATTTGAGGAAGGACATTCTTGCTTTGAGGGAGTGCCGCGTAGTTTAACAAGGTTCATTCCCGGGATGGCAGGACTCATATGCCAAGAGAATGGAGCAGCTGGGTTTGTATACTCTGGCGTTTAGAAGGATGAGAGGGCATCTCATTGAAACATATTAGATTGTTAAGGACTTGGACATGCTAGAGGCAGGAAACATGTTACCGATGTTGGGGGAGTCCAGAACCAGGGGCCACAGTTTAAGAATAAGGAGTAAGCCATTTAGAACGGAGACGAGGAAATACTTTTTCTCACAGAGAGTTTTGAGTTTGTGGAATTCTCTGCCTCAGAGGGCGGTGGAGGCAGATTCTCTGGATGCTTTCAAGAGAGAGCTAGATACGACTCTTAAAAATAGCGGAGTCAGGGGATATGGGGAGAAGGCAGGAACGGGGTACTGATTGGGGATGATCAGCCATGATCACATTGAATAGCGGTGCTGGCTCGAAGGGCCAAATGGCCTACTCCTGCATCTATTGTCTATTATGAAACTTGTTATTGTTCGACCACTGAACACTAAAGCATTTAACTTGATCCCCGCGTTCATGAATGATGCAAAGAATATTGACAGCCGATTAATGCAGCAACCTCGTGCAAATTAATGCAGCAACCCAAATGACAACCTCATGATTAATGCAGCAACAGATGGGTCGACTCCAAACCTTTACCCGGGTAACAGTCGTTTATTTCCAGTAACGGGCAGAGCCAAATGCCCTCTGCACCGGGATCCGGTCTGTAAATCCGCGCTGCATATTCGGTCATTTATTTATGGAAGAAGTTTAAGTGAATTTGATATCATGTTGACAGAAACTGAATGAATTCAATTATAAGAAAAAAAACTGCCCTGGGTTACCGGCTGCTACGAAAATTGGCGGGTAATTTGAAAATTTATCCTCAACCAATAACACTCTGAGAATGTGTGCTCTCTGGTTGGCTGATCTTACCCCTCCCGCAGGTCACAAATCTCTGTATCCCCCCCCGGCCTCAGATCTTCTGAAACTGCCGCCTGGCGCTGACAGACCTGCAGCCACTCGCAAGGATGGGACACCGTGAGTGACATCTCTGCTCCATCCATTCAGAGGCTGTGGGCCGGCCCTTCACCAACGCTTTAAAAGCCGATCCCAGAGCCGACTCCGTCATTCAGTTCCTGTATTTCACTCTGTTCTCCCTTGTTTGAAGGAGAATGGCCCGGACCAAGCAGACAGCGCGCAAATCGACCGGAGGGAAAGCTCCCCGCAAACAGCTGGCGACCAAAGCGGCGCGGAAGAGCGCTCCAGCCACGGGCGGAGTGAAGAAGCCTCATCGCTACAGGCCCGGCACCGTGGCTCTGAGGGAGATCCGGCGCTACCAGAAATCCACCGAGCTGCTCATTCGCAAACTGCCCTTCCAGCGCCTGGTGCGGGAGATCGCTCAGGACTTCAAGACCGATCTGCGCTTCCAGAGCTCGGCCGTCATGGCCCTGCAGGAGGCCAGCGAGGCTTACCTGGTGGGGCTCTTTGAGGACACCAACCTGTGCGCCATCCACGCCAAGCGAGTCACCATCATGCCCAAAGACATCCAGCTGGCCCGCCGCATCCGCGGGGAGCGCGCCTAAACTCTATAACTCTCCACCAAGAACAAACGGCTCTTTTAAGAGCCACGAACCCGGCAGAAGAAAGAGCTGTAGCTTTCTTTTTGATGTCCTGTTACATTAATGTTCTGTTCTTTCCGTGGGGTTTTTGTCTGAAATTATGCCGCAGATTCTGCTGCAGAGCGGAGTCTGACTCCAGTGATTGAAGTGTAAATGGTTATGATTCAAATGCCAAAGCGGCTCATAATGCGTGTCCTTTTCTCACGCGCTCGAAGTCCAAGGACAACAAATCTTTCCCCGCGCGGCTGATCAGCCCTTCCACAGACACCTTCTACATCTACAAAGTAAAGTTCCACACAGCGCTGACGCAGCTGAGGGAAATCCGAACGGCTCTGTTCCCAGCCACGCAGTGCCTCGCGGAAAGTGTTGATATTTCGACACCGCGTTGCTGCAAATGGTTCGATATTTACGTTTCAGGGGATAATTTCATCAAATTAACTGTCCAAACCCCGGTATAGTGTACCCCTTTGGGGAGTCAAAAACCAGGGTCACTGTTTTAAGAATAAGGGGTATGCCATTTGGGACTGAGATGATGAAAAACTGTTTCACCCAGAGTTGTGAATCTGCGGAATTCGCTGCCACAGAAGGCAGTGGAGGCCAATTCACTGGATGTTTCAAGAGAGTTTTAGGGCAAACTGAATCAAAGGATGGCGGGGGGGGGGGGGGGGGGGGGGGTGGAGAAGGAACGGGGTACTGATTTTGGATGATCAGCCATGATCATTCTGAATGGCGGTGCTGATTAGGTAGGGACAAAAGACCTACTTCCGCACCTATTTTCTATCACCTATCCTCCTTCCCCGTTAGTTTGTTACTATCTGCATACTTCTCTCTTTGTGATATATCCCTTCAGAGTGGATTAACGTGAACAAGATGTTTAACCATATAACCATATAACAATTACAGTACGGAAACAGGCCCTTTCGGCCCTTCCATGCCAAACATTTTCCCCTAGTCCCATCTACCTGCACTCAGACCATTCCCTTCCCGTCCATATACCTATCCACTTTACTTTTAAATGTTAAAATCGATCCTGCCTCCACCACTTCTGCTGGAAGCTAATTCCACACAGCCACCATTCTCTGAGTAAAGAAGTTCCCCCTCATGTTACCCCTAAACGTCTGTCCCTTAATTCTCATGTCATGCCCTCTTGTTTGAATCTTCCCTACCCTCAATGGGAAAAGCTTATCCACGTCAACTCTGTCTATCCCTTTCATCATTTTAAAGACCTCAATAAAGTCCCCCTCCTTAACCTTCTGCGCTCCAAAGAATAAAGACCTAACTTGTTCAACCTTTCTCTGTAAGTTAGTTGCTGGAACCCAGGCAACATTCTAGTAAATCTCCTCTGTACACTCTCTATTTTGTTGACATCCTTCCTATCATTAGGCGACCAAGATTGTACACCATGCTCCAGAATTGGTCTCACCAATGTCTTGTACAATTTTAACATTACTTCCCTACTATATTAAATTCTCTGATTTATAAAGGACAGCACACCAAAAGCTTTCTTTACCACCCTATCTACATCCTTCATGGAACTATGCACAGTTAATCCTAGATCCCTCAGTTCCACAGCATTCCTCAATTCCCTACCATTTACCATGTACGTCCTATTTTGATTTGTCCTGCCAAGATGTAGCACCTCACACTTATCAGCATTAAACTCCATCTGCCATCTTTCAGCCAACTCTTCCAAATGGCCTAAATCTCTCTGTAGACTTTGAAAAGTTTGTGTTTGTTGTTGCTGTTGTTTTGATTGTGAAGTGACTGCAGTTCGTTGTTTTGAAAGCCAATCAATCAACCAAAGACTTTATTGTCATTCAAAAATACACCAACAAATGCAAATTTGAATGAAATTTCGTTGCATCTGGCTCACCCTGCAACATAGAATAACAAAAGGATAAAAAGATAAGGGCAGCAGAGTGAACAGTCCGTGATGGATATGTGTGCATGCATGCATCCCATTATCTTTTCTAGAAAACAACATATGTTGTTTGCTCTCAGACACCTCTTCCTACCTCTTCCTGGACTGTGGTCCCATACATCAGCTCATAATTTCACAGAACATTTCTGATTTTATCATTTTGGGTGTCTGCCTTCCTCAGCCTCCATCCTCATCATTTCCCACCCAAGCTCAGCCTGGTTTTACCATCGAACCAACTGCCCTGGCAGACCCTGCCTGCTCCTGTCCAACTGAAATTATTTCCAGGTACATTAACTCCAACCTATCCCAGGTCGAATCTCTCCTGACCTATGTCCTAGATACCTCACACACACTTCTCTTTAATGACTTCTGCTTTCAGAGCCCCCACTCCCTCATCTTCATTATGGGCATTCAGTGACTTCAACAACACACGTAAGGCCTTAAAGCCCTCCATTTCTTCCTCAACCGCAGAACCATCCAATTTCCCTCTGCCTAGCAGTGTTGGTCCTCACCCTTAACAACTTCTCCTTCGACTCCTCCCACTTCCTCCAAGTCAAAGGCACTGGTATGGGCCCCAGCCACGCCTGCCTCTTTGTAGGGTACGTCGAACAATCCTTGTACCAGGTGTACCCTGGCCCTATTCCCGAAGTCTATCTCCATTACATTGACGACTGCATTGGTGCTACCACCTGCACCCATGCAGAACTCATGGACTTCATCAACTTCACCATCAATTACCAAATGCAGCCTGGGCGATTGTTACAGTTTTGCTCAGTCCGCCTGGACCTACCTGATCTCCCGGATGTTAAACGCATTAGTACTCCTTCCAATTTCCATGCTGACCTTTCTGTCCTAGGTCACCTCCATTGTCAGAGTGAGGCTAAATGCAAATTAGAGGAACAGCATCTCATATTGCGCTTGGGCAGCTCACAGCCGAATGGTATGAATATAGATTTTTCTAACTTCAAGTAACGATGGCATCTCCATCCCTCCCTCACCCAAGTCACACCCGCTTCTTGTTTTTACTGAACAAACAGCCTTTATCTTCCTTTATCATTGTTACTTATTTTCATATTTTCATTCATTGTTTTTTTATCTCTCTACATCATCGTTTATATATCTCATTACAATTTCCCCTGACTAGTCTGAAGAAGGGTCTCAACCCAAAATGTCATCCATTCCTTCTCTCCAGAGATGTTTCCTGTCCCGCTGAGTTATTCCAGCAATTTGTGTCTATTTCTGTTCCTTCCTGCCGACATATTAAGTGTTCACATGGCCCCATAGCAGAAGCGTCCGTGTCGCGGGGCTGGAAACTGGAAGTATCCTGAGCAAATTCTGCTACCGCCATCATCTACTGCGACAAGTGATGGCTCCCACTGATTGTCATCAGAAGCCTGCGTCCTGTTCAAGACAGACGATGACAGCGAGGTCAACATTTGTAGCAAGATGGACATGAAAGAAGAAGAAGTGTTCACATTACTGTGTCGGCTCTGAGAAACATTAGACCATGAGAAACATAGAAAAATAGGTGCAGGAGTAAGCCATTTGATCATGGCTGATCCTCTAAATCAGTACCCTGCTCCTGCATTTTCCCCATATCCCTTGTTTCCTTTAGCCCCAGGAGCTAAAATTAATTCTCATATAAACATACAGTGGCGCCATTGAGTGTGGCAGCCTCGCCAGCAGCTGCATGCCCGTCCAAAGGGGGGGTGTGCTGGGTGCAATCGCACCCCCCTTTTTTTCCAGAGTAAAATAAATTCAGAAAAAAGAATTGGAGCGCAATCAGTGTTTCCACTTTGAAGGAATTTACGTGAAATTCTGGTAGCCCGCGGGATGATTTGAAAAAATATATATTTGCGACCTGCACAGTCGGGGGAAGCTGGTGATGCAAAATGACGCAGTTGCTCCGTGAGTGCGCAGTGGGCGGGATCAGATCACCGCCATTTTCAATGCATCTCCTCGATGCTCGGGGCCTAGTTTGGGTGAGTGGAACCTTGAACTGTTGCGTTGCGGGGAGGGGGAATTTGTTTGTTTTATATCGGGGGTGTTAAACTACTTGCGAAGGGTCCAATCCGACACCGCAAAATGATTTGAGAAAAAAAAGGAGTTCCCATTTCTCCGGGCCCGGGGGCTGCGGTGTATGCCTGCCCGGTCCATCGGCTCCATCCGCGGCGTTGGAGCTTCGCCGTTGGTCAACCTGGCAGCCAGGGATGGGTCCCGTCCACTGTACTGCTGTTTGGTGGTCTGTACACAACTCCAAAAAGCGTTTTCTGCCCTTGGCTATTTCACAGTTCTACCCGTAGCGATTCTACAGCATCCAAGTTAATGTCTCTCCTTACTATTGTATTAATCTCCTCTTTAACAAGCAATGCCACCCAACCTCCTCTTCCTTAGTTTTAGCTCCCAGCTTTGATCACCATGGAGCCATGTCTCCGTAATTCCAACTATATCATATCCCTTAACTACTAACTGCGCATCCAATTCATCCATCTTATTACGAATGCTCCTTGCATTAACAAACAAAGCTTTCAGGTTTGTTTTTCTTATCTCCCTTCTACATTTTGCTTCCGTCCTCCTTTTAAGGCCCTCTGTCTCCTTGCATTGGTTTCCATCCCCCTGCCCTGTTAGTTTAAACGTGTCCTTTACTGCACTTATTCTCGTTAACTGCATTCCTACGCTTGCATGTTGTTGACCCCCCCCCCCCCCACTGTTTAGTTTAAACACACTCGTGTAGCACTAGCATACCTGCCCGCCAGAATGTTGGTCCATACCTCCAATTAAGGTACAACCCATCCATTTTGTACAGGTCACCCATGCCCCAGAAGATATCTCAGTGGTCTAGAAATCTAAATTCCTGCCCCCTGCACCAACTCCTTCTCCCGGTTGAAGAAAGAACTGCACGTGTTGGTAAAATCGAAGGTAGATACAAAATGCTGGAGAAACTCAGCAGGTAAGGCAGCATCTATGGAGAGAAGGAATAGGCGACGATTTGGGTCGAGACCCTTCTTCAGACTGGTGTCAGGGGAGGGGGTAGGTCAAATAAACAAAAAAGGCAGAGACAGTGGGACTAGTGGGAGGACTGTGAAGGAGAGAGAGAGCAAGGGCTACCTGAAGTTAGAGAAGTCAACGTTCATACCGCTGGTTTAAAATTACCAAGCAAAATATGTGCTGTTCCTCCAATTTACGCTGGGCCTTACTCTGACAATTGAGGTGGCCCAGGACAGGAAGGTCAGATTAGGAATGGGAGGGGGAGTTGAAGTGCTGGGCTACCGGGAGATCAGCTTGGTTGAGACGGACTGAGTGGAGGAGTTCAGCGAAATGATCGCAGAGCCTGCGCTTGGTCTCACCAATGTAGAGAAGTTGACACCTGGAACAGCATCGCAGGGGATGAGCTTGGAGGAGGTGCAAGTGAACATCTGCCTCACCTGGAAAGGTTGGGTCCTTGGGTGGAATCCAGGGGGGAGGTAAAGTGGCAAGTGTTGCATCTCCTGTGGTTGCAGGGAAAAGTACCTGGGGAGGGGGTGGTTTGGGACGAGTTGACCAAAAGTACCTGGGGAGGGGGAAGGGACGAGTTGACCAAGGAGTTACGGACGGAGTGGTCTCTGTGGAAAGCAGAAAGGGGTGGAGATGGGAAGATATGGCCAATAGTGTGATCCCTTTGGAGGTGGCACCAGGGAGACAACATACCATCCTCGAGTCTCGCCTAACCCACCACTGTTGATCGTCAATAGTCTAATGTCCTTTATGCAAAGAGTGATCTCTAACATGTTTTCTGAATAGCGTTTGTACCCATAAGTTAGCTGTTAAAATGGTAAGAATGCGTTCTTAAGAATTTCTCACGTAATTAATTCACATTCGGTGTGTCTTGTTGGTGGGTTAGGATAGAATAATTGGGATGCGGGTATCCAATATCGCACACAGATGTGTAATTATTTTTTATTATTTTGCCTGTAAATACATTTTCTTTTTGGGCGGGCTTTTCAAACCTGTTATTTTGGGGACAGTCGGTTATTTTCCGCGCATCTCCGGTTGTCGTCTGCTCATTGGAGAAAGAGGCATCTCTACGATTGGCCTATTTGAAATCACCAATGAGATGAAGCGCTGCGCCACCAATGCTAAGCGCTCCACCGCATTCCTCCAGAAGCTACAAGAAGGGCGAGTGCGGGAGGATTTCCTCATTCTTGTGCGTAGAAGCTTGTGAAAATGACTGGACGAGGGAAAACCGGGGGCAAAGCCAAGGCTAAGCCTAAGTCTCGTTCGTCCCGGGCCGGACTGCAGTTCCCGGTGGGTCGTGTGCACCGGCTCCTGAGAAAGGGGAACTATGGTGAGCGGGTGGGTGCCGGAGCCCCGGTCTATCTGGCTGCTGTGCTCGAGTATCTGACGGCTGAAATCCTCGAGCTGGCCGGCAACGCGGCCCGGGACAACAAGAAGAGCCGCATCATCCCCAGACACCTGCAACTGGCCGTCCGCAACGACGAGGAGCTCAACAAGCTGCTGGGAGGGGTGACCATCGCTCAAGGCGGGGTGCTGCCCAATATCCAGGCCGTGCTGTTGCCCAAGAAAACCAGCGCACCCTCTGGCACCAAGAGCAAGTAGATCAGCGAAACCTCAATCTAACCACCCAAAGGCTCTTTTCAGAGCCACCTACAGTGTCTATCAAAGGGCTGAGCACCGGCTGGGGTGGGCGCCGGGTATTTCCGGCTGGACGCGCCTCCACTCGGGCGTCTTGTTATCAACCACCCGGGCGAACTCTCACTCCCCGTTACGTCCTCATCAATAGAGCCAGCATCTACCGCAAACAGCGATCCAATACTGTCCGGGTTCCTCCACTGTCCTCCATTCTCATTTTCGCCATTTACACGTTTAGTTTAGAGATATAGCGCAGAAACAGGCCATTCGGACTGGCGATTCCACGCCGACCAGTGATCCCCGTACACTACACTCACTAAGGACAATTTACACATGTTATGGAATTAATGTAGATAGGCATAACATATGCTGGTTTATACCGAAGACAGCCATAAAATGCCTCAACGGGACAGGCAGCATCTCTGGATCGAAGAAACGGGTGACCTTTCGGGTGGAGACACTTCTTCAGCCAGTATCATGTTCTCTCCCAACGGGTTCAATCAGGTCCGAGTGGGGAACTGGGCAGTTTCAGAAAGGGCGACAGTTCCAGACTTTCAATCCGCAGAGATGTAACATTTAATCTACAGTACAACACCAAGTACTCAATATTCTGACTGATGAAGGCCAAAGTGCCATAAGCCTTTTTGACCACCTTATGTACCTGCGACTCGACTTTCAAGGAACCATGCACTTGTACTCCAAGATCCCTCTGGTCTACAACACCAAAGATCCATATAGCTCCGCCATAGGATCTTTATACAACACTACCCAGAGGCCTACCATTTACTGTGTAGGTCCTGCCCTCGTTCGACTCCCAAAATGCAACACCTCACACTTCTCTGTATTAAATTCCATCAACCATTCGTCCGCCCGCCTGGCCAATCGATCAAAAGGAAACTTGCTAATCTTGCCCTGTATGTTCTCATCCAAATCATTGATGTAGATGACAAACAGTAACGAGCCCAGCACTGAACCCTGTGGCACATCACTAGTCACAGGCCTCCATTCTGCGAAGCAACCTTCCAACATCACCCTCTGCTTCCTTCCATGGAGCCAATGTGCTATCCATTCAGCTCTCCCTCCTTGGATCCCTATAGATCTAACCTTCCAGAGAAGCCTACCACCTTTTTCGAATGCCTTACGAAAGACCATGTACACAACATCTTCAGCTCAGCCTTCATCAACCTTTTAACTCGCGTCTTTAAAAAAATCAATCATATTTGTGAGACACGACCTCTCACGTACAAAACCATGCTGACTGTCCCTAATCAGCCCTTGCCCATCCAAATGCCTGTATATCCTCTACTTCAGAATACTCTCCAGTAACTTACCAACTACAGATGTTAAGCTCACCGGCCTATAGTTCCCAGCATTTTCACTGCAGTTATTCTTGAAAAGAGGCACAATATTTGCCACCCTCCAATCCTCTGGCACCTCTCCTGTATTTAAGTACGACATAAATTTCCTCTCTAGTTTCCCGCAATGTCCTCGACGTGAGAAATTATGTGATCAACAAAAATGTCAAAACTCATATAAGCTGCATGGGCCGCGGGTGTTGGAGAGCCGGGTCTGAAGTAGCGGCAGGACCAGATGTCGGGAGTGGGGCTGGCGAGTATTTGCGGGGCTGGCGAGTTGCTTGCTCCAGCTCCGGACATGGAGCAGCTTAAGTGCAAGAGTCCCGGGCTGTCGGGGGCGTAGGAAGCGTTGCTCCGCTGCCGTGAGTGTCTCTGTGCCGAAGGGACAGAGACTCTCAAAGGGAGGGGGAGAGAGAGAGAGAGGGGAAGGAGACAGAGAGACGGGGGGGGGGGGGGGGGGGGGGGGGGGTGGGGCGGGCGGGGGTGGAGTGGGGTAAGGGAGAGGGGGAAAGTGAGGTGGGGGGGGGATGAGAGCGGGTAGGAGAGGGCAGAGGGAGGGGGGGGAGAGAGAGGGGGAAGAGGGGGAGGGGAAGAGGGAGGGGGAAAGCGAGAAACGGGGAGAGAGAGAGGGAGGGGGCAAAGAGAAAGAGGAGATAGAGACAGAAGATAAAGAGAGAGAGTGGACAGAGGGGAGAGTGAGGTGGAAGGGAGAGTTGGGGGAGATAAAGGGGGGAGAGAGAGAGAGGGGGAGAGTGTGGGGAGAGAGAAGAAAGAGAGGGGGAGGGGGGGACAGAGAGAGGGGAAAGAGGGGGAGAGAGAGGAGAGTGGGTGGGTGAGGTGAGAGGAAGAGAGGGGAGAGTGAGAGAGGGATGGAGAGAGAGGGGGAGAGAGGAGAAGAGAGAGAGGGGTGAGAGGAGAGAGAGGGGGAGGAAGGGGGGGTGAGATGAGAGAGAGTGGATTAGAGGGGGCAGAGAGAGAGGGGAGAGTGAAGTGGGAGGGAGAGAAAGACGAGGGGGGAGAGAGAGAGGGGGACGGAGAGGGAGAGAGAGATAGAGAGGGGGATAGAGAGGCAGGGCTGCCAACTCTCATGCATTGAGCGTGAGAATCACGCATTTTGCCAAATTCATCACAAATTTCTCATGCTCTGTCGTGAGAAATTACGTGATCAACGAACATTTCAAAACTCATATCAACTGCATGGGACACAGGTGTTGGAAGCAGAAGCAACGGCAGGGACAGGTGCGGACGGGGAGCGGGTCTGGCGAGTGTTTGCTGGGCTGGTGAGTCGCTCACTGCAACTCCGGCCATGGAGCAGCCTCAGTGCAAGAGTCCAGGGCCGTCGGAGGCGTCGGAAGTGTCACGCTGCTGCCGTGAGAATCTCGGTGCCAAATTTGCCCTGGTGACCGGCATGGATCAGGCTGCAGCTCCGTGCATCCTGGAGGACAACCAGTGGCTGCTGGAAGTAGGTACCAAGCACTGGGTAGAAACGGTGGAAGATAGTGGACTTCAAATGGGAGTGGTTGGATAAAATGTCCTGCTTGTCTGCTAGATTTTCACTTACTGTAACTACTGCAAGAAAAATGTTGGGGAGTTCAGAACCAGGGGTCACAGTTTAAGAATAAAGGGTAGGCCAGTTAGGACTGAGATGAGGACAAACTTTCTTCACACAGAGAGTTATGAATCTGTGGAATTCTCTGCCACATTTAGAGTTACATTTAGTTCTTGGGGCCAATGAAATCAAGGGATATGGGGGAAAAAACAGGAAAGAGGTACTGATTTTAGATGAACAGCCATGATCCTATTGAAGGCAGTGCTGGCTCGAAGGGCTGAATGGCCTATTCCTGCACCCATTTTCTATGTTTCTATGCTTGAGTATATGGCAATAATTGATCGTTTCGCCGAAACACCTCCGCTCGGTCCGCAAAAACCACCCGACCTCCCGGTGGTTCAGCACTTCAAACTCCCCTCCCATTCCGTTATCCGACCTCTCGGTCCTGGGCCTCCTCCACAGCCAGAGTGAGCAACACCGCAAGTTGGAGGAACAGCACCTCATATTCCGCTTGGGGAGTCTGCATCCTTTGGGCTTGAACATTGCATTTTCTCAATTCTGTTAACCCTTGCTGTCTCCTCCCCTTCCCACCTCTACCTCAGCCCTCGGGCCCTGGCCATTCCCTCTAATCTCTATTCTCCCCTCCCCCACCCTAGTCGCACTAGCTTCTCATTTTCACACCACAAACAGCTTACAATGGCTTGTTCCCTTTATCACCGATACTTTTTTGCATATCTTTCATTCATTGTTCTTTATCTCTCCACATCATCGTCTATATCTCTCGTTTCCCTTATTCCTGACCAGTCTGAAGAAGGGTCTCGACCCGAAACGTCGCCTATCTCCTTCGCTCCTTAGATGCTGCTGCACCCGCTGAGTTTTTCCAGCTTTTTGTGTAACCCTCGATGCTCCAGCATCTGCAGTTTCTTCTTTAACACTTTGTCTACTCCACTGCGACATCTCCTCAAGGTATGCCTACTTTGAAGAAGTTCTCCTCCTCCCTGCGGAGACAGTTTCACAACCTCCTCTCTAACTGCTCCCCCTCTGTGATACCCCCTTCCCTCCAACTCTACGACCACATCCTCACCCAGACTCGATACCACAGCCACATCTGCTTCCTCGGGGCTTGCCTGCGCCTCCATCTCATACCCCGTGGATTCCAGCTCCAATTCCCTGCCTCCCAGTTCGGACCCAAGCCGGACTATCGGTACCGACTGGCTATCTGCCGCCACACTGTACAATTCTCCAACCGGGCACTAAGATCCACCCTGTTTGCCATGCGCCGGCACCAGCAGGACCTCGCATTGACTCTCCCGAAACTTCGGGCCTCACTCACCCAAACCTGCAAAGGACCCCAACTACACTACATCCTCCGGAAGATCCACCGCTACAATCAACAATTCCTGTCCCACCTTACCTCCACCAAGGACCTGAAATTAGCCCACCTCCAGGCCGTTCCAGACACCGAAAAACCCCGACTCGACCGCCCGCAGGCCTCGGGCCCCAACTCTGGCCCGAGCCGCCGGCCTGAGTCCCCCGACGCCATCTTGTCCACGAGGAGCGCCTCCAGGACTGACCAGGATGCCGCCTTCACCGACCTCCACGCCGATGCTGCCGCCGACCTCCACCTGCCTACCGATGACGCCCAGCCCCGCTGCCTGCCCGGTAACTCTGTTTATCTCCCCCACCCCGATTCCACCGCCCATCACCAGCACAACGCGACTGCCGAACTTCGCCGTCCCCGGGACACCTAACCCCATCGCCGCACCGGGCCCATCCAGCATCGCCGTTGTACTGGGCCCGCTGAAGACCACAGCCGCACCCGCCTCACCTTGCATCGCCGCCGGACCGGGGCTCCCCGAACATGGCCGCCGCACCGCACCCCACTCATCTCGCCGCCTCACGGTCGGACCGACCACCCGCACACCGGGACCTCCAACGCATCGCCCGCCGACCCCGACTCTACTGCCCGTGGACTCCTACCTTCGGGTCCGCCAACCCACGACACTCCACCGCCCTCCAGCAGCCCGCAGCCGTCGCCTCACCTGCAGACTGGACTCTGCAGTGGGCCTGAAGCCTCCACGTTGCTAACTCCTCCCACCACTCTGTCTTTAACGGCACTGGGTCCTAGTGCCCGTCTCCCCCAGCCCCAGTAAAGTCCAGTGGCTATTCCACTGGGTCTTCCCCATTTCCCCCCCCCCACCATGTAACCCTGCTCTTCCCCACGCACACCACAGCCCCCATACACCCCCCCCCCCCCCCCACCCCCTGTGACCACCCTCTACCCCCCCACCTCACAACACTCTGTCCTCAGTTCACTCACCTGCCTTCCTTCCGGCCACAACCCCCATCCTTGCCGCGTGTTCACCATCCCCCAGGACCTCCCCCTCTCCGACATCGAACGGTCTGTCCTCAGCAGAGGTCTTAACTTTGTCCCCCTCCGTCACCACCTCAATGAGTTCCGCGCCCACCACGACTTGGAGCTCTTCTGCCGTCGCCTCCGCCTCACAGCATTCTTCCACGGGAAGAAGTCCTCGCCCCCAACTGATGATCCCTTTTCCTGTCTCCCACGTACCCCCTCCACTTGGACCCCCCCCTCGTAGCCTTCCGGCTCTAGAACTATTATTCCAGAACTGCCATCGGGACATCAACCGCCTCGACTTCTCCACTCCCCTGTCTCACTCCAATCTCTCCAGCCCCGAACGTACTGCCATCGACTCACTCCATAACAACCCAGACTGGGTTATCAAACCCGCCGACAAGGGAGGTGCCGCGGTAGTCTGGCGCGTCGATCTCTACAAAGCGGAGGCCATGCGCCAACTCTCGGACACCTCCTCCTACTTACCCCTGGACCATGACCCACTGACGAACACCAGGCCACCATCTCGAGCACCATAAGCGACTTCATCAGCTCCAGCTCCCTACCCCCCCCCGAGCCTCCGACCTCATCGTTTCCCAGCCCCGCACGGCCCGATTTTACCTTCTCCCCAAAATCCACAAACCCGACTGCCCTGGCAGACCCATTGTCTCTGCCTGTTCGTGCCCCATCAAACACATTGCTACATACCTTGACACCATCCTATCCCCCTTTGTTAAATCCCTCCCCCACCTATGTTCAAGTCACTCTCCGTCGGCTCCCTGCATTCCATTCTCCAGGGCCCCCATCCTCTCATCTTTACCATGGACGTCCAGTCACTCTACACCTCCATCCCCCACCAGGACGGTCTCACAGCCCTCCGGTTCTTCCTCGACCAGAGGAACAACCCATATCCGTCCACTGACACCCTCCTCCGCCTAGCGGAGTTGGTCCTTACCCTCAATAACTTCTCTTTTGATTCCTCCCATTTCCTCCAAACACAAGGCGTAGCTATGGGCACACGCATGGGCCCCAGCTACGCTTGCCTCTTTGTTGGGTACATCAAACAATCCTAGTTCTCGGCGTACCAGGGCCCCATCCCCGACCTCTACCTCCGTTACATCGACGACTGCTTTGGTGTCACCTCCTGCACCCACACACAACTGACTGACTTCATTAATTTCACCACCAACTTCCATCCGGCACTCAAATACACTTGGACCATTTCCAACATTTCACTACCATTCCTTGACCTCACCATCTCTAATGCAGGTGATACGCTCCTGACAGACATCCACTACAAACCCACTGACTCCCACAACTACCTGGACTACTCTTCCTCCCACCCTGCTTCCTGTAAGGACTCCATCCCCTATTCCCAATTCCTCCGTCTACGCCGCATCTGCTCCCAGGATGAGGTGTTCCACACCAGGTCATCACAAATGGCCTCATTCTTCAGAGAACGGGGATTCCCCTCCCCCACTATTGATGAGGCTCGCACCAGGGTCTCCTCCATACCCCGCAACGCTGCCCTCTCTCCCCATTCCCCCACTCGCAAACAGGGCAGAGTCCCCCTGGTCCTCACCTTTCACCCCACCAGCCGGCAAATACAACACATAGTCCTCCGCCAGTTTTGCCACCTCCAACGTGACCCCTCCACCCGCCAGATCTTCCCATCTCCCCCCCGTCTGCCTTCCGCAAAGACCGCTCCCTCCGCAACTCCCTTGTCAATTCTTCCCTCCCCTCCCGCTCTACCCCTTCCCCGGGCACTTTCCCTTGCAACCGCAAGAAATGCAACACTTGTCCCTTCACCTCCCCCCTCTACTCCTTTCAGGGACCCAAGCAGTCCTTCCAGGTCCGACAGAGGTTCACCTGCACTTCCTCCAACCTCATCTGCTGCATCCGCTGCTCCAGATGCCAGATGATCATATCGGTGAGACCAAGCAGAGGCTTGGCGATCGTTTCGCCGAACACCTCCGCTCAGTCCGCAAAAACCAACCCGACCTCCCGGTGGCTCAGCACTTCAACTCCCCCTCCCAGAATTGGCAATAAAACTCGATCACTTGATTTTGAAGCATTCATGCATGGTGGAGGCATAATGTAGTCATAGAGTAATACAGTGTGAAAATAGGCCTTTCGGCGCAACTTGCCCACACCCGCCAACATGTTTCAGCTACGCTCCCTGCTTTTTGTCCATACCTCCAAACCTGTCCTATCCATGTATCAGTCTAACTGTTTCTCAAATGTTGGGATGGTCCCTGCCTCAAATACCTCCTCTGGCAGCTTGTTCCATACACCCACCACGCTTTGTGTTGAAAAAGTTACCTCTTAAAAATACTTCAAGCAAAAAACATTGAAATCATACTTCTACAATGCACTAAAACATGATTTTAATACATCAAATTTCAAAAGGTCCCTACCCTGGGAGGGGGGACACCCCCCTTCCACACCCTCTCCCCACTTGGTTGCTCCACTCCCTCACCGGCCACCCCCAAGGCCAATGATCAGTGACAGCTCAGCCCCCCCCCCCCCACTTTCAAAAACGCTCTGCGGCCCCTGGTTCAGACGGAGGGCACCGCCAGATGTGAGTGGGGAACTGAGGCCAGTTGTCCATGATGCCTGGATCCCAATGCTCAGTGCTTCATGTTTCGGAGTTGGCTAATGTTATTGATTTGTAATTAGCCTGATTTGTAATTAGTTGACAAAACCTTAATTTATTAATCCGGAATATCCAGTGGGATGGGATAAGTGTAATATTAAAATAACATGCAATGTGTCAGGCTGTCTGTCACAACATACAACCCTGATAACCCATTATTTCCTTCAGTTAAATATTGGGAAGGTAGTACTATTGTCATTTGCCACTCAACTATTATGTTTGTTTACCTCACTGACTATTTCTAAACACCCCACCCCCCAAATTCCTTTGACAGGTTGAATAGAAATGTCCCCAATCTCATTGTTTTATTAATACAACACGCAGATGAACATCCTCAAGGAGTGTAATCAGATGGAAACTGATTCAGATGCGATGTTTAAGAGCTTGTTCGAAGAAGGGGGATATTTGAAAGGAGTGACAGATATACCTGCAGGGGAATGTGTGAGGACGTTATGATTTGTCTTTAGTTTTAGCTTGAAGCAGGACATCTGAAGATTCAAAGTTGAATATAGTAATTGTGCTGATACTGACTCTAACCACGTAAAGAACATCATCCATTCCGGAGGTTTTATTTTTCTGATGCCATTGAAACTTCACTTGGATTTCAATCACTTCAATGTAAAAGTAATTAGGAAAGGGGAGCAGTGTAACAAAAATTTGCCCTTGGTATATATTAACTGTAATATAATAATGTATGCATGTTGATAGGTGCAATCGAAACAACGATCTTTTTATCATTGTTATGTTATGAATACCACAGAAACTATTATGTACTCTCAAGATTACATTAAATAGAATATTATTGCTTAAATATATAGTTATTGGACTTTGCATTTCGGAAAATTCCCAGCTGAGAGGAAGACAGCAAAATACTGAAAATATTAGTGGTGAGAATGACTTAAGGACAGTTTGTTAGGAAAATGAAAGAAATGATAACATAATGTTTATACAGCTGAGTTAGTATAATTTTATGGATGAGAAATTGTGTTCAACCAATTGATGACTTCTTTGACAAAGTAACTAGCATGTTAGATAACAAAGAAGCCAATGGGTGTAGCAAATTTTGTTATACATGATTTGGTCTGTGAAGTGTCCCATAAAAGATTACCACATTAGATAAGGACCTGTGGACTTGAACGTAATAGGTTAGGTCCAGGGGGTCAGATATGGGGCTTTATGTGTGGGACAGATATATTGTCAGTGCAGAGGGTCTAGGAGCAAGGCCAAGTGAGCATCCAGAGTCATGGTCTGGAATAGTACTAGGTGTGCAGTCAAAGCTGGGACAATGGGAGTGTTCAGCACTGGGAACCTAAACAGGTAAGCAGCTATGATCATAGAATCATTAAAAAAAAATCATAGAAAATAGGTGCATGAGTAGGCCATTCGGCCCTTTGAGCTTGCACTGCCATTCAATATGATCATGTCTGATCATCCAACTCGGTATCCTGTACCTGCCTTCTCTCCATTCCCCTGATCCCTTTAGCCACAAGGGCCACATCTAACTCCCTCTTAAATATAGCCAATGAACTGGCCTCAACTACCTTCTGTGGCAGAGAATTTCACAGACTCACCACTCTGTGTAAAAAATGATCTTCTTATCTCGGTCCTAAAAGACTCCCCCCTTATCCTTGAACTGTGACCCCTTGTTCTGGAGTTTCCCAGAATCGGGAACAATCTTCCTGCATCTAGCCTGTCCAACCCCTTAAGAATTTTGTACATCTCAATAAGATCCCCCCTCAATCTCATAAATTCAAGCAAGTACAAGCCAAGTCTATCCAGTCTTTCTTCATATGGAAGTCGTGCCATCCCAGGAATCAGTCTGGTGAACCTTCTCTGTACTCACTCTATGGCAAGAGTGTATTTCCTCAGATTAGACCAAAACTGTACACAATACTCCAGGTGTGTCCTCACCAAAACCCTGTACAACTGCAGTAGAACCTCCCTGCTCTTCTACTCAAATCCTTTTGCTATGCATTCCAACAAACCATTCGCTCTCTTCACAGCCTGCTGCACCTGCATGTCTACTTTCAATGACTGGTGTACCATGACACCCAGGTCTCGTTGCTTCTCCCCTTTTCCTAATCGGCCACCAGTCAGATAATGGTCTACCCTCCTGTTTTGCCGCCAAAGTGGATAACCTCACATCCACATTATACTGCATCTGCCATGCAGTTGCCCACTCACCCAACCTATCCAAGTCATCTTGCAGCCTCCTAGCATCCTCCTCACAGCTAACACTGCCCCCCTGCTTCATCTCATCCGCAAACGTGGAGATGTTGCATTCAATTCCCTCATCCAGATCATTAATATATATTGTAAATAGCTGGGGTCCCAGCACTGAGTCTTGCGGTACCCCACTAGTCACTGCCTGCCATTCTGAAAATGACCTGTTTACTCCTAATCTTTGCTTCCTGTCTGCCAGCCAGTTCTCTCTCCACATGAATAGATCAGGGTAGAATAGGGGGGCTGGTGTAAGGCTGGACTCGGGGTCAGGAATGAGAGAATGTATGCAACTGGAGTTGCACCAAGGGTCAGGGTCAGGAGTTGCACCAAGTGTGCAGTGAGACTCAGGTTGGTCAACATGGGCCAAGTGTTTGATTAAAATCTGATTTCCATACATAAATATACTAGGATCATTCATGTGCTGCACATGTTGATCAAAGCCTGGGCTCTACTGTGGAATGTAATTAGGAATGTAATTTAGTCTAACCTTATTCACAGCTAATCCAATTTAAAGCATATATATTGCATTCAAGTGTAAGTTAAAATATAGTATGCACCATATTGCGCAATTTCAAGCTGAAAAATGCTTAATCTCTGTACCAATGGGAGGGGGGACATTTGGGATTGTCATTTATGCTACCCGACCGAGCTGTCTCCTGTTCCCTTTTGCCCTTCTGATCTCCTTTTTTAGTTTGCATCTTAGTTCCTGAAACTCCTCCAAGGATGCACTTGATCCCATGCATGCTTCTTGTTTTTGATTAACGCCTCCATTTCCCTCATCAGCCAAGTTTCCGTACCTTTGTCTGATTTTCCTTTCACTCTAACGAGGCCGTACACATCTTCAGCCATCTTTGGTACACATTTAAAAACATCCCACGGCCGATCTTCCTTTCCCCTCAAATAACCTGCTCCAGTCAACTTCAGCAAGGCCTCTCGTACCCTTAAAGTTGGCCTTACCCCATTTGAACATTTTAACACTCGACTCCTCTCCGTCCCGATCCATAACTATCTTAAACCTAATCGACTGTGGTCACTTGTCCCAAAAGGCTCCGCCACACAAACTTCATTAAATTGCCCTTCCCAAATTCCCAATACTAGATCCAGCGTTGCCCTGTCACGTGTGGGTGCCGCCGCATACTGTTTCAGAAGACTCTCCTGAACACTTTTGAGGATTTGCACCCCATCTAAACCCTTCAGGCTATGATTTTCCCAGTCTACATTGGGAAAGTTGAAATCCCCTACTTCAACAACCTTATTTGTCTGCAATCTCCGGGCACATTTGTTCTTCTAATTCCCGTTGACTATTTGAGGGTCTGTAGTACACCCCCAACAAGGTGATCATCCCTTTCTTGTTCCTCAGCTCCATCCATATAGCCTCACTAGACAAACTATCCATAATGAACAGAGCCGTGATATCCTCCTTAACCAACAATGCAACTCCCCCAACTCTTTTATCCTCATCCGTCTCTCCTGAAGGTCCTGTACCCCGCAACATTGAGCTGCCAGTCCTGCCCCTCCCTCAACCAGGTTTCAGTCATGGCTCCAACGTTCCAGGCGCTCGTACCTATCCGCGCTCTAAGCTAATCTGCCTTACCCGTCAAGCCCCTTGTATTAAAGTACCTGCAGTTTAAACCAACCCACCTTCCTCGCTCTTCAGATTTTTGCCTATTCTGTCCATTAACCTTTCCCGCAACACCATCCATCCCAAACTATAGCCTCTCCTGTACCTCTGCCCTGCACGAGATCCCAACCCCTGCCAATCTAGTGTAATCCCTCCTGTGTATGGAGTTGAAATCGTTGGGTGCTGTTATGGTCATCAGACTACAGGAGGAACTGGAATATGCAGGGGAGATTCACCAGGGGAGATTGTTGCCTGGGATGAGGCGGAACCTGATAAAGATATAGTAAAAGATTATAGGGAGAGAGATAGCATGGATAGTGAGAAACCTTTCCTGATTAGTTAGGATGTCAAAAGTTATGGGGAGAAAGCAGGAGAATGTGGCTGAGAAGGAAAGAAAGATCAGCAAGGATTGAATGGTGGAATGGTCTTGCTGTGCTGAATGTTTTAATTCTGCTGCTATGACATAAACAAAGGCATGTGAAAATAGTGAACATCATTTCCATGGGAGGACAGAGAGGTTTAGAGGGTAGGTGAGGATTATATTTTCACCCTTTGGGTGGTTGCAACGTGAGACACTGCCTGAGAATGTGGGGAATGCAGGTACACTTTAACATTTGTAAAGTATCTGGATGAGTGCTTGAAGCATTACGGTGTAGATTGGTACAACACAACGGATGAAAAATGGGAGAGGATGCAAGGAACCTCTTATTATGGCTGTGGATCAGGAACTGGAAGTGAGGGGAATTCAGGAAAATTACTGAAAAAAGCGGATGCTCACATGTGATTGGTCATCTTCTCTTCATCTCAGTGGTGTACAATAAGCGCCTTGTGAGTAGGTGGGTGCCTTGGTTTTTTTTTAAATAACCAAGCATACATAGATTGGGAAAAGGTTTCCTCCTTAAGATAATGAAGGAGGACAATGTTTACTAGGTTTTCTGAAAGGCAATACATGTTTTATAGGCAATACATGTCCTCATTCATTATCTTAAGGGGGAAAACCTTCCCCCAATCTGTGTATGCTTGGTTATTTAAAAAAGCAAGGCACCCACCTTCTGAAAGGCAATACATGTTTGATCAACTTCATCAATTCTTTGATAAGCAACATGCATTGTCGTTCATGAGGCAGCAGTGGATGGACGCAGCGGGCATTTGATCAGGTGCCAGATCAAAGGTTATTGTGGAAAATAAAAGTTCAGAGATTGGGAGATGACATGGGTGTGAACAGAAGCGAGTGGACATGAATTAATCTTTCTCTGGTTGCCCACTGTCATGAGTGGTATGTCACAGTGATCAATGCCCAGGCCCAAACTTCTTACAATTAATGTGAATTACTTCCCTGACGACCAAAGTTTTGATAACTGAATTACTGATAATATAAAGAGAGCTAGAAAAGTACTTTGTGAAGTGTACATAAGGAGGAAACAATGAACTATATATAGGTCAGGTAAGTGGGCAGAGATCTGGCATATTTTATCATCCCCCACGTCCCATTCACTATGTACTTTCCTACTTTGTACTATCTGTAAATTCAGTAGTCCAACCTTAATTCTTCAGTGAAGTAATTGAGAGTAATTGCAAGAGGTTTGAGCCCAGACATTGATATATTTCTGTTGGAAAACGGGTAGAGCATTGGCAGATGGAATGAAATCCTGACAAATGTGTGATGATGCATTTTAGGACGTAAAATAAAATGGATCATTGGCAGGAAAATGGCAGGATGCTAAGTTATGTTGATGCATAGGCAGACCAATGGGTTAAAATCCTAGGTTCCTTGAAAATTTCAATGCAGTCGATAGGCTGATGAAGAAAGTATATGCATCCCTGCCTTCCTATGTTATGGCATAGAATAAAATGGATATGATGTTATGCTGCAACTTTACAAAACACTAGTTAATCCACATTTGGAGTATTTGTGCCATTCTGCCACGCTGAAACCTCTGTTCTACTCCATCTGTGGCACGAGAAAGGATGTGATTGTACTGGAGAGAGTGTAGAGGACATTCCCCAGGATCTGACCTGGACTGGAGAACCTTATCTATGAGGAATAATTGGAGATGCTGGTCTTGTTTTCCATGCAGTGAAGGAGATTGATTACTAACCAGATAAAAGTATATAAACTAGTGAGAGGCAATGGTAAGGTAGATCAAAATCTATTTCCCATGCCAGGTGTATCTAAAACAAGAGAGTAGAAGTTTTCTAGACAGGGAAAGGTTGACATTTGAATCATGGCACCAGAGAGGTTGTGGAATCAGGCACGGTCTGCATGTTGAAGAGGTATTTAGACAGACAGTCTGAAGAAGGGTCTCGACCCGAAACATCGCCCATTCCTTCGCTCCATAGATGCTGACTCACCCGCTGAGTTTCTCCAGTTTTTTGTCTAACTTAGACAGACAGTTAAATAGGCAAGACCTACAGGGTACAGTCAGATGGGAGTTGTATAGATGGGCAAAGATGCGGGGATGGATGGAGAGGGCTGAAGTTCCTATTTCAGGGCTGCAGCACTCTATCGCTCTGCAATTGTCCATTTTTGCAAAAACGGAAGCATGTTGTCCGAATTGTGAGACATGACAGGGATCTGAGATTCAGAGAGATCTTGGGTTCCTGGTGCCTGATTTTCAATAGCTCATTCGCCAGGTACAGAAACAATCTGGAAACTGAACAGAATGTTATCTGATGAAGGATCTCTGGCCTGAATCATTAACACCAAAGATCCTATAGCTCTGCACGCTTTATCCCGAACAGCTCCGTAAATGACAGAGTCCTCTGTTGCGGAGCTGTTCGGGATAAAGCGTGCCAGGGACCTTTGCATACTTTTCCAGACTCTGACTGGAAGGGCTCCCCTCAACGCCAGCCAAGCCAGGTCTTGGTGCTTGTTGGTGAGTTCTGGCGATGAGGCATTTTGCCAGACAAGCTGGGCAGTCTGCTTTGGTAACCACGCCACCGGATCCATCGAGTCCTTTCCCTGCAGTGCCTGCAGGACATTCCGTGCCGACCTCTGCCCAATGGACATGTGGTCAAAGGTGTTGGTCCAGAAGAACCTTTCCACAAACGAGAGATGGGGCGGCAATGTCCAGCTGACTGACACATGGCGTGGCATCTGCGCCAGGCCCATCCTTCGCAACACCGGAGACAGGTAGAACATCAGCAGGTAGTGACACTTGGTGCCCACGTGCCTTGGCTCTACACTCCGCCTGATGCAGCCACACACAAATGCGGTCATCAGGGCGAGGGCAACGTTTGGCACGCTTTTACCCCCGTTGTCTGCTGACTTGTACATTGTCGCCCGTCGCACCCAGTTTATCCTCTACCCCCAGATGAACTGGAAGACGGCCTGGGTGATCCCTGTGGCATAGGAAGGAGGGAAAGGCCACACTTGCGCCAAATGCAGCGGCCCCAAGAGCACCTCACACCTGATGACCAAATTTTTACCCGTCATGGAGAGGGAGCATTGCCTCCACAGCTCCAGCTTCTTCCCCACCTTGGCTATCCGCTCCAGCCAATTTTTTTTACACGCCTCAGCCCCCCAGGGTTTCGGCCCGAAACGTTGCCTATCTGGAGTTTTTACGGACATTTTCAACCTCTCGCTTGGGGGGGGGTCTGAGGCGTGTAAGAAAAATTGGCTGGAAGCACTTCATCACCACAGGCGTTAGTGCCACGGGTCGATAGTCATTGAGGCACGTCACCTTGCTCTTCTCGGGCACTGGTATAATTGATGCCTTTTTGAAGCAGGTGGGAACCTCAGACCTCAGATACTATTTTGACTAATCATGGACTAATACTTTGGTCATATGAAACTAATATCCATTATTTCTGCCCCCCCTCCCCCCCCGAAAAATGTTTTTTTTTAATTGAATTTAAAATTTTTCCTTCAAGGAAAGAACGGAGCTAGTAACATTTTTTTTTACCAAAAGCTACGGAAGTCTTTAGATGCCTAGCCACACTAGGATGGCTATCACTAACTACATTAAATATAGATGTAGTATTTTTCTTTCTTTCACACTTCACTAATATAATAATCACTTATCTTTTCTATTTTGTAGTATATTATAATCAGTATAATCTTTATTTTGAATGGAATTATAATTATTATTTAAGGAGATATGACTGAGAAGAAAACCTACAAGATCTAAAATTCATCTATCTGAGGTCCAGGTGTAAGGTATGGTTTAACGTGCTGAATCATCTGCTCCATTATAGACCACCCTAATCATAAGATGCAAGATGTAAAAGTGAACACTGGGGGTGAAGGAATTACATTCTGCAGTTGGAATGTTAAGGGAATTAATGAACCCATTAAGAGAGGCAAAGTATTAGCTCACCTAAAATCGCTCAAAACAGACATAATTTTCCTCCAAGAGACTCACCTTAAAAAGGAAGCGCAGTACAGATTGAAAAAAAAAATGGATTGCCCATACGTATCATTCCAACTTCACACATAAATCTAGAGGGGTTGCAATTCTAATCCATAATGGTATACCTTTTAAACATGTATCAACTACAGAAGATACTGATGGTAGATATATCATAGTAGTAGGTGAATTATACTCAAAAAAAGTGACTTTCCTTAATATATATGGACCAAATTTTGATAGTCCACTGCTTTTCAAGAGAATACTTAATATTATTCTGGAATGCACACAAAATAATTTAATAATTGGTGGAGATTTAAATTTTACACTGGATTCATATTTAGATAGATCATCAACTGAAAGAAAATCAAAATCTCTGTCAAGTGAATTTTTAAACTCATCTATAAACAATACCAATATTAAGGATATCTGGAGAATTGATAACCCATCCAGAAGAGAATACTCATTTTACTCGTCTGTGCATAAAACATATTCAAGGATAGATTATTTCTTCATAGACTCTATACTAATTCCATTTACTTATAAATCACAATATCATAATATTATAATTTTGGATCATGCCCCATTAACGTTTATGATTAAACTAAACGGAATGGACAAGAAACAGACATAATGGAGACTTAATCCTCAAATCTTAAAAGAACAGGTATGTTGTGAATATCTTGTAAAACAGATTAATATGTTCTTTGAGGTCAATGACCAACCTGAAATCTCTGCTTCCCTTCTCTGGGAAACATTCAAAGCATTTACACGAGGGGTATTAATCTCCTCTCAGGCATTTCTTAATGAAGAGAATAGAGCTAAACAACAGACATTGGAAATGGAAATAAGGCAATTAGACATAGAAAATGCAAGAGCACTTTCATTGGCAAAACATAATAAAATATCTGCACTGAAATATAAGTTAAATAAAATATACTCTGACCAAATAATAAAACTTTATCAACACACAAAACAATTAAATTTTGAATTTGGTGATAAACCACATAAATTATTGGCACGCCTGCTTCGTAAAATGGACGGGGGAAAAATTATTCATAAGCTTAGATCAGAAAAGGGAGAAATACTAACACTCCCCAAAGATATTAATGACAGATTTTTACAATACTATCAAAATCTTTACTCAACTAAAGTGACACAACAATCAATAGGAATGGAAGCATTTTTACAGAAATGTAACCTTAAAGGCTTAGATCTGCTAGAACAAGAATTATTAGGAGCTGAAATAACGACTAAAGATATTGAAGTGTCAAATAGATCTTTAAAAAATGAAAAGGCCGCCGGCCCTGAAGGCCTGAGTTCTGAATTCTATAAAAAAAAATTATGATCTGATTTCTCCACGCTTACAAACACTGTATAAACAAGTTTATACTCAACAGCAACTCCCGGAAACTTTAAATGAATCTACAATAATACTTATACCTAAAACTGATAAGGATCTGGAAGACCCGGCCTCATATAGAGCAATAGGTCTATTAAATACTGATCAGAAAATATTAACTAAAATCCTATCTTATAGATTGAGCTTAGTAATTAACAAATTAATGCACTCTGATCAAACAGGTTTTATCCCAAAACCTCACATTTTATAATCTTAGACGATTGTTTAATATTTTATATTCAAATAGAATTGCTAATGCAGACCTAGCAATTATATCGCTAGATGCTGAAAAAGCCTTCGATCAAGTAGTATGGTCATATTTATTTTCAGTGATGGAAAAATTTCAATTGGGAGAGAAGTACTGTGCATGGGTTAAATTATTATATTCTAACCCAACAGCTAGAATACTAACAAATCAAATGTTATCAATTAAATTTAATCTTTACAGAGGTTGTAGACAAGGATGTTCATTATCTCCATTATTATTCGCTTTAGCAATTGAACCACTCGCAGAAAATGTCAGATCTAATCCAGAAATACATGGGTACAATACTAAAGATACAATGAATAACATTTCTCTATATGCAGATGATGTACTAATATATATTACAAAGCCAGAAATTAGTATTCCAAATTTATTAAATCTAATAACTCAATTCGGTCAGTTCTCAGGATATAGAATTAATTGGAATAAAAGCGAAATCATGCCAATAACGGATCACAATTTACATATACTACAACAATCACCTTTTCAAATAGTTGAAGAAAAATTTAAATATCTAGGTATTTATGTAACTAAGGGGTATAGTTCTTTATTTAGATCAAATTTCCCACCTTTATGAATAAACTAAATAAGAATATTCAATACTGGAAAACACTTCCTATTTCAATGTTCGGTAGAATTAATGCTACAAAAATGATTTCTCTGCCGCAATTACTGTACTTATTTCAGTCAATCCCGATATATATTCCAAAATATATATTTTTTAAAGTAGACTCTACTGTTACAAGTTTCATCTGGGATTACAAGAATCATAGAATAAATAAAAAACATTTATGTAAATCAAAGATTAATGGAGGTTTAGCTCTACCAAATTTCTTGTCTTATTTTTGGGCAGTTTATATTAAAAACATGAATTTTTGGCTGGAAGAAATGGATCAACAACCAGATTGGTTAAGGATGGAAAAGGAGGATTGTCTACCTTTTGAAATTGGTTCGATTATATTTGCACCGACAAAATTGCACAAAAAAACCTATAGGGAAAACCCTATAATATATAGTGGTATACGAATCTGGAAACAACTTAAAAAGGCTTTAAAACTGGATAATATACCACACTGTCTCCCTATTGTAAACAATCCCTTATTCAAACCTTCCATGCTGGATAAAGGCTTTATACAATGGAAAAACTATGGAATCAAAAAGATGGAACACCTTTATAAGAAAGGCATTTATCTTTCATTTCAGGAACTGCAACAGATTTATGGATTACACGCAAATATTTTTTTTCGATATCTATAACTCAGAGATTATGTTAAATGAAATACACAAGATTATAGGAATAAGGAACCAGAAATCCTTGATGAATGTCTGAATAAGCATCCTAATACAGAAATATTAACAACTTATATTTACAATCCCCTTTTAGATAGCGAGATAGCATCGACGGAATCATATAGAGATACATGGGAAAATGAAATAAATCAATCCATAACGAAAGATATATGGGACAAAAGTTGACAATATATACATCAATGCTCGCTAAACTCCAGGCATGCTTTAATACAATTTAAAGTATTACATATATTACATTATGCAAAGTTAAATTAAATAGAATCTTTCCACAGATATCCTCTATCTGTGATAAATGTCAACATCCAGAGGCTAATTTAACACATACTTTTGCAAATTGTATAAAAATTAAGAATTTCTGGATTGAGATTTTTAGAATAACTTCTGAAGTTATTAATAC
Source organism: Okamejei kenojei (assembly GCA_035221665.1). Classification (NCBI taxonomy): domain Eukaryota; kingdom Metazoa; phylum Chordata; class Chondrichthyes; order Rajiformes; family Rajidae; genus Okamejei; species Okamejei kenojei. Next base: position 9,768,855 of record CM069173.1, read on the forward strand.
TAAACTGGATCCGGACCCAAAATTAATAATACTTGGAACATCAGAACAAAGTTTAACTCTCACAACAAGTCAAAAAAAATTCCTAGATTACAGTATAATAATTGGGAAGAAATTAATATTAAAATTTTGGAAAGGCCCTATAGCCCCCACAATTAAAATGTGGATTATGGAAATGTCGGAGACCCTACACCTGGAAAGAATCAGATTTGCCCTAATGGACAAACAAGAAGTTTTTGTTAGAATATGGTCTTCTTTCATTGATTACTTAAAAGTGTAGATTGGTTCGGCAGGGAATCCTAACTGAAACTTGGACTCAGGATTAGATGAAAAGTTATATTCTATATTCCTTGATCTTATCTCCTATGATGTATTAATAGTAAATTATTCCATTCTTTATGATTTTCTTTTTTGATGTTGATTCTTATTTTATTTTTCTTTCTGTTTTTCTCTCTTTAAAAAAAAAAATTGTCAAAATGATTCACTTGACAATATTAATAATGTATGCCTGTTGTACATGAAATATTGCTATCATAACATGTGTTTGCTAAGTCACTGTGTACATACTCTAATAAAAATATATATTAAAAAAAAAACATTTGCAGAGAGCACGAGAACAAGCACTAAAATCGAATGCAGGCCATTTTGATCGGGTTATGCAGTTACCAACCACAGCTCTCGCAGAATTGCAGTGGTGGATTGTTAATGTTAATCAAGCTACCAATAACATTTTGGTACAAGACCCTTCACTGATCTTACAGACTAATGTAAGCGCTCTCGGATGGGGGGCTACGGACACTGAGTCTAGCTGTGGGGATAGATGGCATGAACATGAAGGGTTGTTTGCCACACACACGGGATAAATTCTTTGGAATTATTGGGGGCATTTTATGGGTTAAAGGCATATTGCTCCTCAATGAAGGATTTATGGGAGCCGGATCCAGGAGCAGTAGCCGTGGATGCATTCTCGTTACATTGGGGACACTCATTTTTTATGCAGTTCCTCCATTTTATCATCCCAAAATGCCTCACCAAAATAGAGCGTGACTCCGACACAGGCGTTTTGGTGGTCCCAGATTGTCCAACACAACCATGGTTCCCATTAGTGCTTCGAATGATGGTTCAGCCATTCATGATGATTCCCAGCTGCAGTAATTTGTTGGTGCATCCGGTTACAGGAAAAAGTCACCCTTTACATGACCGTATTAATTGTTGGTCTGCAGGTTCTGACCAGACCATTCCAAGGACTTGGATTGTCGAACAGGGCCATGGAGGTTCTCACTGCAGGCTGGCGTAATAGCACTCAAAAACAATATATGGTTCACATAAAGAAATGGGAGCTGTTCTGTGTACAATCCAATATATCTTATAATGGAAGCATATATGATGTGTTGGAGTTCCTTGCTAAGTTGCATTTTGATGAGCACCTGAGTTATAGTGCCATTAACGGAGCTCGGAGTGCTTGTCCTGTTATTTAGGGCAGTCTTCAGAACAACATCCTATCGGGTCTCATCCGTTAGTATCCCAATTTATGAGAGGAATTTTTAATAAAAACCCTCCGAAACCTCGCTATACAGAAATCTGGGATATCAGTCTTGTTCTCACACTGCTTCGGCAATGGGCTCCAATTACTTCATTATCTATGCAGAGATTAACTCTTAAAGTGGTTATGCTAATAGCGCTGGTTCAGCACAACGTGTACAAACATTACAATTTTTACGAATAGATTGTATGCATTTGTCTGTAAATGACATTACCTTCTATGTTTATGATTTAATCAAACAAAGCAGGCCAGGTATGGCAGGAACCAAGGTGACGTTTAAAGCCTATCCTGTTGACCAAATGTTATGTGTAGTTAAACACTTAAGCCAATATATTGAGGTAACAAGGAGTCATAGAGGTTCTGAGACAGGACTGTACATTAGTCACAAAAAGCCATATAAAAGAGTGTCATCACAAACTATTTCTAGATGGTTGAAACAGGTTCTCAATTATGCTGGAGTCGACACTCATGTCTTTAAATCTCACTCCACCAGGGCGGCATCAATCTCCAAGGCGAAGGCTCAGGACGTGCCGCTAGACCAAATACTCGCGGCCGCAGGATCGTCTGGAGAAACAACATTTTCTCATTTTTATGACAAACCTATACAGACAGTGTCACGGTTTGGGCATGTTGTTTTGGGTTCCATTTAATTCATTTGCTTTGTTTTCTATCATTGTTTGTAATTCCCCCTGGGACAGGCCTTATTCCTGGTTTTCTTATTATTAACAATAGTTATTGAATAATTCGAAGCAATGTTCAATATATTATTTATTCCCTACTGTGTCAACCGAAACAGATGGTCGTATGGAGTGCATCTACGGGATGAAAATACAGAGCTTTGAAATCTTCACGTAGTCACTCACGAGACTCCGAAGTAAAATAGTAAGATTAAACAAGAACTTACCAGTTTGAAGTTTGATCCTTATTTTATGAGGAGTTACTTTGAGGGATTATGTGCCCTCCGCTCCTGTTACAACTCCCGAATGCAGGTACTTCAGAGCCGTGTAACATAGTCAAAAACCAGGCTCAAGTTCAAGAAAATAGTATTTGGTTTTGTTAAAACCCAAACCTGATTCAAACAACCCAGTCAAGGACAAGAATAAACTAATAAACAAATATAACAGTCTCCAGCCAGCCTCGCAATGGGCCGTCGAACTACAGTCTCTAACCTGCCTAAATGGAAATAACCCTGAAATAAAATACACGAAAACCCTCAGGTCAGCCCTTATCCATCCCAATTCAATATTAATTGACAAATGTAGGTAATAATAGTAAGATTAAATGAGAACTTACCAGTTTGAAGTTTGATCTTTATTGTATGAGGAGTTACGATGAGGGATTACGTGAAGACCCCGCCTGCACGCATGCGCGACATTCTTCAAAGCAGTGGTGTGAAATCACAGATACCAGAGTGACTAATATAGTAAGATAAGAGAGAACCTCCATACCAGTTGATCTTTATAATAGAGGATTTTGGGAGCAGAGGGCATGTAATCACTCATCATAACTCCTCATAAAATAAAGATCAAACTTCAAACTGGTAAGTTCTCATTTAATCTTACTATTTTACTTCAGAGTCACGTGAGTGACTATGTGAAGATTTCAAAGCTCTGTGATTTCATGCCCTGGAACGAGTCCATGCTTACACCCTGCCATGCTAGGGAAAAAAGAGGATGAACACCGTGCTGAAAAACAAAGAAAAGGTATTTATTCATACCTAACAGTATGCCCCACATTGGGTAATTTATTTTACAGAACTCAATTTTTCCTGCAAACGTGTCAGGAACGGCTACGGTTTTATTATAAAAGCGTTGAAAAGTTTGTTCATTGCTCCAACCCGCTGTGGCAAGGATGTGGTCCAAAGAACTTCCATCAACCTAGCCGCCGATGTAGATGCCGCCCTGGTGGAGTGAGATTTGAAAACATTAGTATCCACCCCCGCTGCATCTAATATCACCCTTAACCATCTGGATATGGTTTGCGCTGTGACCTTATGGTGAAGGCGTTTATGGCTTATGAGTAAAGCTCTCTCCATGCCCCTTAGAATCTTGGTGACTTCTAAGTATTGTAAAATGTGTGTCACAATGCAGAGCCGACTATCTGCAGGATTGGCCAGAAACTCTAATTTTTGGCCAGTGGAACCAGGTCGGTCTTGTTTGAGTAACCCCCGTATTAGAAAAGTTATCTTGCCACTTGTGATATACATGGCGTCCATATTTAGCTTGTGTAAGGACTGGACCCGTTGTGCTGTTACAAGTGCCATTTTACTTCGGAGTCACGTGAGTGACTACGTGAAGAAGGCCCGCCTGGCGCTGGAACGGCATTACGTCGACGCTGACGGCAGAAGCAGGAGCTGCACAGGCAGCTCCTCGACAGCGGTAGGTATGGAATCGGCAGGTAAGTGCAGTTGAAAAACAGTTTCCCAAAAAGACCCTGAGGGGCTTGAATATACAGAATATGGCTATGTGCCAAATTGGGAATTTGAAACTCCGGACCCAGGATTTAGGGTGGAGGAAGTCTCTTTGGATATAATTCCAAGTGGATCAGGGCTGCAAAAGATGTGGAGATGTGGATTATGAATGCACACCACAAATAAAAAAGAGAAGGCCAGATGTGCCTGAGATAGCAAAATATTTTGCTATATCTGAAGGAAGTGGTGAGGCTATGGAAGAAAACCTAGCTGCCAACATTAATTATATGGTATCTCACCAACTTCAAGAATACGATAAAACTTTTATGTTTTATTAAGATGTCAACGGTAAATCCGTTTATAATATCCATGTCTCAAATTATATGAGATATAAGAAATACAATTACAAAGTATTTCAAAATGGTGCAAATAAGTAATACTTTCAAAATAAAATAAATTGCCATCAGTTGTGGAGCTCAATGGGAAGAAATATATATAATTTACCAAATCTGCGCTATAGGTTCGCAGATCAATACAAATCAGGTTATATTAAACTCCTGATTATTATGGAATAAACCTGCCTTATGATAAATCAAAGATATTAATTACAAAAGAACAGACTACTGATCTTTAATCTTTGGGGGGAAAAACTATGATCCAATGAAAATTTGATAATGGATCAAAAACAAAGGCAAAGATCTTTAAACTTGGGGGGAAAAAACTATGATCCAATGAAAGATTTGATAATGGATCAAAACAAAGGCAGAAGTGGTATAATCCAACATAGCCTTATCCAAACCTATATAATTGGGAAAAGAAGGCTTGAAGTACGTTGAAGAGGTGCAAACATCTGGTTACAAAATAAGTTCATGAAATCTCCAATTATGGGGGATTACAGGTGTATTATGATTATTAATTTAATATAACTAAGGAAGGATTGGTTCACCTGTATAAGAAAACTTGATTTTAGGTTTGCACTCAAAAGTAATTTCAATAAAGAAGGGGTACGTACATGTATATTATAAAATTACCTCAGTGTAAAGATTTCATGGTATAAACCATATAAAACATCATTTTATATACTTTCACAGTGTAAGAAAATGGAAACATCTAGAACATGGAAATACAGTTGTGATTAACAAAGTGTTAATCAATATTACAGGTGCTTGAAATTAATTAAAATGGGTCAAGCTGTGCAAGTTAAAACATTGTCCAAAGGATCAAATCAGTTCAAGGCTGTTAAACAGAACACTGAAGGAACAATTATACTGATAAAAGATCAGCACTTGCACTAATGAGGTCATGGTCATGGGTTATCTCGATTACATTTAAATTGGAAGGTATAAGAGTCAGCTGCAAATTAGTGCTGCAATTACAAACCTGATGGGAGGTAAGGACCTGACCCATTACATAAAGCATATGCTTAGGCATTAATAAAATATTCATAAATTACTATTCTGAATTTAGAAGTAATTCAAGCACCATAAGGGAGGGAAAAATTGTTCCATGATACAAATATGTCTAATTGTTGTTGACATGCTTTGTCCCTCCATTAGGTTAGGTAAAGAATAAATAAAGTTCCAAAAGAAGGAATACAGAAGCTTATAAGAATATGTATGCCCTTGTGAAGAGGCTTATGCAAATATCAAATGATACGTTATCATTATTAAAGTAATGTAAAAAAGGTTCACAAGCTGCTTCAACTATAAGATTAACAGCTGTTGCAAACTGAAGCAAGTGTTACAGATGATGTACAGCTTCTGTAAATGTTTGGGTAAAGATAAGAATATTATCTATTCTTATAACAATAATTGATACGTCTCTTGTTGGGACTGCGGACAATAATACCAGGTGAACATAAATGGTTTGTCCTAAGAAATTTTCCAAACATTCGTATTAATTGTTGAAGTATAAGGAGTTATGGATTAAAGATCGATTGTTTTATTATGGAAGTGTCCATGTCATATCAAGATGAACAATACCACGGCTGTGGCATATGTTAACAATGGTATCGGAGACAACAAATTTGGGAGAAAAACATATTGTCATTAATTGGATTACTTACGATTAATCTGGTTGTATACAGATTAAATCACCGATCTTTCAAATGTTTCTTGTGGGTCACAAGATAAGTCAAATAACAATCATGGGATTATCTGAGTAAACAGATGTGGCATATTTTAAAGTTTAGTCCACCTGTTTATCTCTAAGGAAGAGACAATGGTATCGGAGACAACAAATTTGGGAGGAAAACATATTGTCATTAATATGGATTACTTACGATTAATCTGGTTGCATACAGATTAAATCACCGATCTTTCGAATATTTCTTGTGGGTAAACCAAGAACAGCGAAGGTGGATGCTTTTCTCCCAATTACATGAGGAAAAGATTTCTTTTGTGTTCCTCATTTTGTTTGATAGGGCAGTGTCTGATGAAAATGTAGCGGGACACTGCCAGAGGCATTTTGGTGGCCTAATACGGATCCTTTATGGTTTCATAAATATTGTGTGATGTTGAACTACTAGTGATGATTCATAGTTGCAGCAATTTATTGAAGTCTGAGAAGGGGTCTCGACCCAAGGCGTTGCCTGTCTCCTTTCGCTTTTTGAATGCTGCTGCACCCGCTGGGATCTCCAGGTTTGAGAAACCCTGCAGTAATTTATTGTTGTACAAAAGCATCCATGACATGAAAATATGAATTTGACTATCTGCAGGTTGACCAGACCATTACAACAGCTGATGGTCAAAGAAGTCTATGAATGTTAACTAATATAACAACATATCAATAAAATAATTATGTATAAAGAAGTGTTTACCTGCAATTTGCAGAAATAAGTCTAAAAAACAATATTTTGTTATAAGAAATTGGAGGTCTGTGTATACAGTAAAGTTATTTTATCATATTAGATATATGTGAGTTCCTTGTGGATTGCATTTTCTAAGTATCTAATTGATAGAGCCAATAATAGGGCTCAGAGTGTTACCGTCTTATTAACGGACAATATATTAACCAAGAAGTTGTCAGATGCATTCATAATATCCCGATATGGAAAGGGATATATATGTAAATGTTAATAAATATATATATGTGTGTATATATATATATACACAAAATTGTAAAAAATATAAAGGCAGGAGATAAATAATCTTGAATTGCCTTAGGAAATGGACTCTAACTCTATCTATGATTCAAAAAAGTTAAACATTGAAAATAATAATGCTGATGACTTTAGTATCAATATAAAAGTGCAAACATTGCAAATGTTACGTTATAATTGCATGTGGATACAGATTGCATTATCATATATGTTTATGAATCTACCAAACAAAGCACACCAAGAGGAGCTGAAACCAAGGTAAACCTATAAGCATATCCTGTCGGCTTTAAGTTGTGTGTGTGTGTGTGTGTGTGAACATTGATGAAATATGTTGCAGTAGGTACGAGTCTCTGTGGCAATGAGACTGCTTATTACACACAAAAACCACATTGGGTTCAGTAAAAACTGATGGTTATAGAGGAATGTATTTCTAGATGGTTAGAAATTGGATACACTCAGTAGGAACTAGACACTGAAAGGTGGAAAATCACTCTGTTAATGAGGTAGATACATTCACAGGAATGGCACGGGATGAGCCACTCGAGCAAAGATGCAAGGCCGCAGGAGGCTGTAAATTAATGTTAAAGTAAAAAGGAACCAGTCATGGTGTCAGATTTGGACACGCAGTGTTGGGTTCTCTATAATTGTTGCTTTGTCATGCCATCAAAATATATATATCAATTGGTATTTTGTGATAAACTTGCCTTTCAATTGAAAGGGCATTACTTTTATTCTTTATAATGTGAAATAATTTATCACATAACTTGAGGCAATGTTTGGGGAAAAATGTGTTATTCGCTCGTTATTGTGTTAAATGAGCCGGACTGTCGTATGGAATAAATTCTACGACATGAAAAACACAGAAAGCTTCAAACTCTTCACGTAGTCACTCACGTGACTCCGAAGTAAAATAGTAAGATTAAACGAGAACTTACCAGTTTGAAGTTTGATCTTTATTTTATGAGGAGTAACGATGAGGGATTACATGCCCTCCACTCCACACCCTCATAAAATAAGTGATCATCTGGTAGTTCTAAATCTATGATGAGCCTTACTATCTTACTCCGGCTATTATGTTCTGTGTTTTTCATGCCGCTGCTTTGAAGAATGCCGTTCCAGCGCCAGGCGGGCCTTCTTCACGTAATCCCTCATCGTTACTCCTCATAAAATAAAGATCAAACTTCAAACTGGTAAGTTCTCGTTTAATCTTACTATTATCATTACCATCTTGTATGTTAGTTTGTCCAGCGTGAGCCCCGATATGGGTGTCCATCCTCGTAAAATAGTTAATACTATGCCTATATCCCATGTATGGGTGTATCTGGGCCTGGGGGGATTAGAATTAAATATACCCCTCATAAGTTTAGATACTAGTGGGTGTGATCCTATAGCCAAGTGATCACTCCCTCTGCCCAGATAATTAGAAAGGGCACTTCTTGCACAATTAATGGCACTGTAACTCAATCCTTCATCGAAATGAAGGGTGGCCAGAAACTCCAGTACTTCAGTGATGGTGGCTGAGTCATATGTAGTGTTCGTCCTGGTGCAGAACACTTCCCATTTTCTAACATATGTCAGGTACTGTTTCCTTGTGGACTCCCTGCACGACGCTGAGATGGCATTGATCGTCCTATCGGAGAGTCCGTATCCCAGGAATGGCCTGTTCAGAATCTGCAAATCAACAAGTTCATGCGGTCATGACTTTCCTCTGTCACGGGGTGTACCAACAAACTCGGCCGTTTGTTGATCCGGATGCAGGGTTCTGAGGCCATCTTTTGTACTGCTGGGAACCATGGTTGGGTAGGCCAGTCGGGTACAACCAAAATACCCGTTGCGGAGTCTTGTTTAATTTTTTGTAAGACCCGACTGATGAGGCAGAAGGGTGGAAATACATAGCAAAACAAATCCCCCCCAATACAGCGAGAAAGCGTCCATCGCTGCTTCCCCGAGTCTGGTTCCCAAGCAACATATGTTGGAAGTTGGTGATTAAGTCTGGATGCAAAAAGGTCGATATCTGGTGTCCCATACCGTTCTATAATATCTGTAAACACTTTCCGATCCAACATCCATTCAATGTTGTCGTTGAATTTACGTGATCTGGTGTCTGCCATGGTATTTAGCTTACCTGGGAGGTAAGTGGCTGAAATCCAAATCTCTCTTTCCAGACACCAGTGCCAGATATTATTAGCAAATTCATCACATGATATCGACTTTATTCCTCCCATATGATTAATATAGGCCACTACTGTGGTATTATCAATTTGTAACCGTACATGCAACTGGCGCATATCAGAGCAGTAGGCCCTCAGTCCATAAAATGCTCCCAGCATTTCTAAATAATTAATCCCTACTGCTTTAAACAGGGTTAATTCTTGTGTACTCCATCTGCCACCACAACTTGTGATGGTATTAGTTGCTCCCCAACCTTTAGCACTGGCATCAGTTTGCAATGTAACCGAGGGGTCCATGATAGTGATGGGGTTAGAACAATGCTGAGCATTTTCTATCCACCATTTTAGTTCCGATTTTGTTTTCTCTGGTAGTTCCATAGGCCTATCGAAATGGCCTGCATGATTTTTGAGAGCTGAAATTTTTGCTCTTTGCAGATTTTGATAATGGAGAGGTCCAAATCGTGCTGCTGGGAACGCAGCCACTAATTTCCCAATCACTCTGGCTACTTGCCGAATAGATGGTTCCCTGATGCCAGTGAGGCTTTTGCATGCTATCACCAAGTCTGTTACTTTGTGTAGTGGCAAGGTGATAGACATTCGAACTGAGTCAATAGTGAAGCCCAAATAATCCATTATAGTGGAGGGTTCCAATTTTGATTTATCTGGATGTATGATAAATCCCAGCTTTTGAAAAAGATGTTTTGTGGCTGATACTGCCAATGTAGCCATTTCCAAATTCTCACCTACAATGAGAATATCATCAAGGCATGACGATATGGTTATGTTCCCTTAAGTATGCTAAAGCTGGTTTTAATAATTTAGTAAACAGCCGTGGTGCTGATGATAACCCATTGGGTAAGGCCTTATAGTGCCATAGCTGTCCCATCCAGACAAATTTCAGGTATTTACGATGATCCTTGTGTATTGGTACTGAATAGTACGCATCTTTAAGATCGATGCAAGCCATGTAGTACCTATCAGAAATCAACTGTGTGGCTGTGACAAACGTGTCCATTTTGAAATGGGTATACTGAATGTAATTATTTAGTTCGGTCAAATCTATAATGATGCGGCAACCGCCATCTTTTTTGTTGTTTGTAAATATATTAGATACAAACTCTTGAGATTCCCTGATTGTCTTCTCAATTACCCCTTTATTGATTAATCTCGACAGTTCAGCATGGCCTGTTGTTCTCTCTTTTTGTGAAAGTATGAACTTCCGGCTTGGCGAATGCTGAACTGGGTTGGGGAGTTCGTTCACAAATTCAAGTTTGTAACCCTGAATACTTCCGAGTATGTAAGTATCAGATGTAAAAGTGCTCCACACGTGATGAAACAAGTGCAACCATCCACCAATTTTTGATGCACCTAAACATGCAATGTTTTTGAGACAACCAGACACACCGACCTCCATGGTTACCGCCGGTGTTGTGTGTGTTGTCTCTGCCCTTGTTTCTTCTGATGTTGTGTTGCTTCGTTGTGGGGGTGGCGCATTTTCCAAGAAGGCCAGGCTGGGCCATGGCCTAAAAAAGACCGCTGTGCAGGTGGACCGGCCCTCGAGCTTTCACCACCAGGTGTTCTTTCATTGTATCGATGTCTGGTGGTTGTGTAGGGGTGCTGCCGCTGTTGATAGTGAGATTTAGAGGTGTTTGGCACCTTGATCAGGCCTATGGCCTTGGCCTCTTCATCTAATTCTTTCACCTGCTTCGAAAGGTTGTCCCCAAACAGCAAATTTGGCAGCTGAGCACTACTGGTCCTGCATAATCCCGCAAACTTGGGATTAAGTGCTGGTTTAATGATGCTCTTCCTATAGTTGTTGATCTCAAACTGAGTATTACACAGTAATACTAGAGCATCTTGTAGCTCTTCTGGCAACTCCACCCCATCAGCTGGTCTGGTCACTGCTGTGATCCCTGCAACCAGCAGTTTGAGGATCCTCTGTAGCTTTACCTCCTGGCTTCTTATAGATGGGCTCATGTTGCCCCAGATGGGGTTGTTGACTGCTGGAACATTAAGAGAATTGCAATTCTCTGGAGGAAGGTATTTCTCAGCCGTGGAGTTAATGGCTTGCTCCTGCAGCTGGTTTGTAGCCATGTAATTTATGCTGGCTGCCAGCTTTGGATGTATGGGCAGTCCTTTCTGTGTTGGCATAGCATGTTTGTTTGCCATGCCCAGTAGTTCTTCTGGCACCCCTGACACAGATGACTGTTCAGCCATTGCCCCTTCTTCAGGGTCAGCCCAGCTCTGGCCCCTAATGCCCCCCTGCGAAGAGGGTGAGACATTTGGCAGTCCTTGTAAGGATGCTGCCGTGACTCTGCCCCTGCATAAGCAGGTCACGCTGGAGCAACTGCTCCACCATCCGCTCCAAGCGGGAAAGACGCCCACCGTCGCTATCCGCGAACGGGGTGTCTTCAGGTCCGGACCCAGCTGCGTCAACGGCCCTGTCCGACTTCCGGGTGGCTTTGCCGCCGGGCCGCGGCGTACCTTCGGGCTGTAGCGGCGGGAAGTCGGGAACTGCTTGTAGCACCTGCAGCTCTGGAGAAACGGCACGCTGCTGGCTGCTTTCCATAGCAGCTGTTTTGCCGCTCCTCTCCTGGACTTGCGCAACTCCATGGTGTTCCTGAAACACAAAACACGCGCAGTCGCTACGCTCACCAGAATGGTAAGACTTACCTCAAGTTTTTTAAACTTACACTGGAGGAGCGACGCTCCTCCCGACTGTCGCTTCCGCAATGCATTCGATGATATGTCGCGCATGCGTGCAGGCGGGGTCTTCACGTAGTCACTCACGTGACTCCGAAGTAAAATACACAAGGTTCTATGCCATGTGGCCAGGCCTCCTGCAGTTCAGAATACAGTCTGTTCATGAGTCAGGGTCGATGAAGAGAAAGATAATTCTGGGAGCTTCTGGTATTTATGCTTCCGATGAGTCACCCGTCACCTGATGCAGCTTGGCCAATCGGGTACAGGAGCCCTTAACCCCTTGATTCCTGACTCCCAGCCACGGGCCCTGCACTCAGGAGAGAAACAAAAGAGTTAAGTACATATCATTCACCAGAGTGGGGGGGGGGGGGGGGGGGGGAAGTACCTAACACCCCCACCCAAAGATACTGATTAAGCTTCGGAAGAAACTATTCAGTACTAAAACACTACTGGCGCGACAAGGCGTCAGCCATGATATTATCCTTGCCCCTGATGTGCCTGAACTCCAGGTTGTATTCTTGCAGCTGCCAACTCCAGCTCATTAACCGCCTGTTCTTATTCTTCATGTTATGATCCACACAATCCTCCATGCAAAACCTGTCCTCCCCATTAGCCTTCGTAGCCAGTAGACACGAAGAACTCCACGGACTACAACTGGGTTCAGCAATTGCATGCTGCAGCATATAGTCAACCTGACCTCTTAGGCGATGACGTTTGTCAGGGTTGACCCGATACGGATGCTGTTTAATTAGCGCAGCACCGGCCACGTCAATGTCATGCTGCAGCACAGATGTTTGAGAAGGCACATCCGAGAACAGTGACCCATTTGACCCCACCAAAGCAAACAGATCATCCCGCTGGCTTCCAGACAAATGAGACAACCGCAAGGGAAGCGACTCCAAAGCTTCAGAGTTGCACAGCTTTCCCTGTGTCACTGCCACAGACAACCATGCCTCACCCACATCACCACCCATGTCAGGGGGCAGCACTACTACAGCCAAAACCGGCTTAGACAAAACCGAAGGACACAGCTCCTCCCCATCATCCTGTACATGCTCCTGCTCATGGCACTGCTTCAGCATGTTGATATGACAGAGCTGAGTCTTACGCCTCCGATCAGGGGTACCAATAACGTTATCCCTTGCACCAACCTTCCTAACCACCTGACAGGGACCACTATACTGAGCCTGCAGACTGGAACCGGGAATAGGCAACACCACCAGGACTTTGTCACCTGGAGAAAAATTCCTACTAGAAGCCTTCCTGTCGAACCAGCCCTTCATCCTAGACTGAGCAGAAGCAAGATTACCCATTGCCAGTTCGCATGCCCTCCACAGTCTAGACCTAAAAGTACAGGTCTAAAATACCACGTTTTGAATTCTCCTGCAACCATTTCTCCTTCAGGACCCTCAACGAGCAGTATGCGTGAACACCAGGTCAGCAGGACTGAACCCTAATGATTCCTGCACGACCTCACGCACCGCAAACATAACGAGATGAACCCCCTCATCCCAGTCTTTTTCAAACTCCAGGCAGTAAGTCCTCAACATGGATTTCAAAGTCTGGTGAAACCGCTCGAGAGCTCCCTGGCTCTCAGGATGATATGCACTGGAGTAACAATGCTCAATATCCAACAACTTCATTACCTGACCAAAAACCTTTGACATGAAGTTGGAACCTTGGTCGCTCTGCACAACCTTGGGCAAACCGAACAACAGAAAAAAACTTAGTGAGAGACTTCACAATGGCAGGGGCAGTAATGTTACGCAAAGGGACCACCTCCGGAAAGTGGGTAGACGCACACATAATTGTCAATAACAACTTATTGCCCGCCCTTGTCCGAGGTAGAGGACCCACACAATCAACTAGAATCCATTCAAACGGCTCCCCGACCACAGGGATTGGATATAAATGCGCAGGAACAATTGATTGGTTTGACTTTCCTGCCACCTGGCAAATGTGACAACACCTGCAGTGCTGCTTCACGTCCTTTTTCAACCCTGGCAAAAACAAATTCCGTAAGATACGGTCATACGTCTTATTGACCACCAAATGTCCACCCAGAGGGGCAGTACACTATCCATCATGAGCCAAACAGGGTATCTCGTCCCTATACCGATAAGGTATCACAATCTGATCAACCACGCTCCAATCATCCTGCCCTGACATATCCAAGCGAGACCACTTTTGCATCAGCAAGCCATTCCTCAGAAAATACCCCTTTGCTGTGGAATCCATATCCCCCTCAGGTCGAACAGATCTGATAAACCTTGATCACTCTTTTGCTCCTCAACCAGCTGGTCCCATGACAGCGACACCCGCACATTTTCAGACAAGACCCCATCTTCAGATGTAGAAACACCCTTCACAACACAGGATCCATCATCCTGATCCCCCGAAATGCTCTCACTCAGGTCCACTACATCTTCAAACTTTGCCTGGCTCTTAGCCATAGCCCTTGTGACAGCACAAGCTGTGAAGACCGTTGGATGCTGCATAGCCAATATATCAGGACTCTGCACCATCGGAAAAGCCGTCACCTCAGGTGTAATGAGAACTCTACCTCCTGCCAAGTCATTCCCCAAAATCACAGAAACTCCCGCAACGGGAAAACACGGCCATAACCCATCAATTACCCGGCTTGAAACCAACTCGGACTCGAGACTCAGGGTATGCAAAGGCACTCCATGTCCTCCAACCCGAATCCTACCACAGGGACACTGGACCCAACCGATGACTCCCCAGAAAACGACAGTACACTATCCAATATAAAGGACTGAGTAGCACCAGTATCACGCAAGCTGGATACTGGAACTCTATGACCCCCATCCTCTAGAGAAACAAAATCTTTCGTGATGAACGCAGAATAATTCCTACACTCATCAGACGCAGGCATCCCAGGAACCATAGGTGCGCTTTGTGGACCCACCAAAGCCACAGGCTTTGCATTTTTCCATTGCAGGACGGGACACGACTTTAAGATGTGCCCACTCCCTTTACAATAGTAGCACACAGGCCCTTCCTTAGTCCTGAAATCTCCGTCAACCTTATCAGCTCGGACCTCCCCCTGTATTAATGAGCTGACCCTTGCAGGCACAGAAACAGCTTTGGTACTGCCACCGGCGACACCACCACGATTAAACGGCCGTGCACCAAAACTATAGGATCGCCCAACAAACTCCGTTTTATGAGTCAATACATCATCTACTAACACCGCGGCCTTAGACACCTCCCGTTCCTAGAAGAAACTCAAGAAGCATTCAATTCCATCTCCTGCAGCTCAAGGCGTTTCATTTGAAGCATGAGCTCTTTCTCTCTTAAGGCCCTCTCCTCCTTTTTCATTTCAAGCTCTGATTGGAGCATGAGCTCTTTCTCTTTTAAGGCGCTCTCCTCCTTTTTCCTTTCAAGCTCAAATTGGAGCTCTTTCTCTCTTATTTCCAGCTCTTTCGTTCTTAAGGCCCTCTCCTCCTTTTTCATTTCAAGCTCTAACTCCTTCAATAGAATGGGGTCCCCCATTTCCTGACTAGGCTTTGTAGAAGATAGAGGACTGTCAGCACCTGCAGGCAATATCCCACTCCTCACCAACGCAGACCATAACTCCAACTTTATAGCCTCTTTCTTCAAATGCTTATCAATAGGCACCTTATAGGTGTCTGCCAGGATACACAAATACTCCTTGGTTCATTTATCAAACAACTCCCGACTAGGAGCCTCAGTAAATTCCTGTACTTTAAACTCCATATCAAATGTAGGACCAAACTACCAGCCAAACCCTGGGCACCAAAGTCCCCACAAAGAGACGAGAAAAAAAAAAATCTCCTCACAACACAAAATTCCTCAGTCACCTCACAACAAAGACTTCCTCAGTCACCAGAAGCCTACCAAAAAAAAAAACCAAAACTGTCTAGGGTCCTCAAAGCTTAGGACGAGTCCCCATTTTGTTACAACTCCCTAATGCAGGTACTTCAGAGCTGCGTAACATAGTCAAAAACCAGACTCAAGTAATAAACAAAGATAACAGTGCTCCAGCCAGCCTCGCAATGGGCCGTCGAACTAGAGTCTCTAACCTGCCTAAATGGAAATAACCCTGAAACAAAATACACAAAAACCCTCAGGTCAGCCCTTATCCATCCCAATTCAATATTAATTGACAAATGTAGGTAATAATACACAAAGTTCTATGCCGTGTGGCCAGGCCTCCTGCAGTTCAGAATACAGTCTGTTCATGAGTCAGGGTCGACGAAGAGAGAGAGAATTCTGGGAGCTTCTGGTATTTAAGCTTCCGATGAGTCACCCGTCACCTGACGCAGCTTGGCCAATCGGGTACAGGAGCCCTTAACCCCTTGATTCCTGACTCCCAGCCACGGGGCCTGCACTCAGGAGAGAAACAAAAGAGTTAAGTACATAGCATTCACCAGAGGGGGGTGCAGGACAAGGGGTCACAGTTTAAGGACAAGGGGGAAGTCTTTTAGGACCGAGATGAGAAAATCGTTTTTCACACAGAGAGTGGTGAATCTGTGGAATTCTCTGCCACAGAAGGTAGTTGAGGCCAGTCCGTTGGCCATATTTAAGAGGGAGTTGGATGTGGCCCTTGTGGCTGAAGGGATCAGGGGGTATGGAGAGAAGGCAGGTACAGGATACTGCGTTGGATAATCAGCCATGATCATATTGAATGGCGGTGCAGGCTCGAAGGGCCAAATGGCCTGCTCCTGCACCTAATTTCTATGTTTCTATGTTTTAAGTACGTAACAGCTCCCACCCTCATAATCTAAGAGATCATCTGGTAGTTCTAGTCTTCTAAAAGCCTTACTATGTTACTTTGGCTATTTGTTTCTGTTATTCACGCCGCTGCTTTGAAGTATGACACGCATGCGCCTGGCGGGGCTTCTTCACGTAATCCCTCAACGTAACTCCTCATAAAATAAGGATCAAACTTCAAACTGGTAAGTTCTCATTTAAACTTACTATTATCTATTATTTGCACTTGATTAGTTTATTTATTCATGTGTGTATATATTTATATATGGTATATGGACACACTGATCTGTTTTGTAGTAAATGCCTTCTATGTTCTGTGTGCTGATGCAAAGCAAGAATTTAATTGTCCTATCATGGACACATGACAATAAACTCACTTGAACTTGAACTATCTCCTTCGCTCCATAGATGCTGCTGCACCTGCTGAGTTTCTGCAGCATTTTGTGTACCCTCGATTTTCCAGCATCTGCAGTTCCTTCTTTAACATGGGACAGAAGATCTGTCGGGCCAGTTGCCAAAGAGCATGGCCTCGCTCTTCCTGCGGTTCACCCTGGCTCCCGTGGCCGACTCAAACTGGTCGCAGATACTAATCAGTCTGCGGACCGACCATGGATCCAAGCAGAAGACAGCGACATCGTCCATGTACAGGTTTTTACTTGAATACCCCCACTGCCTGGCAATGTCACTCCTCTTATGCTCGCATCCTTCATGATGGATTCGGCACAAGGTTCAATACAGCAGACAAACAAGACAGGAGAGAGAGGGCAACCCTGCCTGACTCCAGACCTTACAGTGAAACTGTCTGATTCCCACCCATTGATTTGGACTGCACTACGGTTATTGGTGTAGAGCAGTTTGATCCAATTTTGCATTCCCTCCCCAAAACCCATTTTGGAGAGCACGTCCCTCATGTACGTGTGCGATATCCTGTCGAAGGCCTTCTCCTGCTCCAAGCTGATTAGGCAGGCATCCACCCGTCTGTCCTGCACATAGGCGATGGTATCTCTCAGCAGCGCTAGGCTGTCTGAGATTTTCCTGCCAGGTACAGCACAGGTTTGGTCCGGGTGGATCACCTGTCCCAGAGCAGACTTGACCCGGTTGGCGATGGCCTTGGACAGGATCTTGTAGTCTACATTCAACAATGTTATGGGTCTCCAATTCTTCATATCCATCATCTCCCCCTTCTGCTTGTAGATTAGGGTGATGCTGCCCTTCCTCATGGAGTCTGACATGCTACCAGCTAGAAACATGTCATTGTACACTTCTAGCAGGTCCAGGCCCATCCAGTCCCACAGAGCCGAATACAACTCGGCCATCGCTTCCAGGAGTTTTACTCGAGTCAAAGGAACGGATGGAGCCAGTCAGCTCCTCTAGGGTCAGTGGTTGGTCCAGACTCTCCCGCTTGCTGTCCGCCAAGGCCTCCGTGATAGAGGACAGGAGGTTCTGAGAGGCGGTACTGTCTGTGACCTTTTGGTCATACAAATCTGTGTAAAATGATTTGCAGATCCTCAGCATGTCCGTCTGCGAGGATCCTACCGAGCCATCCTCCTCCCTAAGACTGTTCATCACAGAGCTCCCCATGTGAACCTTATGGAAGAAGAAACGTGAGCACGTTTCATCCTGCTCCACGTGGCAGACCCTGGATCGGAAGATGATCTTGGAGGATTCAGAGGTAAAGAGCTGAGCTTGCTGGTCCTTCACCTCTCTAAGTTCCTCCCTCACATCCACCGCTCTCGACTGCAGAAGGAGCAGTTGTTGCAAATCTGTCTGGAGTTGGCACAATTCCCTCTGACTCTGTCTTGCTCTCTGAACCTCTTTAACTATGAAGAACCTCTTAATGTTCTCCTTGGTTGCTTCCCACCAGAGTGTCGGGGAGTCAAAGAGCGGCTTCACCGTTCTCAAACACAAAAGTGACCAAAGATATTCCGCTCTATGATCCTTGGAAATGATCAGAAACTATTCGGAGCGCGAATATTCCACCGCTCCACTAATTCTAATATTGGTGGTTAGTGGGGAGGGGGCTTTATGGAGTGCTAGTATGGGCATTGTGGGACGAAGGGACTGGTTTCCAGAGGGTTGTATGGATATTATGGGCCGAAAGGATTCTTGAGGTGGCAGCTCAGTCACTCAGGCCTGGTGGGCTGACAGCTCAGTCACTCAGGCTTGGTGGGCTGGCATCTCAGTCACTCAGGTCTAGTAGGCTGGCAGCTCAGTCACTCAGGCCTGGTGGGCTGGCAGCTCCGAAACTGCCAGAAATCCTACCCAAAACGGGTTAGAGACTGTGAAAGAAAATGGGAGAGAGAAGGGGCATTCTTTTCTGCTCCTGGACGCTCAAGTTGCCGAACCAGGCCATGATGCAACCAGCCAACATGCTCTCTACTGTACACCTGTAGAAGTTTGAGAGAGTCCTCTTTGACATACCGACACTCTGTAATCTTCACAGGAAGTAGAGGCACTGATGTGCTTTCTTTATAATTGCATCAGTGGGCCAGGAAAGATCTTCGGAAAAATGCATGCCCACCAATTTGAAGTTCTTGATCCTTTACACTATCAACCCATTGATATAAACGGGATTGTGGGTCCCTATCCTACCCCTTCCAAAGTCTACAATCAGTTCCTTGGTTTTGCTGGTGTTGAGAGCCAGGTTATTGTGCTGCCACCATTTGGTCAATAGATCGATCTCACTTCTATACTGACTCGTCACCATCGGTGATTCCTCCCACACAGTGGTGTCACCTGCAAAATTGATGATGGAGTTCGCACCATGTCTGGCTACACAGACATGAGTATAGAGGTAGTAAAACAGGGGCTAAGCACGCAGCCTTGAGGTGCTTCCATGCTGATTGTTATCGAGGTTGGTGATAATTTTCCAATGTTCAATAGATTCAGGATCAGTTCCTGTGGATTGGAGGATAGCTAATGTTATCCCACTTTTCAAGAAAGGAGCAAGAGAGAGAAAACAGGGAATTACAGACCAGTTAGCCTGTCTTCGGTGGTGGGAAAGATGCGGGAGTCAATTATTAAAGAGCTAATAATGGGGCATTTGGATAGCAGTAAAAGAATTATTCCAAGTCAACATGGATTTATGAAAGGGAAATCATGCTTGACTAATCTTCTGGATTTTTTTGAGGATGTGACAAGTAAAATGGATGAATGGGTGCCAGTGTATGTAGTGTATCTAGAAACAGATACACAAGGGGGAAGATTATTATCTCAATGGGGTTAGGTTAGGTAAGGGGAGGTGCAACGAGACCTGGGCATCTTTGTACACAGGTCACTGAAAGTTGGCTTACAGGTTCAGCAGGTAGTGAAGAAAGCTAATGGAATGTTGGCCTTCATAACAAGAGGATTTCAGTATAGGAGTAAAGAGGTTCTTCTGCATTTGTTTAGGGCTCTGGTGAGACCGCATCTGGAGTATTGTGTATAGTTTTGGTCTCCTAATTTGAGGAAGGACATCCTTGTGATTGAGGCAGTGCAGCGTAGGTTCACGAGATTAATCCCTGGGATGGCGGGACTGTCATATGAGGAAAGATTGAAAAGACTAGGCTTGTGTTCACTGGAGTTTAGAAGGATGAGGGGGGATCTTATAGAAACATATAAAATTATAAAAGGACTGGACAAGCTAGATGCAGGAAAAATGTTCCCAATGTTGAGTGAATCCAGAACCAGGGACCACAGTCCTAGAATAAAGGGGAGGTCATTTAATATTGAGGTGAGAAAAAACTTTTTCACCCAGAGAGTTGTGAATTTATGGAATTCCCTGCCACAGAATGCAGTGGAGGCCAAATCACTGGATGGATTTAAGAGAGAGTTAGATAGAGCTCTAGGAGCTAGTGGGATCAAGGGATATGGGGAGAAGGCAGGCACGGGTTATTGATAGGGGACGATCAGCCATGATCACAATGGATGGTGGTGCTGGCTCAAAGGGTCGAATGGACTCCTCCTGCACTTATTTTCTATGTTCTATGTTTCTATGACAAATTTCCACCAATACGGACATACTGCGGTCTGTGGATGAGGAAGTCGAGGATCCAATTGCAGAGGGATGCGCAGTGACCCAGATCTGAGAGCTTGGTAACCAGCTTGGAGGGGATGATGGTATTAAATGCCGAGCTGTAGTCAATGAATAACAACCTGACATATGAGGTTTTGTTGTCCAAGTGGTCCACTGCAGTGGAGAGCCAGTGAGATCGCATCCACCGTTGATCTGTTGTGGCGGTAAGCGAACTGCAGTGGTTCCATGTTTTTGTCGAGGTAGAAGTTCATATGCACCATAATCAACCTCTCAAAGCATTTCATCACCACAGACGTCATTGACACTGGGTCGATAGTCATTGAGGTACGTCACCTTGCTCTTCTTGGGCAACGGTATTATTCATGCCCTTTTAAAGCAGGTGGGAACCTTAGACCTCAGAAGTGAGAGGTTGAAAATGATGAACTGCACAGGTTTTTAGAACAGGACCGGGTATGCCATCAGGTCAAGGCACTTTCCGAGGGTTCACCCACCTGAAGAATCTTCTGATGTCGGCCTCTGTGGCTGTGACTGAAATACCATCAAGGCGAATGGGGGCTTGGGAAGGCACATCAGTGTTCTCCCTATCGGAGCGTGCATAAAACGCAATGAGGTCATCAGGGAGTGATGCTTTGCTGACAATTGAGCTGCCTCCTGATTTTGCCTTGTAGGAGGTGATGGCATTCAAGCCTTGCCACAGTTGCAGAACATCTGTTTCATCCTCCAGCTTGGAGGAGAAGTCCCTTTTGGCCTTTTTGATGGTCTTACCAAGGTCGTATCTGGACTTCTTGTAGACCTCTGCATCTCCTGACCTGAATGCCTGGGATCTGGACTTCAGAAGAGTGCGGATCTCATGGTTCATCCAAGGCTTCTGGTTAGGAAACACTCGGTAGGTTTTTGTTGGGATGCAGTCTTCCATATATTTCTTTATGAAGTCTGTAACGACTGTGGCATATTCATTCAGGTCCATTGCCAAGTCCCTGAACATTGCCCAGTCTACAGTCCTGGAGTTGTTCCTATGCCCCACCCCCCCTCCCGACCAGCTCTGGATAGTCCTCACCTCCGGGGGTGCGCTCTTCAATTGCTGCATGTAGGCAGGAAGAAACAGCACCACATCAGTGATGCAAATGAGAGACTCAGTATAATATATCCAAGTTCCCTTGTGTTACAGAGCTGGGTGGCAGTGCCAGTAGTGAGAAGATTGAAGATAGGGTTTGGGGGACAAGGACAGGAGAGGTGAATATGACAGATGGAACAGAGTATGGATAAAATGTAAGGTTGCCCACTCCAAGAGGAAAAATAGTAAATACAAGAATTTTATATGGGAACAGAGTAAGAGGTTATGTCCTTGTGAACAAAGTGATGAAAGTTAATATGCAGGCTGAGCAAGTAGTTCAGGAGAAAATTTGTATTTTGCCCTGTGACTAGGATTTGTGATCAGCGTAGAGATATCTCATTGGGATCATGTGGAGCCCTGGTAAGACGGCATCTTGTATGTTATGTCCAGGTCTATCATAGGAAGAATGTATGTGCAATAGAGGGAGTGCAGTGACTCTTCACACAGTGTGTCTGGTCTGTGGGGTCGGAAATTGAAGGGGTTTGAAGGACAGTTGATCTGAAGGAATCTGAATATTTTATGATGTTTGCGTACAAGATGGTTGATTTGCACATTGGCGCATAGTGTGACAAATCAGGTTGATCTGAGGAGTGAAAACATGGCATCTGTGTGACGTGCAAGTTTATCCCAAGACTGTGTCAGTGACAGGATTGAATACAGTTGTTGATATGTGCTTTATTCCCCAATGGCTGCCGGCAGTGGGACTCACTGAGAACTAGTGTCATGGTGGTGCTGTTGATGAGAAGCATCAACTCTGATGTCAATGTGAAGAAATGTAGGACTCAGCAGGGCTGACATCATCTGTGGAAAGAGACATGTCTGACATTTTAACTCTGACACACTTGATGGGAACAGAGGAAGAGAGAAATGTGTCTGTCTCAGTAGCACAGAGGGCTGTGGAGGTCAATGGGTGGAACAGAGTGAAGTTCGCTGATAGGTGCACCAGGGCTACTCAGGAGTTAATCTAGTGATGCAGGGGGCTGGGATCCACAGTGACTCTGATCAGGTGGATTGTGACTCCTATGTAGATAAGAGGACAGTAAAAGAAGTGTGTTGTTGTGTTTCTCTGTATGTCTTGTGTGGGGGTGGTGGGGGGGAATAGGGGCACCTACCTCAACGGAGATGTGTCTTTCATCCTTATTTATTTTCGCCCCTTCCTCGCGGCCTTACAGCTGGTTTGGTGCGGCCTTTCCCGGAGTCAGGCCCAGAGCTTCAGCGGCAGCGCAGTGGGGACTTTAACATTGCAGAACGGGGCGACTCCTTGTCGGAGAAGCGCTCCGACCACTGGCCTGTGGCCTACAACACCTTGGAGCCTCGGTCTGTGGAGCTTCTGGTGGTAGCCGTGGAGCGGACCTTCCACCGTGGAGCAGGTGATCACTCGCCCGGGGACTCTGGAGATGCGCTCCGACCACCGGCCTTCAGCCTCCGACATCTGGAAGCCATGGGAGCCATGGTGGCCGACTGGGAGGTGGGTGACTGGGAGCTCCGGGCACCCCGACCTGTCCCGACATCGGCGTTCCGACCATCCCAACCAGAGGGCATTAGCATTGGGCCATCCGTAGCGGCGACTACGGAGGGTTAGGGCCCCGAACAAGGATAAACAATGGAGGAGGAAGAGGAGGACTGTTTGAACTGTATTTCCTTCCACCACAGTGGAGAATGCTGTGGTGGATGTCAGTGTTGAATTATGTTGTGTATTATGTCCTTTTTTAATTGTAACGCTGCATGGTAAATTCATGTCACTGCATCTTATGGTGCATCTGACAAATAAATTTGAACTTGAACTTGGGATGAGGAGACAGAGACAGGAGGGGAATCTCGAGATGGATTGGTGGGTTTAACTGCATTTACTTGAATGAAAGGAGCCTCCAGGGTAAGATGGGTGAGCTGAGAGTTTGTGGATCAGCACATGGGAGAATCCTGTTGTTGTTGCAATCACAGAAACATGACTGAAGGAAGGGCAAGACTGGCAGCTCAATGTCCTGATGTGGAGAAGTTTCAGTGTATCAGAGACGGGTGCAAAAGGGGAGGAAGCTTTGCACTTCAAATCAGGGAGTGCATTACAGCAGTACTAGGGCTATCCTGGAGGGCTCATGGAACTGTATGGGTAAAACTTGGTAGTAAGAAATGGACAATCACTATGATGGGATTGTACTGTATGCCTCTCAATAGTCAGCACGCATGAGGAGACCAGACATGTAGGCTGAATAAGCAAATTTGGTAATACAACTGCGCATGCCCAGGTCTTAGTTCACTCATGATAAACATTCTCCGCAACTCTGCTGATGCATGGACACAGATCTGCGTTTCAAACCCGCGTCTCCGGCGCTGAAAGCGCCGTTAAATTGCTACTGGACATTCCACTCCGGAGTGTCCCATCCCTGTCTGGGGGCGGCTGGAGATGTCCTTAGTGACCCTGGACTGACGGGACACCGGCCCATTGCAGTGGCGGCCCAGACTTACAGCCAGTGCAGACCAGGGTTGCCCTGGACATCTCTGGCCGCCACCAGACAGGGATGGGACACTCGGAAGGGGACGGGCATGGTCCAGTAGCAATTTAACAGCGCTTGCTGCGCCGTAGACCCAGGTTTGATCATGACTATGGATGAAATGCAGATCTGTATTCATTTTTTATTTTATTTTTTCAAAATATACTTTATTCAAATGATAAATACATACAATACATTAACCTTGCGGAAAATCCATCCGACATTTTCGGAGGCTGTACAATAGATCAATACAGTTTCTTTTCCCCAAATTTCCACAAATCAGTCCCCCACTCATGCCACAATGGCGTGGGATACCTTCCCTTATATTGAGGGGCGTCTCCACCATACCATGCCCCCCATGTCCAGCAGCGGAAGGACCTTAGACTGTGGCCCTCCTCTGTATTCATGCAGCAGTACAGTTGCCGAGAATGTTTATCGCGACTGACAAATCCCATCATTCATTGCAGTTTTCGGAATACTGCACTCGCTTATGAGGAAGGGTGTGAAATCAACGTGTTTGTAGTCATGGGTAATTTTAACTGTTGTTGAGGGAGAAGCAATGATGTTTCAACAGAAAGCAACATCCAGGTCTGTGCTGCTAGGGCTGGCTGTGGCACAGTGGGATGAATGAAGCCAGTTAGGCAACAGTGATAAGATACTTGATAGTCAGGGGAAAAGAATGAAATTCTGTGAGGATAGGAATAGGAAGTTGGGACAGATGAATGCATGGTTGAAAAGTTGGAGCAGGGTGTCAGATTATTGGATTATAGGGATCTTTTCTGTGGCAGCAATGACCTGTACAACTCAACGGGAGGGTGACCAATATTTGTCCGGGCAGATTTGCACACGATGCCAGGGAAGGTTTAAAATAGATTGGCAGTGGTGTGGGGTCAAAAGCAGTAGTAAGGCAAGTGGAAGCTGCAAGATGATTGCAAAGTCAGCAACAGCAAGTTCAGTATATATGTCAGGAAGCAGCAGGGCAGGGAGCAAGAAAAGGGTGTCAGATTAAATGGATGCTTGGAGGGGACTAGAGAGAGGACATGTTTGTTTGGTGTTCTGTCTGTTTAGCGATTTTTAGTTAATTTTATTGAGTTCATTCAACAATTTTGGTGTATTTTTGTCGTTCATCCTTTTTAGTTAACTGTGCCGAAAATAAATTTGGTAAATGTTATGAATTTTTCGTGAAACTCGGTGTGAAATGTATGTATTTTTAAACTGAAGCAGAGGCCAACATCAGTCACCGGTCTCGCTACCCCTATCGCTGACAATGGGGTCAGCAGCTCACAGACCGCTATGGTTCCCCAGAAAAGGGGTTAAACCACGAGGAAGCCGGTCGGGCCTTGGGACTCGGGCGAGTCGGGCCAGGAGGGTTCCCCTCCTTCTATGGGTAGCGTCTGCGGACGCCTAAAACCCACCTGGAGCACCTGATGGAGAGGTTGCTCCAAAGAGAAATGCTCCAAAGAAGAGAGCTATCTGAGCCTGGGTATTATGGAGAACCCGCTGGCAGCGGCACCTGTCTCAGGGCTGCACAATGTCTCCTTCTCTGAGGAGGGGAGCATCTAGGGTCAGTTTCAGTCTGGCCCAGAGCAATAATCTGATATAGGTCCAAAGGGCCATGTCAGCGCAGGTATCCTCAGGGGCCTGTGGCAGCACCTGTCTCAGGGCTGTCTACGAGTCTCCCTCTCTGTGGAGGGGAGTGCGAGGATATACTTGCAAGTGAAGAGGCAGAAAACCCGGAAGGGGCCAGATTTTCCCTCACAGATTTTCCCTCACAAGTGCCTGTAACAACCTTGTTATCAAGCAGTTTTCTATTCATCAAGTGTAATTGGCAATATAGCAGCTGTGTTTCATCTGTGCAATTGGGCCTTGCCTTATCAGAACTTTCAACGTGCACGTGGTAACCTCTCAAGTGCCATATTGGTCATTGTTAACACCTATGCTATTACCAGCTGAAGCTACCAAAGTCACAATGCTGGTCGAACTATATTCATTGTAATAATATTTTTATTAAAAGGAATCCATCATAATAACAGTATAACGACTTTTCAAATACACAACCAACTTATTTCAATAAGTATACGAATGTTACGAATAGTTCTTATAAACTTCTATTTTTTTTTAAAGTAGAAAAATAAAATAATAGATTTTAATCAATAAGAATGGTGATTCAATAATAATTTTGATTATAAAGAAAGAGAAAGAGAAAAGAGAGGAGAAAAAAATATATATGTATATATTCTTGTTATATGTATTTAATTAAAATAAAGTATTATATTTAAAAAAGTGAGAGATTATAGTATACATCTTAATAGTGAATAACACAATTTCAAATAGCGATATCAATGGAGACATGTATACAAATCAAAAAGAAAAACAGAGAGTTATTTTCATCTAATCCTGCCGGGTACTCATTGAGTTGTGATGCCAAGAACAGCTACCCCTTCAAATATTCTGTATATGGAGACCATATCTGTTCAAAGAGTCCGTATTTGTCCATTAGGACAAATCTGATTCTTTCCAAATGCAACGTCTCCAACATTTCCACTGTCCACATTTTAATTGTGGGGGATAATGTTCCCTTCCAAAATTTCAATATTAATTTTTTCCCTATTATCAAACAGTAATCCAAGAAATTTCTTTGGTTTACTGTTAATATTAGATTTGAATCCGGAACACCTAATATTATTAATTTTGGATCTGGGTGTAGTTTAATTTTAAGAACTTCAGAGATAACTCTAAAGATTTCTGTCCAATAATAATTAAGTTTTATACATGTTACAAAACTATGCGTTAAATTAGCTTCCAAGTTCTGACATTTATCACAAATAGGAGAAATGTTAGAATAAATTCTATTTAATTTCGTTTTTGAATAATGTAATCTGTGTAATACCTTAAATTGTATCAATATATGTCTAGCATTTAATGAGCAACGATGTATACATTGTAGGCTTTCTTCCCAAGTTTCCTTCGTTATAGATAAACCCATTTCATTTTCCCATGTTTGTCGATATATTTCCGGTTGGGATTTCCTTATCCAAAATAGTATTATATATATACGCTATTAATTTTTCTGTGTTTGGGTGTTTATTAAACAATTCATCTAATAATCCTGGTTTTCTATTTTTATAGTCTTGCGTATTTGACTTAATATAATTTCTAATTTGTAAATACCTAAATATGTTATTTGACTGCAATCCATAGATATCCTGTAACTCTTGAAATGAAAGAAATTTTCCTTTCTTGTAAAGGTGTTCTATCCTTTTAATTCCTAAATCATTCCAGTGTTTAAACCCCTTGTCCAATACAGAGGGCTTAAACAAAGGATTATTCATAATTGGAAAACAAAGTGACAAATTAATGTTCATGATCTAAATTTACCAACCAAAAATTCATATTCTTAATCTGAACTGCCCAGAAATAATATAAGATATTTGGTAGTGCTAGTCCACCGTTTATTTTAGATTTACATAGATGTTTTTTACTTATTCGATGGTTTTTATAGTCCCAAATAAAACTATTAACTAAAGTATCTATATTTTTAAAAAACATTTTTTGGAGATATAAAGGGATTGCTTGAAATAAAATAAAGCGTTTGTGTTCACAAAATGGATTTAGGTTGTCGGGTGGCTGTGGCCCAATTGTTCGCCTCGCCTTTTTAAAGCTTTTGTGTACACAAAATGGATTTTGGTTGTCGGGTGGCTGCGGCCCAATTGGTCGCATCGCCTTTCTAAATAATTTGTGTTTACAAAATGGAATTAGGTTGTCGGGTGGCTGCGGCCCCATTTTTCGCCTCTCCTTTTTCAAGAGTTTCTGTTTACAAAATATATTTTGGTTGTCAGGTGGCTGTGGCCAAATTGTTCGCCTCGCCTTTTTGGAGAGTTTGTATTCACAAAATGTATTTTGGTTGTCAGGTGGCTGCGGCCAAATTATTTGCCTCGCCTTTTTTAAGAGTTTGTGTTCACAAAATGTATTTTGGTTGTCAGGTGGCTGCGGCCCAATTGTTTCCCTCGCCTTTTTGAAGAGTTTGTGTTCACCAAATGGATTTTGGTTGTCAGGTGGCTGCGGCCCAATTGTTTGCCTTGCATTTTGGATGCATTTGTATTCACAAAATGGATTTTGCTTGCTAGGTGGCTGCAGCCCAATTGTTTGCTTCGCATTTTTGAAGAGTTTGTGTTCACAAAATGGATTTTGGTTGTCAGGTGGCTGCGGCCCAATTGTTTGCATCGCTTTTTTAAAGAGATTGTGTTCACAAAATGGATTTAGGTTGTCAGGTGGCTGTGGCCCTGTTGTTTGCCTCGCCCTTATCAAGAGTTGGTGTTCACATAATGGATTGTGGTTGTCAGATGGCTGCAGCCCAATTGTTTGCCTCACCTTTTTCAAGAGTTTGTGTTCACAAAATGGATTTTGGTTGACGGGTGGCTGCGGCCCAATTGTTCGCCTCCCCTTTTTAAAAAGTTTGTGTTCACAAAATGGATTTAGGTTGTCGGGTGGCTGTGGCCAAATTGTTCGAATATCCTTTTTAAAAAGTTTGTTTGTGTTCACAAAATGTTATTTGGTTGACTGGTGGCTGTGGCCCAATTGTTCGCCTCGCCTTTCTAAAGAGTTTTTGTTCACAAAATGGATTTAGGTTGTCGGGTGGCTTTGGCCCAAATGTTCGCCTTGCCTTTTTCAAGAGTGCAGGCTCAAAGGACCGAACGGCCTACTCCTGCACCTATTTTTTTCTATCCTGCACTGCTCCCTCCATCCATCCTGCACAGGCCCCCCATTCAACCCACTGTCATTCTCCGCGCTCTCTCCGCACAATTTTACCTACTCCAACCAACACGCACTAATTCCCCTGCCTCAATCCATCCAATCCGCACCGGTTGCCTTCTCAAGTGCCCCCCACCCCACCACTATCTATCCATCCAGCACTGATTCACGCACACCCCTTCCCGACCCTATTGTGCTGGAAATGTCTTCAGAGCTAACACTGACTATGTTTGATAATGGAATGCAATCAAATACGTTTTAATTCCCAATGTTATTATTTGTTTTAATCCACAAAGATGGATTAATTAAATTGTGAACATGTGAAACATTAAAACCGCAGTGTTCGATTGTCACCACTACTGTTGACACGTTATTACAGAATTCATTTTAATGGCAAATCAATGCTCTTAAAATGGAGTATCAGTACTATAGTTATTTAATGAGCAACATTCACAACTGTAAGTTGGATTTATCCAGGTTTTACTTCTACTGTCAGTCATATACATCACAAATTTGGTCAGGAGATATTTCAGATGAAATTTTAAAGTTTATTCTGAAGTGGGAATGATGGAAAAAGCTTTTGTCAACAATTTGAAAAAAATTGTTGCTTATCATCTGGATATCTTCATTGCTGTTCACAACACATACATCTAATCTGAATGTCCAGTAATGTGGCGTCTTGACACCTTTAAATATATCACCAAAAGAATATATGCTTCATTTATGTCCTTTGGCCATCTCTTGTTAGTTAGTGTAATGTTTAACCTGTCAGATGAGTATAGTCAGTTTTAACAGCTATTATCATAAAATGCCTTTAGAAAATTCCTTGCAACCTGTATATTTTGTTGTGGATAAATTATGTGTGAAGCGAGAATGTTTCTGTACCAATAGCAATAACGGCCCATGCTATGGCCATGTCATGACAATTTTCGGTCCTTCAAAGAAAACATGCTTGCATCAATCTGTAGCGTGCATGGTTAAGCATATATGTTATCAAGGTCCAGGATTTATTGACACAGGTTGATCATACGCTGAATAATCCAACCACATTTTTGCTTGGAAGTGGAAAGAAATAATAAAAATTGCATTAATTGCAATGTGTAAAAAGAATTGAGATACTGTATCATAATTTTGCTGCACGTGATTGTGGTATATATCATGTCTTGATTGGTGAATATGTTAGTTTGTGACTTTATTTGAAGCAGAAATAATATGTGAATGCTTCATTGAGCATAATTCCGACTGGTAACTACACACTTCGTCCGAGCACGCGTCATGCAAGCCATCTTAAATGACCACCTAAACTGTCATTTGGCAACCTAAAAAGCTGCCAAGGTTGCCCGGCTGGCAACATGGAAAAAAAGTTAAGCGAGAGCCCTGTCTATACTATTACTAAAGTTCTCATCTTGACCACCCTGGCTACATTGTAAATACATTTTAGAAAAAATGCTACCATATATTGCTATGATTATTTTTGCCATCTTATTCTCCGTCCTCTCCTCCAACAGCCCCAAGTTTTTTCCGATCGGTGAAATAATAAAAAAGTTATGAATGTTTAGAATAATTGTGAGATCAGCTGATTGGTCTTCTCGCCTGTCATCACCATGATGCATGTCACACCCGTCCAGGGGCCCAGGAAAATAAAGCTCCAGAAGCCGGACATGAGTCAGTCACTCTGGAAGAATGTGAGTGAGAGTTGAGTCCAGAACTACGCCATGAGTGAACTGAACTGTGAGTCTGCACTGTGCTTGAAATTAATTGTTAGCCTGCACTGTGCTAGAAATGAGTTGTTGGCCTGCATTGTATTTGAAATGGAAATGAAATGCGTTGTTGGCCTGCACTGTTATTGAAATGGAAATGAGATGAGTTGTTGGCCTTGCACTGTGCTCGAAATGGAAATGAAATGAGCTGTTGGCCTTGCACTGTGCTCGAAATGGAAATGAAATGAGTTGTTGGCCTTGCACTGTGCTCGAAATGGAAATGAAATGAGTTGTTGTCCTTGAAATCAGTTGTTGGCCTACACTGTGCTTGAACTCAGTTGTTGGCCTGCATCGTGCTTGAAATCAGTTGTTGGTGTGCAATGTGCTTATTCCAAAGATCACGCTAATTCCGCAAGTCCCGCTCACTCCGGACGTCTTGCTCAGTGGAGAGGTTGCGCTCATTCCGGATGTCACGCTCAGTGGAGTGGCCACGCTCAACCACGTGAGTAGATCCAAGGGAGTTTTACTGTCATATATATGTTGTATGTGAGAGTGTGTGTGAGTGAAGGAGGGTGTGAATGTGTGTGAGAGATGAAGGGTGTGTGTGAGATGGAGGGTGTGTGTGTGAGCCCACCAGCCGTGAGTGAGTGAACTGCCTGCCCACCAGCCATGAGTCAACTGACAGCCCACCAGTAATGAGTGAGGCAACTGCCAGCCCACTAGCCGTGAAATACCTTGCTGGTCAATCCTGGATGTCACAGGGAGGCAATGAATGGAGAAAAATACTTGGGTGAGATCACACACACACACACACACACACACACACACACACACACACACACACACACACACACACACACACACACACACACACACACACACACACACACACACACACACACACACACACACACACACACACACACACACACACACACACACACACACACACACACACACACCCCCCCACCAGGCCTGAATGACTGAGCTGCCAGCCCACCAGACCTGAGTGACTGAGCTGCCAGCCCAAGAATCCATTCTGCCCACAATGTCCATACTAGCCTTCCGGAAACCTGTACTTGCAGCCCACAACATCCATACTAGCGCTCCAGAAAGCCCCCTCCCCACTGGCCATCAATATTGGAATGGGTGCAGAGGAGGAATATTGCGTTGGGGCCCAGCCCTCCCGTGTGTACATGGGACCCAACGGGTCCCACTTAGGATGACAATAAAACACTCTTGACTCTTCTACATGACCAGTGAAAATGGATTGGAAGCAGTGGCTAGAGGGGGAAATGATCTGGTGTATGGGAAGCATAAACAGTGAGGGAGTATGAGGTCGGAGTCGGCAGGTCTCCGTGAGATAAATAATCTAATGTGCTTACCTTGGTTTATTCCTGACTCTCTCCATCCCTCCCCCACCCCAATTCTCTGAGTAGCTTCAATGTCCTTCTGATAATTTTACTGATTTTATGCCTCCTTCTCACCTTAGCTAACAATGAACCATTCTACATTTCATTATCATCGTCTGCTTTGTACTGTAATTTTACCCGGCGATATCTCCACATCCCCTTTCCCCTGACTCTCAGTCTGAAGAAGTGTCATGAGCCGAAATATCACTCATCCTTTCTCTCCAGACATGATGTCTGACCTACTTAGTAGCTCCATAATGTTGTGTCTATCTATGATGTAAACCTGCATCTGCAGTTCTTTCCAACACACCTAATCTGGTGTAGTCTGGTCGACTGGTACATTCTAAGTTGGCCAGACCATACAACTGAAAGAGTGAAGCAGATAGATGGCAGGCAAACTTGGTCAGACTGATATCACCAAGAGGATTCAGCATAGAGTCCTACATGCTGCATTGTGCACAGGTGATGGATGATGAGCTTGTGTCGGGCCTTGTTGTAACAGTGTTGGAAGCCACAGACCAGACATTGTACCAGGAACTGGCAGGTACAGAATTAACCCCACACTTTCACACTGCACCAGAGATTGTAATCTGCAGCACTGAACTCCAGAGGATCTCGCTCTCGGTCCCCATGCAATCCAATGCCAACAAACCCTGTCCGCTCTCCTTTCCCCACCTGCACACTGCGCTAGGCCCGGGATGTTGACACCGGCCATTGGAACTGTGGAACTTTTCTAGATTTAATGAGTCATCCCGTGGTCGATCCTGGCTGGGGGCTGTGGTGGTGTTCCGGCGGTCCGGCGGCGGCGGCGGTGGCGGCCTGGCTTCGGAGGCTCGGCCGCGGGCCTGGTGGACGATGACATCGAAGGCCTGGATTGCCTCAGTACAGAGGGGGAACAAGTAGGGGAAAATGACAAAGACTTTAAGACTTTTGCCTTCCACCACAGTGAGGAGGTGCTTGGTGAACTCACTGTGGTGGATGTTAAATTATGTGTTTATTGTGTGTTTTGTTTTAATTTATTACATGTTATGACTGCAAGGTAACAAATTTCGTTCAGACCGAAAGGTCTGAATGACAATAAAGGAATCTGAATCTGAATCGAGCTTTAGAGCACAGAAACAGGCCGCCTGGTCCACCTCGGCCAAGGCAATCATGTCTGCATTCTGGGTCAGTCCCACTTGCCCACATTTGACCCTTAGCTTCTAATCCCTTCCTATCCCAATATTGGTCAAAAGATATTTTAAACATTGTAACTGTACCTGTTTCCTCAGCAGCTCATTCCAGATATGAACTACTCTCAGTTAAAATGTTGCCCTGATGTCCCTCTTAAATCTCTCTCCTACAAAATCCAATGTACAAAACCAGAATCAACAAATGTATTCCCAGGGTCGGCGAAATTTACCCCAGGTTGGGAACCATTGCTGTGGGAACGGCTTCTGATTGGCGGAGCGAGCGATTGTGACGTTTCCCCTTAGATATCCAATCAGAGCGTTTACAGGAAAAGTGTAATTAATCTGTCCGACCGTCCAATGACGATCCGCTCCTGCTCCATCCGTCATTAGCATACGGCGTCCGCTGCCTATCCGCGCTCCGATTCCTAGCTGGTCACTTCTGTGTTTGAAATCCACCGAAGAAATGCCTGACCCGCAGAAAGCAAAGATTTGCCGAAAACAGCCGCCAAGAAGGGCGCAAAGAAATCTTTGCCGAAATCCGCAGGGAAAGGGGGAAAGAAGCGTAGAAGGTCGAGGAAGGAGAGTTACGCCATCTACATCTACAAAGTGATGAAGCAGGTTCACCCGGATACCGGCATCTCCTTCAAGGCCATGGGCATCATGAACTCGTTCGTCAACGATATTTTCGAGCGTATCGCGGGCGAGGCTTCCCGCCTGGCGCATTATAACAAGCGGGCGACCATCAGCTCCCGAGAGATTCAGACCGCCGTGCGCCTGCTTCTTCCCGGGGAGCTGGCCAAGCACGCCGTGTCGGAAGGGACAAAGGCGGTGACTAAGTACACCAGTTCCAAATAAAGATCCTCGCATTGTTGAAAAAACACCGAAAACCCAAGGGCTCTTTTAAGAGCCACCCACATTTTCGCAGAAAGAGTTGTACTAATGTTTCGACATTGAATCGTAGCAGAATTGTTTCAGTATAATTTTGCTTGGCGAATTATTTTACATTCTGTATAGTAATTAAATGTTCTAATATATGTAGGATATTCCCGGTACTCGTGTTCTGTCCATCAAACAAAAGTAAAACTCCTTTCCCTTCACGTCAGCTTGCCCCAGTCATCATAAACCAGAGTCTGAAGAAGGGTTTCGACCCGAAACGTTGCTTCGCTCTAAGGATGCTGTTTCACCCGCTGAGTTTCTCCCAACATTTTTGTCTACCAGTCATCATAAGTTGTGCCCACGGCCAGTCGATCAGTGCTGTCGTTGCTGTTTTATAGTCTTTGTCTCTGTAACTGTTCTGAATTCCACTTCTACTCGGCAATTCGTCCAGCCTTTCAAGGAAGGACATTTCTCACTGTCGCCATACTCCGACTTTTGTGAAAATGAACTAGACTATAATCCGAGAGCGTTTACATAGTGACCGATCGCTAATTGATGCCGAGGGTCGTCTTTTGTAATCGGTTACCGGCGCATATAAATCGTAAATTGTGTTGTGCTGTATTCCCCGGGGTTCAAGGCGGTCAACAATCAAGAGTATTTAATTGTCATATGTGGCGTGAACGGAACAATGACATTCTTACTCGCAGCAATATAATTAACATCTTAACGCAATGCACTTACATAAAGAAATGATAGTCAAAAAAGCAATGATTATGTGATATGGCAAATTGTATATTGACATACAGATGTATAGTTTGGCGGGCTATTCCAAAATTCGAGGTTTGGAGGGACTGGCAGTTTTTTTCAGCGTTTTTCTGTTGTGGGTTTTGATTGGTAGATAAAACAGTTCTCTGATTGGGTCATTCATCACACGAATGAGATCATGTCCTTTTTCACCAATCATCAGCGGTTCACTGGATTCCTCAAACAGGTATAAGAAAGGCGAGTCTGTGACGATGTTCTCATTCAGCGTGTGCAAAACATCGAAGATGTCTGGACGAGGAAAAACCAGCGGCAAAGCTCGGTCTAAGGCAAAGTCTCGCTCGTCCCGGGCTGGACTGCAGTTCCCGGTGGGCCGTGTTCATAGGCACTTGAGGAAGGGCAACTATGCTCAGCGGGTGGGTGCAGGAGCCCCTGTCTATCTGGCTGCTGTGCTCGAGTATCTGACGGCTGAAATCCTCGAGCTGGCAGGTAACGCAGCCCGGGACAACAAGAAGAGCCGCATCATCCCCAGACATCTGCAGCTGGCCGTCCGCAACGACGAGGAGCTCAACAAGCTGCTGGGAGGAGTGACCATTGCTCAGGGCGGAGTGCTGCCCAATATCCAGGCCGTGCTGTTGCCCAAGAAAACCGGCGGAACGAGCAAGTAAGCGATAGAAATTCAACATAGTGACCCAAAGGCTCTTTTCAGAGCCACTCACAATGTCTGTGGAAGGGCTGATCATCGATTATGCTTAGTGCGGGACTAGTGTTCCGTGTCGTCGAAAACCGGCTGCACATTGTCTAATTGGTTCGAAATTGATTACGGGCGCTTGCCTGTACGCAGTTTGTGTGGGATGAAACGGGGAGAACTTGCAAAAGACGTCCAGGGTTGTAAGTTAATTGGTTTGGTATAAATGTTTAAAAATATGTTTTTCAAACATTTGTCATTTGTAGGATATTGTTCGTGTGTGGGGATCGCTGGTATCCGCCTTGTATCTCAAAACTAAACATGACAGCTGTTTTCCTCAAAACATTGGCGGCGACGTACAGTAAGAGATTCTTCTCGAAACCAACTCCGCTTCCTTCTCGGCTTCAGAACAATTAATGCAGCAACACTAAAATCGACTCCAGGCTTCTCTCCGAAAACAGTGACCAATATCCAGCCTAGGGCAGAGCTGAATTCCTTCAGTTCCGCTAGCGGATCAGTAAATCCACACCGCATACGATTTATGGGGACATTTTAAGTCGATTTAAGGGGAGGGCCACAGTCTAAGGTCCTTCCGCTGCTGGACATGGGGGGTACGGTATGGTGGAAACGCCCAATATAAGGGAAGGTGTGGCACCAGTGGCGGACTGATTTGTGGAAAATTGGGGAAAAGAAAATGTCTAAACTATTCATCAATTTGTACAGCTTCCGAAAATGTCGGATGGATTTTCCGCAAGGTTCATGCATTGTATATATTTATCACTTGAATAAAGTATATTTTGAAATATTAAAAAAGTCGATTTAAATTGATGGAAACACTAATGATAACATTTCTCTCTGTTCTTGTTTGCACTGAAATTGGCAGGCAATCACACTGCAGTCTTTTCTCCTATTGACTGAGCTCCGACCACCGGAGAGAAGCAGCAGCGAGAGCCAGTATTGGCTGGAAATAAGTTAGTTTACTTCTTCTTCTTATAGGATTCCGGCAGTGTAGACGCTGCTAAGCTTATTACTGCCCTCCACAGGTCAGTAGTTTGAACTAAATTCTTACATACTGTCCTGTAACATGCAGGAATTGAAGAACAGCCCTGGATATCAGCTGATGTTTCCAAACAAAGATAAAACAGAAAAAGCCTCAACTCCAAGTCCTGTCAGTCTAGCAAACAATGCCTTTCTTTCTACCCTATACTTTTTACATTCTAGGAAAACATGCTTAACTGTCTCCTTACTCCCACATTCACACAAGCCAGAAACATATTTCCCTACAACGCACAAACAGTAATTTAACCCACAATGTCCCAACCTCAATCTACACAGTCTAACTGAGTCCCGCAGGACAGAGGTGTACAGAAACATATTTTACCAACTTCAGCTTGTACAGAAAAGTAGTGTCTACCCCTGATTTAATTTTCCCATCCTCTCTGCCATTCTTTTAAGCCCTCTTTAATTATTTCTCTCAGTTCCACTCTCCCAATGATACATGGATATCTATTTCTCTTCTTAAACTCTCCTTTACTATGAGGTCCACCTGCTCATTCCCCCTCGCCCCAGCATGCCCGGGAACCCAGCAAAAAGTGATGTTGCACGCAAACCCAATTCTAGAAAACACACTCAAGATTTCATTTAGAATGTCAGGATGAACATTAGATTTCCCTATTAAAGTTTCAAGAGCAGCTGCAGAATCAGAACAGATAATTACTTTTCTAAAACTGGCTTCCTCAATCCACCATAGAGCCCATTGAATTGCCATTAATTCAGTCGTGAGAACAGAGCTTCCATCAGAAATGCATCGGCCAATCTTCAACCCAAGCTGCTCCACATACACGCCAAACCCAGCTCTCCCACTAACTGGATGTTTAGATCCATCTGTAAAAACAATCAAAGTACTCTCACTGATTGAATTAAGACATTCCACTATTCTTGGAGTCACCTCGCGCTTATCTTTTTCTGAAGAAAAGCAAGCTCAATAAACAGTTCAGGAAGAACCCAATAGGGCACAGGTAACCATATTGTATGCTCTTTAATACCCCCTTGTTCCAAACCGAGCTTCCTTGCTCACTGATTTATAATGACAAAAAATGTGTTATATTTGTTACCATCATCAACCTCTTGCAACAAACGCCTTGCTGGGAAGGTATCATTACACCCACAAAGATTCGCCCAGTAATGTAACCCTAGCTTAATGTGCCTTAACCATAAGGGCATTTCTCCCATTTGAACAATCAGGGCAGGGACTGGGGAAGTTCTGAATGCTCCACAGCAAAGCCTCAAAGCCTTTGCCTGTAACACATCTAGCCTAGCCAGAACAGTTTTAGATTCAGACCCATACACAAAACACCCGTAGTCAAGAGAAGATCTGATCATGGCCTGATAAATTAGCAGCATTGTCTCCCTGTTAGCCCCCCACTCACACCCAACCAGACTTCTCAAAACATTCAGAACTTTTTAATATTTCAACACAATTTTACCTACATGCACACTCTTGAAACCAAACACCCAAAAACCTTTACCTTCTCCAATGAAATAAGTGAATCAAAGGGAAAGACGATTTAAAAAGATTGCCAAAGGCCCAGGTTCAAGTAATTTACTAATTAGCCCTAAATTAGTTAATTAGGTAACGGATAAAGACGTGCAGCTGGGCGGCGCGGCCTTGTTGAGGTGAAGTGCCTTGGGAGGTGAAGTGGGAGTCTTTGGCGAGGAGGCTGAGGTAAAGAGGCTACACGATTGAAGTTTATGATTTTTGTCTACTGAAGAAATGGCAGGCGTATTGGCGCAGTGTGTTTCTTGCAGAATGTGGCAAGGCAGGGGCACCGCTACAGCTTCTGGAAACTACACGTGCAGAAATTGTGTCCAAGTGCAGCTACTGAATGAACGCGTTGGGGAACTGAAGAAACAGCTGGATAACCTCGGGTCCATCCAGGAAAATGAGATCAAAGTCAAAGTCAAAAGAGTATTGTCATGTGTCCCTGACAGGACAATGAAATTCTTTCTTTGTATAGCACAACAGAACATAGTAGGCATTGATTACAATTATATACTTAAATACACACATTAATTAATAAATTAATAAAGTGCAAATAACAGATGGGGGGGTATTAATGTTCAGAGTTATGTCCGAGCCAGGTTTAATAGCCTGATGGCTGTAGAAAAGTAGCTATTCCTGAACCGGGTCATTGCAGTTCTCAGGCTCCTGTACCTTCTACCCGAAGGTAGCAGGGAGATGAGTGTGTGGCCAGGGTGGTGTGGGTCCTTGATGATGCTGCCAGCCTTTTTGAGGCAGCGACTGTGGTAGATCCCCTCGATGGAAGGAAGGTCAGAGCCGATGATGGACTGGGCAGTGTTTACTACTTTTTTTAGTCTTTTCCTCTCCAGGGCACTCAAGTTGCCAAACCAAGCCACAATACAACCGGTCAGCAAGCTTTCTACTGTGCACCTGTAGAAGTCCTGTAGAGAGAGTCCTCCTTTACAGACCGACTCTCCGTAATCGTCTCAGGAAGTAGAGGCGCTGATGAGCTTTCTTAATAATTGCGTCTGTGTTCTCGGACCTGGAAAGATCTTCACAGATGTGCACGCCCAGGAATTTGAAGCTCTTGACCCTTTCAACCATAATATAAACAGGTACAATGTTGATATAAACAGGACTGTGGATCCCCATCCTACTCCTTCCAAAGTCCACAATCAGTTCCTTGGTTTTGCTGGTGTTGAGGGCCAGGTTATTGTGCTGGCACCATATGGACAGTCGCTTGATCTCTCTTCTGTACTCCGACTCATCCCCATCAGTGATACGTCCCACAACAGAGGTGTCGTCAGCGAACTTGATGATGGAGTTCGCACTATGACCGGCTACACAGTCATGACTATAGAGTGAGTACAGCAGGGGGCTGAGCACGCAGCCTTGAGGTGCTCCCGTGCTGATTGTTATCAAGTCTGACACATTTCCACCAATATGAACAGACTGTGGTCTGTGAATGAGGAAGTCGAGGATCCAATTGCAGAGGGATGCGCAGAGGCCCAGTTCTGCGAATTTGGTAACCCGCTCGGAGGGGATGATTGTGTTAAATGCCGAGCTGCGGTCAATGAATAACAGCCTGACATATGAGTTGTTGTTGACCAAGTGGTCCAGAGCGGAGTGGAGGGCCAGCAAGATCGCATCCACTGTTGGCGGTAAGCGAACTGCAGTGGGTCCAGATTTTTGTCGAGGCAGGAGTTGATTTGCGCCATGATCAACCTCTCAAAGCATTTCATCACCACAGGCATTAGTGCCACTGGTCGATAGTCATTGAGGCATGTCACCTTGCTCTTCTTGGGCAATTGTCGCAGACCGACCTCAGAACATCCTCGAGAGGGAAAGTCAGAAGTAGTTGTGCACGTGGGCACAAACGACGTCGGGAACAAGAGGAAGGAGGCTCTTTAACGTGAGTTTAGTGAGTTTGGAAGAAGACCAAAAAGCAGGACTTCTAGGGTGATTATCTTGGATTGTATCCTGTACCTCATGCTGGTGAAGGGGCAGATTATTATCTCAATGGGGTTAGGTTAGGTAAGGGGAAGGGGAAGGTACAGCGAGACCTGGGTGTCCTTGTGATTGAGGCAGTGCAGCGTAGGTTCATGAGATTGATCGCTGGGATGGCGGGACTGTCATATGAGGAAAGATTGAAAAGACTAGGCTTGTATTCACTGGAGTTTAGAAGGATGAGGGGGGATCTTAGAGAAACATATAAAATTATAAAAGGACTGGACAAGCTAGATGCTGGAAAAATGTTCCCAATGTTGGGTGAGACCAGAACAAAGGGCCATAGTCTTAGAATAAAGGGGAGGTCATTTAAGACTGAGGTGAGAAAAAACTTTTTTACCCAGAGTTGTGAATTTATGGAATTCCTTGTCACAGAGGGCAGTGGAGGCCAAATAACTGGATGGATTTAAGAGAGAGTTGGATAGAGCTCTAGGGGCTAGTGGAGTCAAGGGATATGGGGAGAAGGCAGGCACGGGTTATTGATAGCGGATGATCAGCCATAATCATTTTGAATGGTGGTGCTGGCTCGAAGGGCTGAATGGCCTCCTTCTGCACCTATTTTCTATGTTTTTATGAGGACAGGAACAGGGAGATAGGGGATCTGAATGTGCGGCTGGGGGATTGGTACAGGGAGCAAGGATTGACTTAGATTTATAGTCAAATTGTGAGTATAAAGATGGAGTTAAAGAGGAAGTGAGTACAGGAAAAGTTACAAAAGACTCCCAAATTAATGGGAAGGAAAGTTTGAGAAGGGATAAGAGTAAGGTCAGGGCTAATAGTGACCGGTGTGAGAGGGGAGGTGAATACCAAAGTTAAATTGTTGAATATGAATGCGTGAAGTATAAGAAATAAAGTGGATGAGTTTGAGGTTCATTAGAAATTGGCAAGTATGATGTTGTGGGAATTAGTCGCATAGCTGCAGGAAGTACAGGGCAGGGAACTGAATATTCACGGGTATGCGTCCTATCGAAAAGATAGACAGGTGGGCAGAGGAGGTGGGGCAGCTCTGTTGGTGAGGAATGAAATTCAGTCACTTGCGAGGGGTGACATAGAATCAGGAGATGTAGAATCAGTATGGATATAACTGAGGAATC
Organism: Okamejei kenojei; assembly: GCA_035221665.1. Taxonomy (NCBI): domain Eukaryota; kingdom Metazoa; phylum Chordata; class Chondrichthyes; order Rajiformes; family Rajidae; genus Okamejei; species Okamejei kenojei. The sequence goes on from CM069173.1 coordinate 9,810,139, forward strand.
AGGAGATGTAGAATCAGTATGGATATAACTGAGGAATTGTAAGGGTAAAAAGTCCCTAATGGGAGGCTGGATATAGGGTGCAAATTGAATCAAGAGTTTAAATTGTCATGTAGCAAAGGTAGTGCTACAGTTGTTATGGGTGATTTCAATATGCAGGTAGACTGGGACAATCAGGTTCGTACTGGACCCCAAGAAAGGGAGTTTGTGGAGTATATCCGAGATGGATTCTTAGAGCAGCTTGTACTAGAGCCTACCTGGGAGAAGGCAATTCTGGATTTAGTGTTGTGTAATGAAAAGGATTTGATTAGGGAACACAAGCTAAAGGAGCCATTAGGAGGTAATGAACATAATATGATAAGTTTTAATCTACAATTTGAGAGGGAGAACAGAAAATCGGAAGTTGAGCAAAGGGAGCCATGGCGGCATGAGGGACGAGCTGTCCAAAGTTGACTGGAAAGAGACCCTAGCAGTGGAACATCGATGGCAGGTATTTCTGGGAACAATTCAGAAAGATCAGTCCATTCCAGAGAGGAAGAAAGAATCTGAGGGGAATAAGAGGTGACTGGCTGACAAAAAAGTCAAGGACAGTATAAATATAAAAGAGAAGAAGTACAATGTAGCAAAGATGAGCAGGAAGCAAGAGGATTGGGTAATGTTTAAAGAGCAGCAGAAGATAACTAAAAGGAAATACGGAGAGAAAAGATGAGGTACGAAGGTAAGCTAGGCAGGAATATAAAGGAGGGTAGTAAAAGCTTCTTTAGGTATGTGAGGAGGAAATAATTAGTTAAGAGAACTGTGGGTCCCTTGCAGACGGAAACGGGTGAATTCATACTGGAGAACAGGAAAATGGCAGATGAGTTGAACATTGGAACTTCACTAAGGAAGACATAAACAATCTCCCAGATACACTGGTGGCCAGAGGACCTGGGGTGATGGACGAAATGAGGGAAATTCACATTAGGCAGGAAATGGTGTTCGGTGGACTGATGGACTGAAGGTTGATAAATCCACAGGGGCTGATGGTCTGCATCCCATGGTACTTAAGTAAGTGGCTCTGGAAACCATGGACTCATTGGTGATCATTTTCAAATGTTCTATAGATTCAGGATCCGTTCCAGTGGATTGGCGGGTAGCTAATTTTATCCCACTTTTTAAGAAAGGTGGGAGAGAGAAAACAGGGAATTATAGACCAGTTAGCCTGACATCGATGGTGGGGAAGAAGTCGGAGTCAATTATAAATTATGACAAAGAGGAACATTTGGAGAGCAGTAACAGGATCTGTCTGAATCAGCATGGATTAACGAAGGGCAAATCATGCTTGACTAATCTTCTGGAAATTTTTGAGGATGTAACTAGGAAAATGGACAAGGGAGAGACAGTGGAGTAGTGTACCTGGACTTTCAGAAAGCTTTTGATAAGGTCCCACATAGGAGACTAGTGGGACAAATTAGAGCACATGGTATTGGGGGTAGGGTACAGACATGGATAGAAAATTGGTTTGCAGACAGGAAACAAAAAGTGGGGATTAACGCGCCCCTTTCAGAATGGTAGGTAGTGACTAGTGGGGTACCGCAAGGCTCGGTGCTGGGACCCCAGCTATTTACAATATTCATTATACTTACAATATATTATATTTTACAATACATTATATTTACAATATAATGATATGGACGAGGGAATTGTATGCAACATCTCCAAGTTTGCGGATGACCCGAAGCTGGGGGACAGTGTTAGCTGTGAGGAGGATGCTGGGGGGGGGGCTGCAAGGTGACTTGGATAGGTTGGGTGAGTGGGCAAATGCATGGCAGATGCAGTATAATGTGGATAAATGTGAAGTTATCCGCTTTGGTGACAAAGACGGGAAAGTAGACTATTATTTGAATGATGGCCGATTAGTAAAAGAGGAGATGCAAGGAGACCTGGGTGTCATGGTACACCAGTCATTGAAAGTAGGCATGCAGGTGCAGCAGGCAGTGAGAAAAGCAAATGGTATGTTGGCATTCATAGCAAGAGGGTTTGAGTATAGAAGCAAGGACGTAATACAGCAGTTATACAGGGTCTTGGTGAGACCACACCTGGAGTATTGCGTACAGTTTTGGTCTCCTAATCTGAGGAAAGACGTTCTTGCCAGAGAACGGTCACCAGACTGATTCCTGGAATGTCAGGACTTTCATATGAAGAAAGAATGGATAGACTTGTACTCGCTAGAATTTAGAAGATTGAGGGGGGATCTTATTCCCCTTACAAAATTCTTAAGGGGTTGGACAGGCTAGATGCAGGAAGATTTTTCCCGATGTTGGGGAAGTCCAGAACATGGGGTCACAGTTTACTGATAAGGGGGAAGTCTTGCAGGACTGAGATGAGAAAAACATTTTTCACAGAGTGGTGAATCTCTGGAATTCTCTGCCACAGAAGGTAGTTGAGGCCAGTTCATTGGCTATATTGAAGAGGGAGTTAGATGTGGCCCTTGCGGCTTAGGGGATCAGGGTGTATGGAGAGAAGGCAGGTACGGGATACTGAATTAATTGATCAGCCATGATCATATTGAATGGCGGTGAAGGCTCGTAGGGCATAATGGCCTAGTCCTGCACCAATTTTCTATGTTTCTATGTTAGATCGCATGTGATCCAAGGAGTGATTGCTGAATGGATAGCAAATTGGCTCATTGGAAGGAAGCAGAGGGTAATGGTGGAAGGTTGCTTCACTGGTTGCCTGTGGCGAGTGATGTGCCTCAAAATACAGTGCTGGGCCCGATATTGTCTGTCATCGACATCAAGGATTTGGAGAACATACAGGGCAAGTTTAGCAAGTTTGCTGATGATACAAAAGTTAGTGATTTTGCAAATAGTGAAGATGGTTGTGAATGATTGCAACAGGATCTGGATCGATTGGCCAGGAATGGTGGATGGAATTTAATACAGAGAAGTGTGAGGTGTTGCATTTAGGGAAGTCGAAAATTGGGAGGTCATATTGCAGTTGTATAAGACATTGGTGAGACTGCAATAAGAATATTGTGTTCAGTTCTGGGCACCATGTTATTGGAAAGATATTGTCAAGCTTGAAAGGGTTCAGAAAAGATTTACGAGGATGTTTCCCGGACTAAAGGGTGTGAGTGGGCTGGGCCTCTATTCCATGGATCGCAGGAGGATGAGAGGAAATCTTATAGCGCTATACAAAATCATGAGAGGAATAGATTGGGTAGAAACACGGAGTCTTTTGCCCAGAGTAGGGGAATTGAGGACCAGAGGACACTGGTTCAAGGTAATGGGGAAGATATTTAATAGGAATCCAAAAGGGATTTTGGATTCCTGAGCTGCCAGAGGAGGCAGTTGAGGCTGGGACTATCCCATCATTTAAGAAACAGTTATACAGATACATGGATAGGACAGCTTTGGAGGGATTTGGACCAAGCGCAGGCAAGTGGGACTAGTGTAGCTGGGACATTTTTGGCCAGTGTCAGCGAGTTGGGCCAAAGGGCCTGTTTCCACAATGTATCATTATGTGAACGCAACTTTTTTTAAATAAGCGATGCAAACAATTGGGCAGCAAGCAGCCACAAAATTCATTTTGTGAACACAAACTTAAAAAAGAAAGGTAAACGATTTCTCTCTCTTGTACGCCCCCCTCCACTCCCCTTATCCTGAGACCCCTCCTCTCCATCCCGCACTGATCCCCATTCCTGCCTCTATTCAGTCCTCACTGACATCCCCTGTGCTCCCCTCCTTATCTACTCACCCCCCCCCCCATCTATGTATCCTGCATTGATCTCCCTATCCACCTCGCATTGATTCTCCTGCCACTCCCCATCGATCCTACACTGGTCCCCCAATTCATCCTGAACGGACCCCCCTTCCCATCCATCCTGCACTGATCCTCCCCTTCATTCTGTGCCCAATAAGATGAAAACAAAAACGAGGCATTCCCTATCTCCAGTCTCATCCCCCAGGCAGCCTTGAACCCAGAGTCACAGGACGCAGGGGGAAACACAAGGAACTGCAGGTGCTGGAACCTTGAGCAAAAGACAAAGTGCCGGAGGTACTCAGTGGGTCAGGCAGCATCTATGGAGGGACATGGACAGGAGGCTTCAGTTCGGGATCCTTCTTCAGACTTGGACTGGAAGCCTCTGGGGCAGTTCCTCTCGACATGAAACATCACCCTGTCCATCTCCCCCACAGATACTGTGTAGGAAGTAACTGCAAATGCTGGTTTACACCGAAGATAGATGTAAAAAAAAAACATTCCTTCTCTCCAGAGACACTGCCTGTCCAGCTGAGTTACTCCTGCTTTTGTGTCTACCCACAAGATGATTAACACCTGCCTTAGGAGAATACTTAACATCTGGTGGAGAGACAAAGTAAGCAATGTGAAAAAGAACAACCAGGAGCCCATTGACTTACAAATTCAATGGAGAAAATGGAGTTGGATTGGAAACACCCACATGAAACCTGCCACAAACATCACCTGGCAACCCTGAAATGGAACACCCAAGGAAAAAGAAAAAGAGGTCTCCCCAGGAACAGCTGGAGAGGAGGTGTCCAGACAGAAATGTCTGAGAGTGGGCTCAACTGGGAGGATCTCGAAAGAACTACCAACAACCAAGTGAGGTGGAGGACATTTGTCAATGACCTATGCTCCCTAGAGGAGCAAAGGGCTTAAGCAGAAGAAGACAAGATGGTCTGCAGATTTCCTGGCTGCAGCACATGGTGTTTTTGCTGATAGGGATGGATTATTTGAAATGCCCTCATGTCCCCATCGCTCCTTGTTCTGTGCTCCATTCTGCTGATTCCACATTCTGTTGTTTTGTGGTGACCAGGTGTTGCTATGGGTGAGGGAATGGGGGGGGGGGGGGGGGGACAAAGTAACCACAATGTTGGAACGGAAATGTGAGATCAAAACCATTTCACAGCAGCATGGTTGGTGTACCGCTAACTCCTGCCTCTTGAAGTGTTGGATCGACCTCTCACCCTGAAAGAAGGACGTTGTTTTTTTTTGTAATAATATTTTTATTAGAAGTAATACATCATAACAACGGTATAACAACTTTTCAAATACACAACCAAATAATTCAATAAGTATACAAATGTTACGAATAATTCTTATAAACTTCTATTTTTTTTTTAAGTAGAAAAAGAAAAGAATAGATTTTAATCAATAAGAATAGTGATTAAATAATTTTGATTATATAGCGAGAGAAAGAGAAGAGAGAGAAAAAAAATGTATATGCTCTTGTTATTTAATTAAAACAAAGTATATATATATATATATATATACATAATACAGGAATGGGTCCAGTTTAATTTTAAGAACTTCAGAGATAACTCTAAAGATTTCTGTCCAATAATAATTGAGTTTTATACATGTTACAAAACTATGCGTTAAATTAGCTTCCCAGTTCTGACATTTATCACAAATAGGAGAAATGTTAGGATAAATTCTATTTAATTTCGTTTTTAAATAATGTAATCTGTGTAATACCTTAAATTGTATCAATATATGTCTAGCATTTAATGAGCAACGATGTATACGTTGTAGGCTTTCGTCCCAAATTTATTTCGTTATAGATAAACCTATTTCATTTTCCCATGTTTGTCGATATATTTCCGGTTGGGATTTCCCTATCCAAAATAGTATTGTATATATACGCTATTAATTTTTCTGTATTTGGGTGTTTATTAAACAATTCATCTAATAATCCTGGTTTTCTATTTTGAGTATTTTGACTTAATATAGTTTCTAATTTGTAAATACCTAAATATGTTATTTGACTGCAATCCATAGATATCCTGTAACTCATGAAATGAAAGAAAATTTCCTTTCTTGTAAAGGTGTTCTATCCTTTTAATTCCTAAATCATTCCAGTGTCTAAACCCCTTGTCCAATACAGAGGGCCTAAACAAGGGATTATTCATAATTGGAAAAGTGACAAATTATCAATATGTAGGGTCTTAACTATTTGTTTCCAAATACGTCTATTGCTGTGAATTATAGGGTTGTCAACATACGTTTTTTTTTGTACGTCCTTGGTGCAAAAAGAATCGAACCTACATCAAAAGGCAAACAGTCTTCCTTTTCCATCTTTAGCCAGCATGGTTCATGATCTAAATTTACCAACCAAAAATTCATATTCTTAATCTGAACTTCCCAGAAATAATATAAGAAATTTGGTAGTGCTAGTCCACCGTTTATTTTGGATTTACATAGATGTTTTTTACTTATTCGATGGTTTATATAGTCCCAAATAAAACTATTAACCAAAGTATCTATTTTTTTTAAAAAACATTTTAGGGAGATATAAAGGGATGGCTTGAAATAAATATAACAATTGTGGGAAATAAAATCATTTTTATAGCATTTATTCTACCGATCATTGATATAGGTAGTGTTTTCCAATATAAAATATTTTTTTTAGTTTATTTAATAATTGATTATAATTATATTTAAATAGACAGTTATAGGACATAGATACATTAATTCCTAGATATTTGAGTTTGTCCGTGACTATTTTAAGTGGGAATTGTTCTAATATATTTAATTTTATTTCAGTTATAGGCATAATTTCTCTTTTATTCCAATTAATTCTATACCCAGAAAATGTATTAAACTTAGTTATAACATTAAATAGATTGGGAATACTAATCTCTGGTTTTGTAATATAAATTAAGATATCATCTGCGTATAGAGATATTTTATTCGTTGTAGTTTTGGTATTATATCCATATATTTCTGGTTCTGATCTAATCATTTCGGCTAATGGTTCTATTACCAGAGCAAATAGTAATGGTGATAATGGGCATCCTTGTCTACAACCCCTAAAGAGATTAAATTTTGCTGATAACATTTGATTTGTTAATATTCTTGCAGTTGGATTCTAGTATATGATTTTCACCCATTTGGAAAATCTATCCCCCAGTTGAAATTTCTGCATTATTTTAAATAAATATGGCCAATCAACCTGGTCAAATGCTTTTTCAGCATCTAAGGATATGACAGCTAGTTCAATATCATTCACTCTTTTTGAGTACATGACATTGAATAGACGTCTCAGATTATAGGATGAATACCGTTTTGGAATAAAACCTGTTTGGTCATGATGTATTAATTTATTAATCACTAAACGTAGCCTCCGAGATAAAATTTTAGTTAGTATTTTTTGATCAGTATTTAAAAGGGCAATTGCTCTGTATGATCCAGGGTCTTCCAAATCTTTATCAGCTTTAGGGATAAGTGTAATTGTAGATTCATTTAATGATTCTAGTAACTTTCCTTGTTCATAAGCATATTTATATATTGTATGTAAGCGTGGAGAGATCAGATCATAAAACTTCTTATAAAATTCAACACTTAAGCCATCACGGCCTGCGGCTTTTCCGTTATTTAATGATCCAATTGATTCTTCAATATCTTTTACTGATATATCAGCATTTAACAAGTCTCTACCTTCCTGATCTAAACTGTTAATAGGACATTCTTGTAGGAATGTTTCCATTCCATCTGATTGTCCTGCTAGTTTAGATGAGTAAAGATTTTGATAATATTGTAAAAATGTATCATTGATATCTTTTGGTAAAGTCAATATTTCTCCTTGTTCAGATCTAATTTTATGTATCATTTTTCCTCATCTAATTTTCTAAGCTGGCGTGCCAGTAATTATTGTGGTTTATCCCCAAATTCGAACTGTACTTGTTTAGTCTGTTGAAAAAGTTTAATAATCTGATTTGAGTATATTTTATTTAGCTTATATTTTAATGATGCAATTTTATTACTTAGCCCCTTAGAAGGGGATATTGCATTTTCAATATCTAATTGTTTTATTTCATTTTCCAACTTTTGTTGAGTCTTTCAATTTTCCTTATTAAAGTATGCGTGTGCTGATATTATCGCACCACGCATAAATGCTTTAAATGTATCCCAAAGCAGTGATGGTGAAATTCCAGGTTTGTCATTAGTTTCAAAAAATAATTTAATCTGTTTTACCAAGTAATCATAACAAGCCCTATCCTTTAATATTTGGTGGTTGAGTCTCCAGTTGGAGGTTTTAATAGTTATGTCTTTTAATTTTATCTTAAGTGTTAATGGAGCGTGATCCGAGATAATAATATTATGATATTTTGAGTCATATATAAATGGGATTAGTTTTGAATCTATTAAAAAATAGTCTACCCTTGAGTAGGTTCCAAATACATGGGGAAAAGAATGAATATTCTCGACCAGATTGGTTATCTGTTCTCCAGATATCCTTAACGTTTGCTGTGTTAATAAAATAAGTTATAAATGTACTTGACTTAGAAGTGGTTTTCCTTTTCATTGATGATCTTTCTAAATAATTATCTAAGATACAATTAAAATTACCTCCAATTATTAGATTATGTTGAGTGGATATAGGGATATTGTTAAATATTTTCTTGAAGAATAATGGATTATCAAAATTAGGACCATATATATTCATAAGGATTACTTTTTTAGAATATAATTCACCTTATATAATATAATTATTATATATCTACCCTCAACATCTTCTATTATTGAGCTTTGTTTAAAAGGTATACAGAGACTCCAACCCCAAGCACCTTCTGATCTGGAGATTCTCCCGCCTGGATCCCCTAGGAAACTGGAGACTGCAAACTCATGTGCGCGAAGCGCACATCACGAGCGCGAAGCGCAAAGTCCATTGCGGCCGGGTTCTAGATGCTCTCTGGTGCTATTTTAGGCTTATTTTTGAGACACAAAGCCAGGGTGGGAGAAATTAAATCTCAAGCGGGAGAGCGGGAGATTTTGCGAAAATGGCCTTTCGGCGGGAGAATGGCCTTTCGGCGGGAGAGTTGGAGTCACTGGGTATACCTTTACGAATAATTATTGCTACCCCTCTAGACATGTGTGTAAATGAAGAGTGATATACTTTGGAAATCCATTTTGCTGTTAATCTATACTGCGCGTCTTTTTTAAGGTGTGTCTCTTGGAGAAAAATAAGAAGGACGTTGTTTTGTTTGCACTTTCAATTATCCGCCAAATGAAGTTTATTAACTCAACTCAAGACTGATTGGAGACAAACATTTAGCGAGAGCACAACCCATCAATCGGTCGCGGCATGGATGAAATTGAGCACCTCACTAAATTCCTTCTAGCTTGTCATTGATCGGGTTCATCATTGTACAGGTGGGCTACCTACTCTTAAATACAACACGAGGGATTTGTGGGTCTCACAAAGAGCTGGAGTAACTCAGCGGGACAGACAGCACGTCTGGAGAGAAGGAATAGGTGATGTTTCGGGTCGAGACCCTTTTTCAGACTGGTTTGGGATAAGGGAAACGACAGCTTTAGACAGTGGTGTGGAGAGATAAAGAACAGTGAATGAAAGATGTGCAACAAAGTAATGATGATAAAGCAAACAGGCCATTGTTATCTGCTTGAAAAATGAGACTTGGGTGGTGGAGGGATAGAGAGAGAGAGAGAGGGAATGCCAGGGCTATCTTGAAGTGAGAGAAATCAATATTCATACCACTGTGCTGGAAGCTGCCCAAATGAAAAATGAGATGCTGTTCCTCCAATTTGATTAGTACCTGGAGCTCTCAATCTTAGTATTGACAATACATGCTGCATCTGATTTCCAAATAGTTAACTGGGGAATTCTGCATTTGAAGATACAGAAGGTGTAGACGTGTGAAAACGCACATCTCCAGATTCAGGGACAGTTTCTTCCCAGCTGTTATCGGGCAACTGAATCATCCTCCCATAACCGGAGAGCAGTGCTGAAGTACTATCTACCTCATTGGGGACCCTCGGACTATTCTTGATCAGACTTTACTGGCTTTACCTTGCACAAAACATTATTCCTTTATCATGTATCTATACACTGTCAAAGGTTCAAATGTAATCATGTATTGTCATTCCGCTGACTTGATAGCACCCTGCAAAAGCTTTTCACTGTATCTCAGTACATGTGACAATAACTGAAGGAAAATCTTAGAGCTTGATGGAGTAACTCAGCGGGTCAGGCAGCATCTCTGGAGGAAAGGAATAGGTGACGTTTTGGGTCGAGACCTACCTTCAGACTGAGAGTCAGGGGAGAGGGAAACTAACGGTGTGAAAAGGTCCAGAACAAAGCAGAGCAGGCACAAATGACCAAGGAAAGGTGGAGCCCACAATGGTCCATTGTTGGCTGTAGAAGAGGTGATATAAAAGGGATACGAACAGTGAGACTAGTAGGACGACCATGGTGGGGGTGGGACAGAGAGAGAAGGAATGCAAGGGTTACTTAAAATTTGAGATTTCCATGTTCATACCACTGGGTTGTAAGCTGCCAAGCAAAATATGAAGTGCTGCTCCTCCAATTTGCGTTTGGCCGTACTCTGACAATGTGACCATTAATATGGTTGAGTTCTTCATTAGGATGGAGAGTGACATTGTTAATACAGAAACAAGGGTTCTGAAGTTAAAGAAAGGTAACTTTGCGGGCATGAGATGTGAATTGGCCAAGATAGACTGGCAATTGATTCTTAAAGGGTTGATGGTGGATATGAAATGGAAGGCATTTAAAGACTGCATGGATGAACTACAACAATTGTTCATCCCAGTTTGGCAAAACAATAAATCAGAGAAGGTAGTGCATCCATGGATAACAAGCAAAATCAGGGATAGTATCAAAACCAAAGATGAAGCATATAAATTAGGCAGAAAAAGCAGCCTACCAGAGGACTGGGAGAAATTCAGAGTCCAGCAGCGGAGGGCTTAATTAGGAAAGGAAAATAGATTATGAAAGAAAACTGGCAGGGAACATAAAAACTGACTGCAAAAGTTTTTATAGATATGTGAAGAGAAAAAGATTAGTTAAAACAAATGTAGGTCCCTTGCAGTCAGAAACAGGTGAATTGATCTTGGGGAACAAGGACATGCAAACCAATTGAATAACTATGTTGGTTCTGTCTTCACTAATGAAGACATAAAGAATCTGCCGGAAATAACAGGGGTCCGTGGGTCAACTGAGATGGAGGAACTGAGTGAAATCCAGGTTAGCCGGGAAGTGGTGTTGGGTAAATTGAATGGATTAAAGGCCGATAAATCCCCAGGGCCAGATAGACTGCATCCCAGAGTACTTAAGGAATTAGCCCCAGAAATAGTGGATGCATTAGTGATCATTTTTCAAAATTCTTTAGATTCTGGAGTAGTTTCTAAAGATTGAAGAGTAGCTCCACTTTTTAAAAGGGTAGCTCCACTTTTTAATATGTAACCCCACTTTTTAAAAAGGGAGGATGAGAGATAACGGGGAATTACAGACCAGTTAGTCTAACATCGGTAGTGGGGAAAAAACTAGAGTCAGTTATTAAAGATGGGATAGCAGCACATTTGGATAGTGGTGAAATCATTGGACAAAGTCGGCATGGATTAATGAAAGGTAAATGATGACAAATCTTATAGAATGTTTCGAGGATGTAACTAGTAGAATGGATAACGGAGAACCAGTGGATGTGTTATATCTGGACTCAGAAGGCTTTCGACAAGGTCCCACATAAGAGATTAGTATGCAAACTTAAAGCACACGGTATTGGGGGTTCAGTATTGATGTGGATAGAGAACTGGCTGGCAGACAGGAAGCAAAGAGTAGGAGTAAACGGGTCCTTTTCAGAATGGCAGGCAGTGACTAGTGGGGTATCGCAAGTGCTGGGACCCCACCTATTTACATTATATATTAATGATCTGGACGAGGGAATTGAATGCAACATCTCCAAGTTTGCAGATGACACGAAGCTGGGGGGCAGTGTTAGCTGTGAGGAGGATGCTAGGAGATGCAAGGTGACTTGGATAGGTTGGGTGAGTGGACAAATGAATGGCAGATGCAATATAATGTGGATAAATGCAAGGTTATCCACTTAGGTGGCAAAAACAGGAAAGTAGACTATTATCTGAATGATGGCTAATTAGGAAAAGGGGAGATGCAACAAAACCTAGGTGTCATGGTACACCAGTCATTGAAAGTAGGCATGCAGGTGCAGCAGGCAGTGAGGAAAGCGAATGGTATGTTGGCATTCATAGCAAGCTGATTTGAGTATAGGAGCAGGGAGGTACGAATGCAGTTGTACAGGGCCTTGGTAAGACCAGGTGTGGTCTCAAGGTGACCAAGGAGTACTGCGTACAGTTTTGGTCTCCGAACCTGTGGAAAGACATTCTTGCCATAGAGGGAGTACAGAGAAGGTTCACCAGACAGATTCCTGGGATGTCAGGTCTTTCATATGAAGAAAGACTGGATAGACGTGTACTCTCTAGAATTTAGAAGATTGAGGGGGGATCTTATAGAAACTTACAAAATTCTTAAGGGGTTGGACAGGCTAGATGCAGGAAGATTGTTCCCGTTGTTGGGGAAGTCTAGAACAAGGGGTCACAGTTTACGTATAAGGGGGAAGTCTTTTAGGACTGAGATGAGAAAAACATTTTTCACACAGAGAGTGGTGAATCTGTGGAATTCTCTGCCACAGAAGGTAGTTGAGGCCAGTTCATTTGCTATATTTAAGAGGGAGTTAGATGTGGCCCTTGTGGCAAAAGGGATCAGGCGGTATGGAGGGAAGGCAGGTACAGGATACTAAGTTGAATGATCAGCCATGATCATATTGAATGGCAGTGCAGCCTCAAAGGGCCGATTGGCCTATTCCTGCACCTATTTTTTTTCTGTCCTGCACTGTTCTCCCCATCCATCCTGCACAGATCCCCCCATTCAACACACTGTCATCTCCCGCGCTCTCCCCTCACAATTTTACCTACTCCAACCAACACGCACTAATTCCCCTGCCTCATCCATCCAATCCACACCGATTGCCTTCTCATCTCCCCCCCCCCACCATCTGCACTGATTCACGCACACCCACCCCCACCCCGCCCCCCGACCCTATTGTGCTGGAAGTGTCTTCTGAGCTAACATTGACTATGTTTGATAATGGAATGCAATCAAATACATTTTAATTCCCAATGTTTCTATTTGTTTTAATCCACAAAGATGGATTAATTAAATTGTGAACACGTGAAACATTAAAACCTCAGTGTTCGATTGTCACCGCTACCGTTGACACGTTATTACAGAATTCATTTTAATGTCAAATCAATGTTCTTAATATGGAGTATCAGTACTGTAGTTATTTAATGAGCAACATTCACAACTATACGTTGGATTTATCCAGGTTTTACTTCTAGTCATTCATATACATCACAAATTTGGTCGGGAGATATTTCAGTTGAAATTTTAACGTTAATTCTGAAGTAGGAATGATGGAAAAAGCATTTATCAACAATTTGAAAAAAAATTGTTGCTTACAAACTAGGTAATTTTATTTATTTTATTTATACATTATACTTATGGGCGCCTTATCAAAGACTCTCAAGGACGCCTTACAAAATTTAATAAGCAGATTACAAAACATATAAGCAGAATAAAACAAAATACAAAACAAAAATAGTAGGGACAAGACACAATTCACAGAGAGCAGTGGCAGCCAAACGCGCCAGCGTTCACTCTCCCTTCCGGCAGCCATCTTGGAAACAAAACAATCAAAACATCAAAACATCTTTTAACATTGAACATCCACCATAGTGACTCCTACACATTCCCCACTGTCATGGAAGGCGAAATATCATTCAAGTCCTTCCCTTTGCTCTTCCGCGATCATGGGCCTCGAGCCCCACTTGACGGGACAATTTTGGCTCCCGGAGCCGGTGCTTCGGCCCTCCGCATCGAAGCGCTCCACTCCCGCATCGGGGGGTTGTCAGCTCACCTACGGCGGGTGAACGAACCTCGCGTCAGGGCAGGTCGAGCTTTCTGTGGCGTTGGAGCTCCCGACTAGCTTTGCCCCAAGACTGCTAGCCCTTGCTGATAAAGTCCGCAGTGGTCATGGTGGGAGCGATCCCAGGCAAGGGATCCGCTCCGATGTTAAGTCCACGCCCCGCGGTGGGGCTCCCGACAGTTCAAGGAGGCCTCCTGCTCCAGCGATGGTAGGCCACAGAGCCCGGAGAAAGTGATCCAAAAAATGATCACATCTCCGGGAAGGTAAGGACTTGATAAAAAAAGTTTCCCCCCGATCCCCTCTCCCTCACATAAAACACACCAAAGAACATTAAAACAAACTTCTAACAACTTCAACAAACTAAAAATAGCTGGTTGGGCTGCCACCTCCCCCGTGGCCACGGTGGAGGTGGCAGCCCAATGGGTATCATCATTGCTGTTCAAAACACATACATCTAATCTGAATGTCCGGTATGTGGCGTCTTGACACCTTTAAATATATTACCAAAAGAACATTTGCTGCATTGATGTCCTTTGGCCATCTCTTGTTAGTTAGTGTAATGTTGAACCTGTCAGATGAGTATAGTCAGTTTTAACAGATATTATCATAAAATGCCTTTAGAAAATTTCTTGCAACCTGTATATTTTGTTGTGGTTAAATTATGTGGGAAGTGAGAGTGTTTCTGTACCAATAGTACTAACGACCCATGCTATGGCCATGTCATGATAATTTTCTACACTTCACAGAATACCTGCATGTATCAATCTCTAGTGTGCATGGTTAAGCATATATGTTATCAATGTCCAGGATTTATTAACACGGGCTGATCATACGCTGAATAATCCAACCACATTTTTGCTTGGAAGTGGAAAGAAATAATAAAAATTGCATTCATTGCAATGTGTAAAAAGAGGTGAGATACTGTATTATAATTTTGCTGCATGTGATTGTGGTATACATCATATCTTGATTGGTGAATATGTTAGTTTGTGACTTTAATTAAAGCAGAAATAATATGTGAATACTTCATTGAGCATAATTCCGACTGGTAACTTCGCACTTCGTCCGAGCACGCATCATGCAAGCCATCTTAAATGACCACCTAAACTGTCATTTGGCAACCTAAAAAGCTGCCAAGGTTGCCCGGCTGGCAATAGGGAAAAAAAGTTATGCAAGAGCCCTGTCTATACTACAACTTAAATTCTCAACCTGTCTACGTTGTAAATACATTTTAGAAAAAGCACTACCATATATTGCTATGGTATTTTCGCCATCTTACTCACCGTCCTCCTCTCCTCCAACCGCCCCAAGTTTTTTCCGATCAGTGAAATAATAAAAAAGTTATGAATGTTTAGAATAATTGTGAGAGCAGCTGATTGGTCTTCTCGCCTGTCAGTCACCATGATGCATATCACGCCCCTTCCGGTGGACAAGGAAAATAAAGCACCAGAAGCCGGACGTGAATCGTTGGCCTTGCACTATGCTCGAAATAGAAATGAAATGAGTTGTTGGCCTTGCTCTGTGCTCGAAATGGAAATTAAATGAGTTGTTGGCCTTGCACTGTGCTGGAAATGGAAATTAAATGAGTTGTTGTCCTTGCACTGTGCTTGAAATCAGTTGTTGGCCTATGCTGTGCTTGAACTCAGTTGTTGGCCTGCTCTGTGCTTGAACTGAGTTGTTGACCTGCACTGTGCTTGAACTCAGTTGCTGGCCTGCATCGTGCTTGAACTCAGTTGTTAGCGTGCACTGTGCTTATTCCAAATGTCACGCTTATTCTGGAAGTCCCGCTCACTCCGGAAGGCCTGCTCAGTGGAGAGGTTGCGCTCATTCCGGATGTCCCGCTCAGTGGAGTGGCCACGCTCACCCACTTGAGTAGATTCAAGAAAGTTTTACTGTCATATATATGGTGTGTGTGAGTGATGGAGGGTGTGAGTGTGTGTGAGAGATGAAGGGGGTGTGCGTGTGAGCCCACCAGCCGTGAATGAGTGAACTGCCAGCCCACCAGCCGTGAGTCAACTGCAAGCCCACCAGTCATGAGTGAGTCAATGGCCTGCCCACCAGCCGTGAAAGACCTTGATTTTCACCCCTGGGTGTCACAGGGAGGCAATGAAGGGAGAAAAATACTGGGGTGAGGTGACACATGTGAGATATGCGATGTGCTCACAATCACTACTCAAAGACTAAATCATGGAAGCAAGAGATTCTTTATTTTCGAGTCTGCAGTGTCGGGTGCCTCTCCAAGTTGAGACACACCGAAGTCAGAAGGGTAAACCCCCTTTATACACACAATTCTACATCCAACTTCCCTTCCTTTGACCCGCTCCAATCAGACACTGAGGTGGACAACCTGTAGGTACATCCCCCCAGTACCTCCCACATCATACATCGCATGTCCATGGTAATGAGCAGTTTCTTGACCAGGGGTGTGTTGTAATATTCATTTATTTTATTAAGCATGCTCAGTTGTTCATGACCTACACTAGTTTTACTCACCTCCAAGTGAACTCTCTCAGTTCTCCTATATCAGCACTAAAGCTAAGCTATAGCGACAAGGGTCCCGTCTATCACTCCATTCTACTGATAGGGATCTATCTACATCACTCCCTTCTACAGCTATACAATGCTATCACTTCTTACTCAAGGATGGGTCTGGTAACTTTTATACACTGCTGTGTCAGAACCCTCTCCCTGGCCCCTATCGGTTTGAATCCTCTTGAAAGCCACTTACAATAGTGGGGTTTAATCACTTTATCCCTCACAATCCTCCCTTTTTCTTTTGCTACGCATCTATTGATTAAACCTCAATTTCAAGTTCCCTTAATTCGAATTGACGTAACATTGTCCTAATCTCCTTTTCCTGTAGATCATGGACCTTTCCTGGCCACATTATCATTATTTTCTGTATTTCCTCTTTCTCTCCCATAGGCATGACTACAGCCTGCATCTGACTTGTACTCCTTGTAATAAGTTCCCTAAAACAAGGGATGCAAAAGGGGATAAAGATCAGTCCAGCCACTGCACATAGAAACACAAGTCCCACCGTTCTCCACCATGTTCCTCCGAGGATGGAATCCCACCATCGGGTTCCCATAATCGAATTCCACTTCTGTATTGGAACATGTGCCATTTATGGATTCCTTCTGATATGTCCATCACTGCCTGTCTGTTGTCATGGATGTTTCGGCAGCAATTAGAGAGGTTGAATTTCCCGCATACCCCTCCTTCTTCTGCCAGGAGGTAATCTAGGGCCAACCGGTTCTGGTATATTGCTGCTCTCATCTGCATCTGCTGCTTTGCCAGCATCTCCAGTGTCCCCGCAGTTTGGTTGGTAATTACCTCCAGTACTGCCTGTAGTCTTATGATCCGGTTTAACATGTATACCGGGGTTCGGTAGCCCCAGGATCCATCCTGTGCCCAGGTAGCTGGTCCATAGTATGAGATGATTCTTGCGGGTGGCCATTCATCATCTTCCCATTCTCCAATGTCTATTTTCCTCTTCTTCCGATATAGGTCATCAAATACAGGTGTTCCTAGCGACCGCCCTTCTTCGGTGTTTAACAGGAAAAATCCCGGTTGTACCAGTCCAATAAAGCAAATCCTGCTCCAATTTGTTGGTAACACCGAGTATGCCTTGCGTCCGCATATCCATAACAGTCCTTCAGGGGCCGGTCCACTAGAGGTAACCTTGTTCCATATGTCTCGCAACACCGGGATTCCTTGATAAGGGTTGTTCCCGGTGCAGTTCCATAGTCCAGTCAATTCCATTCTATCGGTCTTCATCCAGATAGTGCAGTTTCTCCCGTCTTTCTTAGTTGGATACCATTTAGGCTCCTCTGGCCACCACACTCGGGACTGATTTGGCCACTGGGTGACGATGCGCTGGCAAGGGCTGCTGCCTACTAGGACGGCATCCTTTGCCCAGGGCCTAGCGATACACTCAATCCCAACCGGAGCGTCTGTCAGGACCCATGCCTGGGGATCTCGGTCTTATCCAACTGTCAGGTTCCACTCCATCAGGTCCCATACTTCAACAATGGATCCTCTCCACGGACAAGGTGAGCTCATCGGTGGTCCGCCACAGACCCAACAGTTAGTCACATTCAGGATTCCAGCTATCCGGAGGGCCAAGTCCACAAACAGGATTTTTTTCCTCCTTCAGGGATCTCAATCTGCTTCTTTATTTCTTCGTACTGTGTCTGGTGCAATTGAGGCTGAGTAGGTGGGGGAGGGGGAGGCTTGGTGACTACTACTTCCATTAACTTTGTTATTACTTCCTCCTTTATTTTATCTAATGTCCATCTTAAGGCTTGGAAAGGGAGACCTAACTGTCCCGTCCTAGTCATACAAACCCATCTCTCCCCCTTTGGGCAGGTAACGTACCCAAACCTCCCTACATATCCCCTATTCCCTACCATATAATACTTCTTTCCCCCATCCTTACAAATAGTTCTAGTCCTCAGGTTATAGCAAGCATCGTTCACATGGGAATGATAGGTAAATGATCTGGTTGTCCGCCCTCCATATCTGATAGGATGATAACATTTATCACAATTATTAATACTTTTTATCATAATTACAAGCAGAGCAAACAATACCACGACTGCTCCTTTCATACTGTTAGTTATGCATTCATTTTTTTCTAAAAGTTAATGTTAGGGGCTTATTTCCTGGCTTCACCATCCACTGTTCCTCCTTATCAGGAGCGGGTGGATCAACAGGTCCTTTAACCCGGATTGCGTGGGTCCACCCTTTTTCTTTTGTTCGTACTACAGTCTCGGTTGTCAGTAAAACTAGGTATGGGCCGGTCCACCGGGGCTGGAGTTTCTCCTCCTTCCAAATCTTGACCAGTACCCAGTCGCCGGCCTTTACAGCATGTATTGGAGTCGAGTGGTGGGCTTTGAGCCAATAATCCTTTAGCTTTTAATTCTGTAAGGGAACGAGATACTGCCAGTAAATAGTTCCTTAAGAATACATCACTGCCCTCTATGGTGGGTATTCCTTCTATCTTTCCCAAATAAGGTAACCCATACAACATTTCATAGGGGGACACTGCTAACTTTGCATGGGGTCTCCGTTGCTTTTCTCAAAGCCTTTCTATTTCCCTACTGCTCCAAACATGTGCCAGACGCCATGTACATATGCTGCTCTTAAAGCCTTAATTTCTGCCAATTGAGCTAAGCAAGATTGCAGGCTATCTTCCAATTTGATTACCTTAAAGTCTAATTCATCCTGATGCATCACTTCAAACCCTGCATACTTGCTATTATGATCCCTTTAACAAGAAACATCCACAAGCAAAACCTTTTTGTCCCCTTCATTCAAAGGCTCTGACTGTAAAACATTTCTCAGACTTGTGTGTCCTTCTTCCTTCATTATTTTTCTTAATGGCATCACAATTTCAACATACTTCCCAATCTAGTCTGAACTATATCCTGCCATTCCCAATACCATCATCATTGTTCTACTGTCTGAGGTTTGGGAACTTCAATTATCGCTTCAGTTTGATCCTGCGCTATAGCTTTTACTTCTTTAGATATTACTCGTCTAAAATATTCTACCTGCTGCTGACAAAACAATAACTTCTTCCTTGATACATTATGACCTCCTGTGCCATCTTTTCCAAGATAATTACAATGTCTCTCTCTCACATTGATTCTCACTTGTGGAACAAACCAACAAATCATCCACATACTATATCAACACCTTCCAAATCTGCCTACAACATCTGATTAAAAACATGGCGCTAGTATTTAAAACCCTGCCGCATCCTAGCCTAGGTGTATTTAATACCTCGTCTTAATGTTCTTACCATAGCTATGTTCACCATTTTCTTAATATTATTATTCTTATTATTTCCTGATTATCGTACCTGTTCACATCCCCAAAACCTTATCTATTACCTATCTCCTTACTAGCCTTCCTTGACCTCTTCCTTGAGATCCCTCTCTCCCTTGGGGACCCCAGTCCTGTCTGGGCTTATATCCAGATTTATTTCACTCCTGATAGGGCATTTGAGGAAACACTCTCCCAAATACATGTATTATTGGCATGGAATCTCTGGCCCCTGTTTGGCTCTGTCATAGGACTCACTGTGTGTCGGTGCATCACTTATTTCAGACTTTTCAACCAGGTCTGTTGTTACTGACAACATTGCCTTTCCTTTTTCACGCTCTTTCTTTTTGAGCTCTTCAAGTTACATTTGCATCATTTTTCTCTGCACCTCTTCCTGCTGGTCTGCAAGTCTTTTTCCTATCTTTGCGATATTTCTCAACCTCATTGACCAAATGATCACTGAATCAGGGGTGGGAAATAGATTACAATCCCACCATCTCCTCCAATCTAGACTTGACTTTAGAAGGAGTGACATCCACCACAGTGGTTCATTAACTGGTTGCCTTCTATTTTTGTTCAGTTTCCAGTCTCCACCTTTTCAGTTTGTTCTCCAGATAGGCTGATGGATTTTTGTCTGAGGGCCTGCCATACCCTCTGCCTGACTGTGTCAAATAGCATGCCATTATTTATTGCATTGTTCACAGCATTTTTATACCAGCCATCTTCAGGAGTTCTGTCAGTTTAGTGGTTCCTATCACTTTCACCAACATTGCGTTCAAATCTCCCATAGCCAATAATTGTCCCCCAAAGCCATAATCCATTTCCTGCCCCATTAGGAATATTGGGTAAGGTATTTCTTAGCCCTCTCAATTTATGGGTGCCCCAAAGGATAATCTGTGTCTGGCCTGCTCTTATCTTTTTAAAGCAGTCTCATCAATTTATCCCTCTGCTTCCCACTTTAATCCTTTCTGATCTGCCTTCTTTCTCATTCTAAACTCAATTTCTTACTTCTTAGATAGTTTATTCTCCTTTGCAAATTTATTCACCTTCCTTTTAAAATCTTCCACTGACTTCTCGATTCTCATATTTTACCACCACCCCTTCTACCTCGGGGGCAGTCATCACTTTCCCCCCTACCCCCGAGATTCTGACTTTTTTTTCACCTAATCCAATTTCTTCTGGTACCTTAGTTCCACTTGATCTCTCTGCTCCCGAATTACCATAAATACCATATCCTCTCCCTGGGGTCCTAATTTCAAGTTTACCAGAGGTTCCCGTGTGTTTCCCATACACCCCAGGGAGCAGGACCCCCGACTTCCCTATTCTTCCTCCATGAGTGTGTACGACTGCACCTCCCATCGTAGCCTGGGACATTCCCTCTTGAAACGACCCTCCTCGTTACAATAGTAACACCGGGATGGTCCCGTGTACCACCCTCCTGATCCTTGTTCCTTGTTTTCCTGGGGACCCCAACTTCGGTCCCTCCATTCACCTCTTCCTCGTCCTCTGTCTCTGCCTCTTCCCCTTCCCCGGTCTCCATGAGAACCCGGCCTTCTATCACCTTCATCTCCCTTCTTCTTTACCCCTTGCTGTACTGCCTGCAACATCATTTTTTGCCTTTCCCTTCTGTTTTCCCACCTTTCCAACTTATCTGTGGCATATAATTCACAATTAACACTTCCATCTTATCACACATTTATCTTGACAGTATCTTCCTTGGGCCACCTTCTCACCAATTTCCTTTCTTTCTCCTCATTTCTCAGAATGCTTTCTTTAGATACAAGGAACTTTTTACTTAGCAATTCAACTGCAGTTATTTTACTTATTGTATTATCTTTCTTTGTGCACTATATCAATTGTTTGCATCTTAAAAACAGGTAATATACAACATATTAAAGCAAACCATACAACCTTCACTTTTTCTGTCGAACAGGGGCGATCAAAGGTGAATACCTCTTTAACTCATGTTTAACTCATTGTCTGCCAACTATTGTTTTTTCTCCCCTGGGCCCCATTAAGTTATTACCTTTCTCCAACCAGAATGTTTATCTAAACAAACCATAAAAGCTGCTTGTTGTTCGGCAATTAACTTATTTCTAATTTTGTTCAAACCATTCTCCCTACAATTCCCAAATCTAATTCCTAGTTTAAATGCATATGACTAACAATTTTCCAAACTAACTTTACTGAAAAGAAATTATCAAAGCCAAGCAACCTACATTTTCCAACTTTCCTCTTTAAAGTTGCGATGATACAAAGCGCCGTCCGTTACCTTACAGCTGTTCGTAACCTCCCCCATTGCTTACAATTTCTTAAAGGAACACACACACCTAACCTTACAGCATGTGGCCTGCAGCAAACAAACCTATCACATATACAAACTTCCTCATTCATACAAAACCGGTGTTAACACACAAATCACATTAGTTCCATTCTTACTTCAATGAGATTGTGTGAAGCAACTCAATATTTCTTTCATAGAAACATAGAAACATAGAAATTAGGTGCAGAAGCAGGCCATTCGGCCCTTCGAGCCTGCACCGCCATTCAATATGATCATGGCTGATCATCCAACTCAGTATCCCGTACCTGCCTTTTCTCCATACCCCCTGATCCCTTCAGCCACAAGGGCCACATCCAACTCCCTCTTAAGTATGGCCGACGAACTGGCCTCAACTACCTTCTGTGGCAGAGAATTCCACAGATTCACCACTCGCTGTGTGAAAAACGATTTTCTCATCTCGGTCCTAAAAGACTTCCCCCTTATCCTTACACTGTGACCCCTTGTCCTGGACTTCCCCAACATCGGGAACAATCTTCCTGCACCTAGCCTGTCCAACCCCTTAAGAATTTTGTAAGTCTCTATGAGATCACCCCTCAATCTTCTAAATTCCAGCGAGTAGAAGCCGAGTCTATCCAGTCTTTCTTCATATGGAAGTTGTGTCATCCCAGGAATCAGTCTGGTGAACCTTCTCTGTACTCCCTCTATGGCAAGAATGTCTTTCCTCAGGTTAGGAGACCAAAACTGTAAGCAATACTCCAGGTGTGGCCTCACCAAGACCCTGTACAACTGCAGTAGAATCTCCCTGCTCTTGTACTCAAATCTTTTTGCTATGAATGCCAACATACCATTCGCTTTCTTCACAGCCTGCTGCACCTGCATGCCTACTTTCAATGACTGGTGTACCATGACACCCAGGTCTTTCATGTGCTTCTCCTTTCTTTTTAACTTTTGCTACTCAAAACATTTGGCACTATGATTTTCCTTAGATTTTTCTTAGATACTCTGAATATTCTGTACAGTCCAGTGCCACCAGAATGAACTCCCCCTTATTGGTTCCTTTGGTTAATCAAAATAACACAACTTAATCACAGTCTCCTTATCTTTTACCCCCGGGGCTTCCTTCTCCCCAAGATTGCCACATTCGCCCCAATGGACTGTCAGGCAGAATGTGTGGCTCTTCACCAGTGTGAGCCTTGTCCTGTTTCCCCCTGGACTCCTACTTTTCCCGTTCCAGTTATCTTTATCTTATCGGACTATGCCCGTCCGACAGACCCCCGGTCGCCCAGGCAATACTTAATAGTCAGTTTTCATACCCGGGTTTTGTGCACAAGAATCGCTTGACCGTCCCTTGTTTATTTATCTGACACTCCCTCTTGCCTCCTGAATCTTTTGCCCGAATTTCACTCGCTCAAACCGCTGATGGCAAGCAAGGTGATCAGAGACTGCTGAAATCAGCAGGGTGCACCTTCCCTTCCTTCTTTGCCTCCACCGAGCAGCCGGAGTGGCGATCGTGGACGAGCCCCCAGTTTGTGAGATATGCGGTGTGCTCACAATCACTACTCAAAGACTAAATCGTGGAAGCAAGCGATTCTTTATTTTCGAGACTGCAGAGTCGGGTGCCTCTCCAAGTTCAGACACACCGAAGTCAGAAGGGTAAACCCCCTTTATACACACAATTCTACATCCAACCTCCCCTCCTTTGACCCGCTCCAATCAGACACTGAGATGGACAACCTGTAGGTACGTCCCCCCAGTACCTCCCACATCATACATCGCATGTCCATGGTAATGAGCAGTTTCTTGACCAGGGGTGTGTTGTAATAGTCATTTATTTTATTAAGCATGCTCAGATGTTCATGACCTACCCTAGTTTTACTCACCTCCAAGTGAACTCTCTCAGTTCTCCTATATCAGCACTAAAGCTAAGCTATAGTGACAAGGGTCCCATCTATCACTCCATTCTACTGATAGGGATCTATCTACATCACTCCCTTCTACTGCTATACAATGCTATCACTTCTTACTCAAGGATGGGTCTGGTAACCTTTATACACAGCTGTGTCAGAACCCTCTCCCTGGCCCCTATCGGTTTGAATCCTCCTGAAAGCCCCTTACAATAGTGGGGTTTAATCACTTTAACACACACACACGCACGCACGCGCACTCGCACTCGCACTCTCTGTCCTGAGTGATTGAGCTGCCAGGCATAAGTGACTGTGCTGCCAGACCACCAGGCCTGAGTGACTGAGCTGCCGGACCACCAGGCCTGAGTGACTGAGCTGCCAGCACAAGAATCCATTTGGCCCACAGTGTCCATACTAGCCTTCTGGAAACCTGTCCATTCAGCCTACAACATCCATACTAGCGCTCCGGAAAGCCCCCTCCACACTGGCCACCAATATTGGAATTGGTGAAGAGGTGGAATATTACGTTGGGGGACCAGCCTTCCTGTGCGAACATGGGACCCGTCTTGACTCCTCTACATGACCAGTAAAAGTGGATTGGGAGCAGTGGCTAGAGGGGGAAACGATCTGGTGTGTGGGAAGCATAAATAGTGAGGTAGTACAAGGTCGGAGTCAGCACATCTCTGTGACGTTAAAAAGCAAATGTGCATACCTTGGTTTAGCTCTGACTCTCTCCATCCCTCCCCCACCCTAATTCTCTGAGTAGCTTCAATGTCCTTCTGATAATTTTTCTGATTTTATGCCTCCTTGTCACCTTAGCTAACAATGAGCCATTCTGCATTTCCTTATCATCGTCTGCTTTGAACTGTAATTTTACCCGGCGATATCTCCACATTCCCTTTCCCCTGATTCTCAGTCTGAAGATGTGTCATGAGCCGAAACATCATGCATCCTATCTCTCCAGACATGGTGTCTGACCTACTTAGTAGCTCCAAAATGTTGTGTCTATCTTTGATGTAAACCTGCATCTGCAGTTCTTTCTAACACACCTAATCTGGTGTAGTCTGGTCGACTGGTACATTCTGAGTCGGCCAGACAATACAACTGAAAGAGTGAGGAAGATAGATGTCACGCAAACTTGGTCAGACTGATATCAACAATAGGATTCAGCATAGAGCACAGATTCAACATGCTGCATTGTGCACAGGTGATAGATGATATGTTGTTCCTTGAGCTTGTGTCGGGCCTTTTCGTAACAGTGTTGTAAGCCACAGACCAGACATTGTACCAGGAACTGGCAGGTACAGAATGAACCCCACATTTTCACACTGTACCAGAGTTTGGAATCTACAGCACTGAACCCCGGAGGTTCTCTCTCTCAGTCCCCGTGCAATCCTATGCCAACAACCCCGGTCTGATCTCCTTCCCCCACCTGCACACTGCGCTGGGCCCGGGATTTGACACCGGCCATTGGAACTGTGGAACATTTCTAGAATTAATGAGTCATAGAGCTTTATAGCACAGAAACAGGCCGCCTGGTCCACCTTGGCCATGGCAATCATGTCTGCATTCTGGGTCAATCCCACTTGCCCACATTTGCCCCTTAGCTTCTAATCCCTTCCTATCCCAATATTGGTCAAAAGATATTTTAAACATTATAATTGTACCCGTTTCCTCAGCAGCTCATTCCAGATATGAACTACTCTCAGATAAAATGTTGCCCTGATGTCCCTCTTAAATCTCTCTCCTCTCAAATCCAATGTACAAATCTAGAATCAACAAATGTACTCCCAGGGTCGGCGAAATTTACCCCAGGTTGGGAACCATTGCTGCGGGAGCGGCTTCTGATTGGCGGAGCGAGCGATTGTGACGTTGCCCCTTTGATATCCATTCAGAGAAGTGTAATTAATCTGTCCGACCGTCCAATGACGATCCGCTCCTGCTCCATCCCTCATTAGCATAGGGCGACGCCGCTGCCTATTTAATCCGCGCTCCGACCCAGAACTGGTTATTTCCGTGTTTGAAATCCACCGAAGAAATGCCTGATCCGCCGAAACTCAAAGATTTGCCGAAAACAGCCGCCAAAAAGGGCACCAAGAAAGCTCTGCCGAAATCCGCAGGCAAAGGGGGAAAGAAGCGTAGGAGGTCGAGGAAGGAGAGTTACTCCATCTACATCTACAAAGTGATGAAGCAGGTTCACCCGGATACCGGCATTTCTTCCAAGGCCATGGGCATCATGAACTCGTTCGTCAACGATATTTTCGAGCGTATCGCGGGCGAGGCTTCTCGCTTGGCGCATTATAACAAACGGGCGACCATCAGCTCCCGAGAGATTCAGACCGCCGTGCGCCTGCTTCTTCCCGGGGAGCTGGCCAAGCACGCCGTGTCGGAAGGGACAAAGGCGGTGACCAAGTACACCAGTTCCAAATGAAGATCCACACATTGTTGAAAAAAACACCGAAAACCCAACGGCTCTTTTTAGAGCCACCCACATTTTCGCAGAAAGAGTTGTACCAATGCTTCGACGTTGAATCGCATTAGAATTGTTTCAGTATATTTTTGCTTGGCGAATGATTTCACATTCTGTAGTGATCAAATGTTCCAACATATGTGGGATATTCCCGGTATTCTCTCAATTCTGTTAACCCTTGCTGTCACCTCCCCTTCCCACCTCTCCCTCAGCCCGAAACGTCGCCTATCTCCTTCGCTCCGTAGATGCTGCTGCACCCGCTGAGTTTCTCCAGCCTTTTGTGTTCCCGGTATTCATGTTGCGTTCCTGTCCATCAAACAGAAGTAAAACTCCTTTCCCTACACGTCAGCTTGTCCCAGTCATCATAAGTCAGAGTCTGAAGAAGGGTTTCGACCCGAAACGTTGCCTATTTCCTTCGCTCCATAGATGCTGCTTCACCCGCTGAGTTTCTCCAACATTTTTGTCTATCCTGTCATCATCAGTGCCCACGGCCAGTCGATTAGTGCTGTCGTTGCTGTTTTATTGTCTTCGTCTCTGTAACTGTTCTGAATTCTATTTCTACTCGACAATTCGTCCAGTCTTTCAAGGAGGAACATTTCACACTGTCGCCAGACTCCGACTTTTGTGAAAATGAACTAGACTATAATCCGAGAGCGTTTACATAGTGACCGATCGCTAATTGATGTATTTTGTAATCGGTTACCGGCCCAAATAAATCGTAAATTGTGTTGTGCTGTAATACCCGGGGTTCAAGGTGGTCAACAACCTTTTGATTGTCATATGTGGCGTGAAAGGAACAATGAAATTCTTACTCGCAGCAGTATAATTAACATCTTAACGCAACGCACTTACATAAAAATGATAGTAAAAAAAGCAATGATTATGTGATATAATAAATTGTATATTGACATACAGATTTATAGTTTGGCGGGCTATTCCAAAGTTCGAGTTTTGGAGGGACTGGCAGTTATTTTCAGCGCTTTTCTGTTGTGGGTTTTGAGTGTTAGGTAAAACAGTTCTCTGATTGGGTCATTCTTCACACCAGAGATGTCCTTTTTCACCAATCATCAGTGGTTCACTGGATTCCTCAAACAGGTATAAGAAAGGCGAGTCTGTGACGATGTTCTCATTCAACAAAACATCAGAAGATGTCTGGACGAGGGAAAACCAGCGGCAAAAAGATGGGCCTGGCGCAGGTGCCACGCAATGTGCCAGTCAGCTGGACATTGCCGCCCCATCTGTCGTCGGTGGAAGGGTTCTTCCGGACCAACACCTTTGACCACATGTCCATCGGGCAGTGGTCAGCACAGAATGTCCTGCAGGCACTGCAGGGAAAGGACTCTATGGACCCGGTGGCGTGGTTCCCTGAGCAGACTGCCCAGCTCATCTGGCAAAATGCCTCATCGCCAGAACTCACCAACAAGCACCAAGACCTGGCTTGGCTGGCGGTGAGGGGAGCCCTCCCAGTCAGATCCTTCCTGCACCGTCGGAACCTCACTACCAGCGCACGCTGCCCTCGGGACGGCTGCTATGGCGAGGAGACGGTTGCCCACCTCTTCACAGAGTGTGGGTTTGCTAAAAGAGTCTGGAGAAAAATGCAAGGGTCCCTGGTACGCTTTATCCCGAACAGCTCCGTCACAGAGGACTCTGTGATTTACGGACTGTTCCCAGGGGACACATTCAGAGACTGACATCGAGTGCTGCTGGAGGGTCATCAACTCGGTAAAAGACGCCCTTTGGTCTGCCCGAGCATTGTTCACCACCCAGCAGAGCGAGATGTCCGTCAGGGAATGTTGCCGACTGGCCCACTGCAGACTGCAGGAGTACGTGCTGAGGGACGCACTGAAGCTCGGTGCAGCCAACGCCAAGGCTCGGTGGGGGAGGGCCACAGTCTAACGCCCTTCCGCTGCTGGACATGGGGGGGGGGTACAGTTTTGTGGAGACGCCCCTCAATATAAGGGAAGGTATCCCACGCCATTGTGGCATGAGTGGGGGACTGATTTGTGAAAACTTGGGAAAAAGAAAATGTCTAAACTGTATTGATATATTGTACAGCCTCCGAAAATGTCGGATGGATTTTCAGCAAGGTTAATGTATTGTATATATTTATCATTCGAATAAAGTATATTTTGAAATTTAAAAAAAAAAAAAAAAAAAAAAGGAAAACCAGCGGCAAAGCTCGGGCTAAGGCCAAGTCTCGCTCGTCCCGGGCTGGACTGCAGTTCCCGGTGGGTCGTGTTCATAGGCACTTGAGGAAGGGCAACTATGCTCAGCGAGTGGGTGCAGGAGCCCCTGTCTATCTGGCTGCTGTGCTCGAGTATCTGACGGCTGAAATCCTTGAACTGGCAGGCAACGCAGCCCGGGACAACAAGAAGAGCCGCATCATCCCCAGACATCTGCAGCTGGCCGTCCGCAACGACGAGGAGCTCAACAAGCTGCTGGGAGGGGTGACCATTGCTCAGGGCGGTGTGCTGCCCAATATCCAGGCCGTCCTGTTGCCCAAGAAAACCGGCGGAGTGAGCAAGTAACCGAGGGAAATTCAACATAGTGACCCAAAGGCTCTTTTCAGAGCCACTCACAATGTCTGTGGAAGGGCTGATCATCGATTATGCTTGGTGCGGGACTAGTGTTCCTTGTCGTTGTAGAAAACTGACTGCACATTGTCTACACGGTGGCTGACTGCGGGCGCTTGCCTGTACGCAGTTTGTGTGGGATGAAACGGGGAGAACGTACAAAAGACTTCCAGGGTTGTAAGTTAATTGGTTTGATATAAATGTTTAAAAATATGTTTTTCAAACATTTGTCATTTGTAGGATAGTGTTCATGTGTGGAGATCGCTGGCCCGAAGGGTCAGTTTCCGCCTTGTACCTCAAAACTAAACATGAACAGCGGTTGTCTGATGCGGAAAGATACATTTAGGTAGATATTTCTCAGAATGCTGGCGGCGACCTACAGTAAGAGATTCTCCTAGAAACCAACTCCGTTTCCTTCTCACCTTCAGGACAATTAATGCAGCAACCCGAAAATCGACTCGGGTTGATTCTCCGAAAACAGTGACCAATATTCAGCCTCGGGCAGGGCTGAATTCCTTCAGTTCCGATAACGGATCAGTAAATCCGCACCGCATACGATTTTTGGGGACATTTAAAGTCGATTGAAATTGATGGAAACAATATTATGATAACATTTTCCTCTGGTCTTGTTTGCACTGAAAGTGGCAGGCAATCACACTGCAGTCTTTTCTCCTATTGACTGAGCTTCGACCGCCGGAGAGAAGCAGCGAGAGCTAGTAGATTGGCTGGAAATAAGTGAGACTTCTTCTTCTTATAGGATTCCGGCAGTGTAGACGCTGCTAAGCGTATTACTGCCCTCCACAGGTCAAAGTTTGAACTAAATTCTTACATACAGTCCTGTAACATGCAGGAATTGAAGAACAGCCCTGGATATCAGCTGATGTTTCTCACTGTGTCCAAACAAAGATAAAACAGAAAAAGCCTCAACTCCACGTCCTGTCAGTCTAGCAAACAATGCCTTTCTTTCTACCCTATACTTTTTACATTCTAGGAAAACATGCTTAACTGTCTCCTTACTCCCACATTCACTCAAGCCAGAAACATGTTTCCCTACAATGCACAAACAATTGAACCCACAATGTCCCAACCTCAATCTACACAGTCTAACTGAGTCCCTACGGGACAGAGATGTACAGAAACATATTTTTCTAACTTCAGCTTGTACAGAAGAGTAGTGTCTACCCCTGACTTCCTTTTCCCATCCTCTCTGCCATTCTTTTGTTAAGCCCTCTTTAATTATTTCTTTCAGTTCCACTCTCCCCAATGATACATGGATATCTATTTCTCTTCTTAAACTCTCTTTTGCTATGAGGTCCACCTGCTCATTCCCCCTCACATAGAAACATAGAAATTAGGTGCAGGAGTAGGCCATTCAGCCCTTCGAGCCTGCACCGCCATTCAATATGATCATGGCTGATCATCCAACTCAGTATCCCGTACCTGCCTTCTCTCCATACCCTCTGATCCCCTTAGCCACAAGGGCCACATCCAACTCACTCTTAAATATAGCCAATGAACTGGCCTCAACTACCCTCTGTGGCAGAGAGTTCCAGAGACTCACCACTCTCTGTGTGAAAAAAGTCTTTTCTCATCTTGGTCTTAAAGGATTTCCCCCTTATCCTTAAGCTGTGACCCCTTGTCCTGGACTTCCCCAACATCGGGAACAATCTTCCTGCATCTAGCCTGTCCAACCCCTTAAGAATTTTGTAAGTTACTATAAGATCCCCTCTCAATCTCCTAAATTCCAGAGAGTATAAACCGAGTCTATCCAGTCTTTCTTCATAAGACAGTCCTGACATCCCAGGAATCAGTCTGGTGAACCTTCTCTGCACTCCCTCTATGGCAATAATGTCCTTCCTCAGATTTGGAGACCAAAACTGTACGCAATACTCCAGGTGTGGTCTCACCAAGACCCTGTACAACTGAAGTAGAACCTCCCTGCTCCTGTACTCAAATCCTTTTGCTATGAAAGCTAACATACCATTCGCTTTTTTCACTGCCTGCTGCACCTGCATGCCTACTTTCAATGACTGGTGTACCATGACACCCAGGTCTCGCTGCATCTCACCTTTTCCTAATCGGCCACCATTTAAATAATAGTCTGCTTTCCTGTTTTTGCCACCAAAGTGGATAACCTCACATTTATCCACATTATACTGCATCTGCCAAACATTTGCCCACTCACCCAGCCTATCCAAGTCACCTTGCAGTCTCCTAGCATCCTCCTCACAGCGAACACTGCCCCCCAGCTTAGTGTCATCCGCAAACTTGGAGATATTGCCTTCAATTCCCTCATCCAGATCATTAATATATATTGTAAATAGCTGGGGTCCCAGCATTGAGCCCTGCGGTACCCCACTAGTTACTGCCTGCCATTGTGAAAAGGACCCGTTTACTCCTACTCTTTGTTTCCTGTTTGCCAGCCAGTTCTCTATCCACATCAATACTGAACCCCTAATACCGTATGCTTTAAGTTTGTATACTAATCTCTTATGTGGGACCTTGTCGAAAGCCTTCTGGAAGTCCAGATATACCACATCAACTGGTTCTCCCTTATCCATGCTACTAGTTACATCCTCGAAAAATTCCACAAGATTCGTCAGACATGATTTACCTTTTGTAAATCCATGCTGACTTTGTCCAATGATTTCACCACTTTCCAAATGTGCTGCTATCCCATCTTTAATAACTGACTCTAGCAGTTTCCCCACTACCGATGTTAGACTAACTGGTCTGTAATTCCCCGTTTTCTCTCTCCCTCCCTTCTTAAAAAGAGGGGTTACATTTGCTACCCGCCAATCCTCAGGAACTACTCCAGAATCTAAAGAGTTTTGAAAGATTATCACTAATGCATCCACTATTTCCTGAGCTACTTCCTTAAGTACTCTGGGATGCAGCCTATCTGGCCCTGGGGATTTAACGGCCTTCAATCCATTCAATTTACCCAACACCACTTCCCGACTGACCTGGATTTCACTCAATTCCTCCTTTGACCCACAGTCCCCTGCTATTTCAGGCAGATTATTTATGTCTTCCTTAGTGAAGACGGAACCAAAGTAGTTATTCAATTGGTCCGCCATATCCTTGTTCCCCATGATCAACTCACCTGTTTCTGACTGCAAGGGACCTACATTTGTTTTAACTAACCTCTTTCTCTTCACATATCTATAAAAACTTTTGCAGTCAGTTTTTATGTTCCCTGCCAGTCTTCTTTCATAATCTATTTTTCCTTTCCTAATTAAGCCCTTTGTCCTCCTCTGCTGGTCTCTGAATTTCTCCCAGTCCTCTGGTATGCTGCTTTTTCTGGCTACTTTGTACGCATCATCCTTTGCTTTGATACTATCCCTGATTTCCCTTGTTATGCACGGATGCACTACCTTCCCCGATGTATTCTTTTGCCAAACTGGGATGAACAATTTTTGTAGTTCATCCATGCAGTCTTTAAATGTCTTCCATTGTATATCCACCGTCAACCCTTTTAGAATTAATTGCCAGTCAATCTTGGCCAATTCACGTCTCATACCCTCAAAGTTACCTTTCTTTAAGTTCAGAACCATTGTTTCTGAATTAACAATGTCACTCTCCATCCTAATGAAGAACTCAACCATATTATGGTCACTCTTGCCCAAGGGGGCACGTACAACAAGACGGCTAATTACCCCTTCCTCATTACTCAAAACCCAGTCTAAAATAGCCTGCTCTCTCGTTGGTTCCTCTACATGTTGATTTAGATAACTATCCCGCATACATTCCAAAAAATCCTCTTCCTCAGCACCCCTGCCAATTTGATTAACCCAATCTATATGTAGATTGAAGTCACCCATTATAACTGTTTTGCCTTTGTCGCACGCATTTCTAATTTCCTGTTTGATACCATCCCCAACTTCTCTGCTACTGTTAGGTGGCCTATACACAACACCCACCAGCGTTTTCTGCCCCTTAGTGTTTTGTAGCTCTACCCATACCGATTCCACATCCTCCAAGCTAATGTCCTTCCTTTCCATTGCGTTAATCTCCTCTCTAACCAGCAACGCTACCCCACCTCCTTTTCCTTTCTCTCTATCCCTCCTGAATATTGAATATCCCTGGATGTTCAGCTCCCAGCTTACGTCACCCTGGAGCCATGTCTCCGTGATCCCAACTATATCATAATCATTAATATCTATCTGCACGTTCAACTCGTCCACCTTATTACGAATACTCCTTGCATTGAGACACAAAGCCTTCAGGCTTGTCTTTACAACGCACTTACCCCTAATACAATTTTGCTGAAAAGTGGCCCTTTTTGATTTTTGCCCTGGTTTTGTCTGCCTGCCACTTTTACTTTTCACCTTGCTACCTAATGCTTCTACCCTCATTTTACACCCTCCTGCCTCTCTGCTCTTGTACCCATCCCCCTGCCACATTAGTTTAAATCCTCCCCGACAGCACTAGCAAACACTCCCCCAAGAACATTGGTTCCATTCCAATCCAGGTGCAAACCGTCCTGTTTGTACCGGTCCCACCTCCCCCAGAACTGGTCCCAGTGCCCTAAAAATTTGAATCCCTCCCACTTGCACCACTTTTCAAGCCACGTATTCATTTGCATTATCCTCCTATTTCTACTCTGACTGGCCCGTGGTACTGGTAGTAATCCGGAGATTACTACCTTTGAGGTCCTACTTTTAAGTTTATCTCCTAGCTCCCTAAATTCACCTTGTAGGACCTCATCCCTTTTTTTACCTATATCGTTGGTGCCAACATGCACCACAACAACTGGCTGTTCACCCTCCCCCTCCAGAATGTTCTGCAGCCGTTCAGTGACATCCCTGACCTTTGCACCAGGGAGGCAACATACCATCCTGGAGTCTCGTTTGCGGCCGCAGAAACGCCTATCTATTTCCCTGACAATTGAATCCCCTATTACTATTGCCCTTCCCCTCTTTTTTCCCCCCTCATGTGCTGCAGAGCCACCCATGGTGGCTCACCCCAGCATGCCCAGGAACCCAGCAAAAAGTGATGTTACACGCAAACCCAATTCTAGAAAACACACTCAAGATTTCATTTAGAATGTCAGGACGTAATAAGTGAGTCAAAGGAAAAGAAGATTTAAAGAGCGCAAAAGGCCCAGGTTCAAGTAATTTACTAATTAGCCCAAAATTAGTTAATTAGGTAACGGATAAAGAAGTGCAGCTGGGCGGCACGGCCATGTTGAGGTGAAGTGCCTTGGGAGGTGAAGTCTTTGGCTCAGCAGTCTTTGGCAAGGAGGCTACACGATTGAAGTTTGAGATTTTTGTCTACTGAAGAAATGGCAGGCATGTTGGTGGAGTGTGTTTCCTGCAGGATGTGGGAAGGCAGGGGCACCGCTGGAGCTTCTGGAAACTACACCCGCAGAAATTGTGTCCAGGTGTAGGTCCTGAATGAACGCGTTGGGGAATTGGAGAAGCAGCTGGAAGACCTCTGGGCCATCCGGGAAAATGAGATGCCCCTCTTGGGAGCTGTCGGGGCAAACAACGCTTCCAGACCGAGTGTCGATGGCTCCAATTCCAGCGATGAGACTCGACCGGCGAGACCGATGTCGGGCAGAGCCACAGTGGTGGGTGACCCCATATCCAAGGTGCAGACTGGAGATTCTGTGGTGGCAGCCAAGACTAGAGGATGGTCTGTTGCTTCCCTGGTCGAAGATGTCGCAGACCGACCTCAGAACCTCCTCGAGAGGGAAAGTGAGCAGCCAGAAGTAGTTGTGCACGTGGGCACAAACGACGTCGGGAAGGAGAGGAAGGAGGCTCTTTAACATGAGTTTAGTGAGTTAGGAAGAAGACCGAAAACCAGGACTTCTAGGGTGATTATCTCTGGATTGTTTCCTGTACCTCGTGCTGGTGAGAGCAGGAACATGGAGATAGGGGATCTAAATGTAGGGCGGGGGGGGGGGGGGGGGGGGGGGGGGGGGGGGGTTGGTGCAGGGAGCAAGGATTTATTTAGATTTATAGACAAATTGGGAGTATAAAGATGGAGTTAAAGAGGAAGTGAGTACAGGAAAAGTTTCAAAAGACTCCCAAATTAATGGGAAGGAAAGTTTGAGAAGGGATAAGAGAGTATGGTCAGGGCTAATAGTGTGAGGGAGAGGTGAATATGAATGCGCAAAGTATAAGAAATAGAGTGGATGACTTTGAGGTTCAATTAGAAATTGGCAAATATGATGTTGTGGGGATACAGAGGCATAGGTGCAGGAGGAACAGGGCAGGGTACTGAATATTCATGGGTATATGTCCTATCAAAAAGACAGACCGGTGGGCAGATGGGGTGGGGGAGCCCTGTTGGTGAGGAATTAAATTCAGTAGCTTGAGAAGGGTGACATAGAATCAGGAGATGTAGAATCAGTATAGATATGAGGAATTGTAAGGGTAAAAAGTCCCTAATGGGAGGCTGGATATAGGGTGCAAGTTGAATCAAGAGTTAAAATTGGCGTTTAGCAAAGGTAATGCTACGGTTGTTATGGGTGATTTCAACATGCAGGTAGACTGGGAAAATCAGGTTCGTACTGGACCCCAAGAAAGGGAGTTTGTGGAGTACCTCCGAGATGGATTCTTAGAGCAGCTCGTACTAGAGCCCACCTGGGAGAAGGCAATTCTGGATTGTAACAATCTCAGAGTTTTTGCGTATGGTTTTGTCGGACTAAGGAATCAAAGGCCAAAAATCTGACACAAATAAATAAACACACGCACACACACACACAAACACACACACACACACACACAAACACTTTTATAAGTATACTAGACAATGTGCAGACCCATTGGGTCTGTTCCCCCAATGTGTGATTGCTGGGGGGGGGGGGCAAGCTGCGTCACATACACTAACTACCCCCCGCACACATGCTAACTGTGATGTATGTGATATAATGAAGAAAGCGAATGGTATGTTTGCATTAGTGAAGAAAGCGAATGCTATGTTAGCATTCATCGCAAAAGGATTTGGGTATAGGAGCAGGGACGTTCTACTGCAGTTGGACAGGGTCTTGGTGAGACCACACCTGAAGTATTGCGTACAGTTTTGGTCTCCAAATCGGAGGAAATGCATTCTTGCCATAGAGGGGGTACAGAGAAGGTTCACCAGACTGATTCCTGGGATGTCAGGACTTTCATATGAAGAAAGACTGGACAGACTCAGCTTGTACTCGGTAGAGTTTAGAAGATTGAGGGGGGATCTTATAGAAATGTATAAAATTCTTAAGGGGCTGGACAGGCTAGATGCAGGAAAAATTTTCCCGATGTTGGGGAAGTCCAGGTCAAGGGGTCACAGTTTAAGGATAAGGGGGAAATATTTTAGGACCGAAATGAGAAAAACATTTTTCACACAGTGGTGAATCTCTGGAATTCTCTGCCACAGAAGGTAGTTGAGGCCAGTTCATTGGCTATATTTAAGTGGGAGTTAGATGTGGCCCTTCTAGCTAAAGGGATCAGGGGGTATAGAGAGAAGGCAGGTAAGGGATACTGAGTTGGATGATCCGCCATGATCATATTCAATGGCGGTGCAGTCTCGAAGGGCCCAATGGCCTACTCCTGCACCTACTTTCTATGCTTCTATAATTAGCATATGTTATGTCATGTGCGAGGGGACGCATGCGCTAGTGGAGACTCAAGGTGGCGTCCTAGAATAAAGAAGCTTGTTAGTTTTCTCCTGTATCCAAGTGTTCTTTTGAGTTGGTTCCAAGCTGGGGTGGTTAGTGTGTGTGGTGTGGGGGGGGGGGGGGGGGGGGGTGTTGAATGGGTGGGACCCTCTCCCCACCCCCTCCCTCCCCTCCCTTCCCCCCCCTCTTCCCCTCCCCACTCTCTCCCCCTCCCCCCCTTCACCCTCCCCTCTTCCCACTCTCTATTCCCTTCCCCCTCTGCCCCCCTCCCCCTCTGCCCGCCATCCTCGAACCCCCTCTCCCCTCCTCGAACCCCCCTCTCCCCTCCTCCAACTCCCTCTCCCCTCCTCCAACCCCCCTCTCCCCTCTTCCAACCTCCCTCCCATCCTCCAACCCCCTCTCCCCTCCCCTCCCATCTACCCCCCACCTCTCTCATCACTCCCCTGCTCTCTCTCCCATCCTCTCTCCCCTCCACTCTCTTCCCCCCTCTCCCCCTCCGCTTCTCTCTCCCCCTCCGCTTCTCTCTCCCCCTCCGCTTCTCTCTCCCCCTTCTCTTCTCTGCAACCATACGTTGAGGAGACAGAACACAGCGGTCTCCCCTCACCCACCCTGTCTACCCCTAGCCCCCTCTCACCCCCTACCCTCCCCCTCCCCGGGTGTGTGGGGTGGTTAGTGTGCGTGTGAAGTTGCAGCACCCTCTTTCTCACCCCCCCCCCCCCCACCGCGCATTGGGGGGGAACAGACCCAGCGGGTCTGCACTTGGTCTAGTAAGTATTAAAACTGTCATTGGTGGGTTCGTTTGTGCAGGTTCTATTTTGGGAAAATTAGTTTAAGTTGTTTGTGAATTTACTCCTCCATCCTTTGCAAAGAGTAGGAGTAAACGGGTCCTTTTCACAATGGCAGGCAGTAACTAGTGGGGCACCGCAGGGCTCAGTGCTGGGACCCCAGCTATTTACAATATATATTAATGATCTGGATGAGGGAATTGAAGGCAATATCTCCAAGTTTGCGGATGACACTAAGCTGGGGGGCAGTGTTCGCTGTGAGGAGGATGCTAGGAGACTGCAAGGTGACTTGGATAGGCTGGGTGAGTGGGCAAATGTTTGGCAGATGCAGTATAATGTGGATAAATGTGAGGTTATCCACTTTGGTGGCAAAAAACAGGAAAGCAGACTATTATTTAAATGGTGGCCGATTAGGAAAAGGGGAGATGCAGCGAGACCTGGGTGTCATGGTACACCAGTCATTGAAAGTAGGCATGCAGGTGCAGCAGGCAGTGAAAAAAGCGAATGCTATGTTAGCTTTCATAGCAAAAGGATTTGAGTACAGGAGCACGGAGGTTCTACTTCAGTTGTACAGGGTCTTGGTGAGACCACACCTGGAGTATTGCGTGCAGTTTTGGTCTCCAAATCTGAGGAAGGACATTATTGCCATAGAGGGAGTGCAGAGAAGGTTCACCAGACTGATTCCTGGGATGTCAGGACTGTCTTATGAAGAAAGACTGGACAGACTCGGTTTATA
Source organism: Okamejei kenojei (assembly GCA_035221665.1). NCBI lineage: Eukaryota > Metazoa > Chordata > Chondrichthyes > Rajiformes > Rajidae > Okamejei > Okamejei kenojei. The sequence goes on from CM069173.1 coordinate 9,848,095, forward strand.
CTCTCTGGAATTTAGGAGATTAAGAGGGGATCTTATAGAAACTTACAAAAATTCTTAAGGGGTTGGACAGGCTAGATGCAGGAAGATTGTTCCCGATGTTGGGGAAGTCCAGGACAAGGGGTCACAGCTTAAGGATAAGGGGGAAATCCTTTAAGACCGAGATGAGAAAGACTTTATTCACACAGAGAGTGGTGAGTCTCTGGAACTCTCTGCCACAGAGGGTAGTTGAGGCCAGTTCATTGGCTATATTTAAGAGTGAGTTGGATGTGGCCCTTGTGGCTAAGGGGATCAGAGGGTATGGAGAGAAGGCAGGTACGGGATACTGAGTTGGATGATCAGCCATGATCATATTGAATGGCGGTGCAGGCTCGAAGGGCTGAATGGCCTACTCCTGCACCTAATTTCTATGTTTCTATGTTTCTATGTTTGCCGTAACTGAGAAATCTTTACATATTCCTGTACAGTTTTTCCTCCTCCACATTTTGTTTTGAAAATTAGAACATTTGGTTATTAATTTCCCTGCTTTTTTTTAGTAAAAAACATTACAACATTTTAAAATTAAACAGCTGCATGAGTCACAAGGCCATCTCACAGATGTCCAATCACAATGGATCTCATTTACCTATGATATGACATCACAATGGGACCCTTCAGGTGGTTCCACTAAAATCAAGCAGCTGCATGAGTCACGGAGCCATCTCACAGATGTCTAACCACAATGGATCTCATTGGGACAGGTGCGGGTGTTTGGAACGTTCACGTGATCCCACGAATGCAATCAACCTGGCATGCACAATCAAATAGAGCAAGTTGTCCTACCCCCCTCCCTATCTACCCCCTCCCTCTCTACCGCCCTCCACCCCTCCTCCTTCTATCCTCCCCCCCCCCTCGCCTCTCCTCCATCCCTGCTCTTCTCTCTCCCCCTCCTCTTCTCTCTCCCCCTCTTCTCTCTCCCCCTCTTCTCTCTCGCCCTCCTCTCCCCATCTCCTCAAACCCCCTCACTCACCACCTCCTCTCTCTCCTCCCCTTCCTCCCCCCTCTCCCCTGTACTCTCTCTCTCCCCTCTATTCTCTATCTTCCCCTCCCTCCCCGTGCCTTTCCCACCTCCCTTCCCTCTCCCTCTCTCTCTCTTTCCACCCCCTTCTCCCCCTCCCCTCTACCCCCCCCACCTCTACCACCCTCTCTCCTCCCTCCTTTCTCCTTCCCCCTCCCCTCTACGGCCCTCCACATCTTATTCTCCTCCCCCTCGCCACCCTCCCATCCCCCTCTCCACCCTCCCCACCAGCTCTCCCCTCCTCTTCTCTTCCCCACCTACCCTCCACCCTCTCCTCTTCTCCCCCTCCAACTCTCCCCTTCTCTCTCCCCCTCCACTGCGTCCTTCTCCTCTTCCCCCCCCCAATCTCTCTCCACCTCTACCCCCCTACCTTCCCTTCTCGCTTTCCCCCCACTCCCCCTCCTCTTCTCTCCACTCTACTCTCTTGCTTCCCCCTCTCCTCTCTCTCTCTCTCCCCGTCTCTCCCTCTTTCCCCCCCCCCCCCCCGTGTGTATGGCAGGTGGTTAGTGTGCGTGTGAAGCCACAGCCCCCCCCCCCCTGCAACCACATGTTGAGTCTCCCTTCCCTCCCCTCACCCACCCGTCTCCCCCTACACCCCTCTCACCCCCTACCCCCTTCTCACCCCCTACCCCCTCTCTCACCTGTGTGTGTGTGTGTGTGTGGGGTGGTTAGTGTGCGTGTGAAGCTGCAGCACCCCCCCCCCACCACACGTTGGTTGGAACAGACCCACCGGGTCCGCACTTGATCTAGTATATTTTTAAAACTCGTGTTGGTTTGTCCGGGCTCAGCAATGGAGGCTGCCCCACGGGATGAGGTGCAAGCGCCAGAGGTCCCATTCCTTGCGGCCAGGTTTGCCGTCCCTACAGACTCTGGTGAGCCGCTTGGAGAGGAGCTGGCTGCCAGCATAAATTACCTGGCCTCCCACCAGCTCTAGGAGCTGGCTACGGGCACTACTGCCAAAAAATACAAGACCCCAGAGAACTGTATTCTGCTGAAGGTGCCGACAGTAAACCATGCCATTTGGGGCCACATGGGGGTAAGCATCCGAGCGCAGGAAATTAAACTGCAGCGGGTGCTCAAGCTGCTGGCGTCTGGAATAATGACGATTGGTCGGTCGGTGGATGGTGGGCTTCTGACTGAAGTTCAGCAGGATGCCTTGGCTCTCATGTGCAATCTGAGATTAATTGTTTCAGAAAGAGCGCCATCCGCCCCACCATTAATCCCAAATTTGCTGCACTGTGCAAGCCTGGCACATTCCAGCCGCCAAACCTGCTATTTGGGGAAGACCTGGCTAAAATAGTCAAGGAGCTAGACGACGAGGCCAAAACCGTCAGGCTCATCAAGACGCCAGTGACCAGCAGAACCCTCCGACGCCAGTACCCCTACAAGCGGTTTGCTGAAACTGGGGCTTTTTTAAAAAAAAATATTTCAAAATAGACTTTATTCAAATGATAAATATATACAATACATGAACCTTGCGGAAAATCCATCCAACATTTTCGGAGGCTATACAAATTGATCAATACAGTTTATACATTTCTTTTCCCTAAATTTCACAAATGTGTCACCCACCCGTGCCACTTATGTGGCCCCCTGGCGTGGGATACCTTCCCTTATTTTGAGGGGCGTCTCCACCATACCGTGCCCCCCATGTCGAGCAGCGGAAGGACCCTAGACTGTGGCCCTCCCCCACCGAGCCTTGCCGTTGGCTGCACCGAGCTTCAGTGCGTCTCTCAGCACGTACTCCTGCAGTCTTCAGCGGGCCAGTCGGGAACATTCCCTGACGGACATCTCGCTCTGCTGGGTGGTGAACAACGCTCGGGCAGACCAAAGGCCGTCTTTCACTGAGTTGATCACCCTCCAGCACCGCTCGATGTCAGTCTCTGAATGTGTCCCTGGGAACAGTCCGTAAATCAGAATCCTCAGTGACGGAGCTGTTCGTGAATGTACCCTTGCATTCTTCTCCAGTCTTTTTTTAGCAAATCTAGCAGGACATTCTGTGCTGACCACTGCCCAATGGACATGTGGTCAAAGGTGTTGGTCCGGAAGAACCTTTCCACAGACAACAGATGGGGCGGCAATGTCCAGCTGACTGGCACATTGCGTGGCATCTGCGCCAGGCCCATCCTTTGCAACACTGGGGACAGGTAAAACCTCAGCAGGTAATGACACTTGGTGCCCACGTGCCTTGGCTCTACACTCCGCCTGATGCAGCCACACACGAAGGTGGCCATCAGGGTGAGGGCGACGTTGGGCACGCTTTTACCCCCATTGTCTGCTGACTTGTACATTGTGGCCCGTCGCTCCCGGTCTATCCTCGTCCCCCAGATAAACTGGAAGACTGCCGGGTGATCCCTGTGGTGTAGGAGGGAGGGACAGGCCACACTTGTGCCAATTACAGCAGCCCCGAGAGCACCTCACACCTGATGACCAAATGTTTTCCCGTTATGGAGAGGGAGCGTTGCCTTCACAGCTCCAGCTTCCTCCCCACCCTGGCTATACGCTCCAGCCAATTCTTGTTACATGCCTCAGCCCCCCCCACCCCCCCCCCCCCAAACCAGACCCCCAGCACCTTCAAGAAGCCCTCCATTTCCGACACTTCCCTACCATTCCTTGACCTCACCATCTCGATTGCAGGTGATACGCTCCTGACCGACATCCACTACAAACCCACTGACTCCCACAGCTACCTGGACTACTCTTCCTCCCACCCTGCTTCCTGTAAGGACTCCATCCCCTATTCCCAATTCCTCCGTCTACGCCGCATCTGCTCCCAGGATGAGGTGTTCCACACCAGGTCATCACAAATGGCCTCATTCTTCAGAGAACGGGGATTCCCCTCCCCCACTATTGATGAGGCTCGCACCAGGGTCTCCTCCATACCCCGCAACACTGCCCTCGCTCCCCATTCCTCCACTCGCAAACAGGGCAGAGTCCCCCTGGTCCTCACCTTTCACCCCACCAGCCGGCAAATACAACATATAGTCCTCCGCCAGTTTCGCCACCTCCAACGTGACCCCTCCACCCGCCACATCTTCCCATCTCCCCCCCTGTCTGCCTTCCGCAAAGACCGCTCCCTCCGCAACTCCCTTGTCCATTCTTCCCTCCCCTCCCACTCTACCCCTTCCCCGGGCACTTTCCCTTGCAACCGCAAGAAATGCAACACTTGTCCCTTCACCTCCCCCCTCCACTCCTTTCAGGGACCCAAGCAGTCCTTCCAGGTCCGACAGAGGTTCACCTGCACCTCCTCCAACCTCATCTACTGCATCCGCTGCTCCAGATGCCAGATGATCTATATCGGTGAAACCAAGCGGAGGCTTGGCGATCGCTTCGCCGAAACACCTCCGCTCGGTCCGCAATAACCAACCCGACCTCCCGGTGGCTCAGCACTTCAACTCCCCCTCCCATTCCACATCCGACCTCTCGGTACTGGGCCTCCTCCACGGCCAGAGTGAGCAACACCGCAAGCTGGAGGAACAGCACCTCATATTCCGCTTGGGGAGTCTGCATCCTTTGGGCTTGAATATTGAATTTTCTCAATTCTGTTAACCCTTGCTGTCTCCTCCCCTCCCACCTCTCCCTCAGCCCTCGGGCCCTGGCATTCCCTCCATCTCCATCTCCCTCCCCCACCCCAGTCGCACCAGCTTCTCATTTTCACACCACAAACAGCTTACAATGGCTTGTTCCCTTTATCACCGATACTTCTTTGCATATCTTTCACTCATTGTTCCTTATCTCTCCACATCACCGTCTATATCTCTCGTTTCCCTGATCCCTGACCAGTCTGAAGAAGGGTCTCGACCCGAAACGTCGCCTATCTCCTTCGCTCCTTAGATGCTGCTGCACCCGCTGAGTTTCTCCAGCTTTTTGTGTACCCTCGATTCTCCAGCATCTGCAGTTCCTTCTTTAAAACCTTCAAGAAGTCAGGCTTGATGGTGAAGGGGTCAGAAGATCTGTCGGGCCAGTTGCGAAAGAGCATGGCCTCGCTCTTCTTGCGGTTCACCCTGGCTCCCGTGGCCGACTCAAACTGGTCGCAGATACTAATCAGTCTGCGGACCGACCCTGGATCCGAGCATAAGACAGCAACATCATCCATGTACAGGGAGGTTTTAACTTGAATGCCCCCACTGCCTGGCAATGTCACTCCTCTTATGCTCGCATCCTTCCTGATGGATTTGGCAAAAGGTTCATACAGCAGACAAACAAGACAGGAGAGAGAGGACAACCTTGCCTGATTCCAGACCTTACAGGGAAATTTTCTGAGTCACACCTATTGATTTGGACTGCACTACAGATATTGTTATAGAGCAGTTTGATCCAATTTCGTATTCCCTCTCCAAAACCCATTTTGGAGAGCACGTCCCTCATGTATGTGTGCGATATTAGATTAGATTAGTTTAGATTAGATTTTATTACTTGTCATTCGAATCTCAGAGAGGCTCAAACGAAACTCAGTTTCTACAAGCCATACAAACAGAACAATTCATTAAAAAAACACACAAACAATTCAATTCAAGAAGAAAGGGAAAAGGAGGAAGAGGAGCCCGAGGGTTGAGGGAGAGATGGGAAAGGTAGGAGACAGCAAGGGTTAATAGAATTGAGAAAATTCAATGTTCAAGCCCAGAGGATGCAGATTCCCCAAGCGGAATATGAGGTGCTGTTCCTCCAATTTGCGATGTTGCTCACTCTGGCCGTGTAGGAGGCCCAGGACAGAGCGGTCGGATCGGAATGGGAGGGGGAGTTGAAGTGCTGAGCCACCGGGAGGTCGGGTTGGTTATTGAGGACCGAGCGGAGGTGTTCGGCGAAACGATCGCCAAGCCTCCGCTTGGTCTCACCGATATAGATCAGCCGTGCACCTGTAGAAGTTAAATACCGTTTTTGTTGGCATACTGAATTTCCCCAATCTTAGCAGTAGAAACATTGATTCACTTTCTTTATGAACTTAGGATCTTTGGTGTCGACTCTGCCAGTAGTGGAATGTCATCGGCAAAATCTCGGTCGTGGGGCGTCTTCCTGTTGCAAAAAGGGCGGTTGCAAGAAACCCGAGGGCGGAGCTGGTAGTTGGGAGGCATCCCTCTTTGTCTGTCACTCTGATTCTGTATATCCCCGGCAGGTCGGGGTGCTGCGTATAAAAGAACACAGCAACAGTTAGCTTGTCACTGAGCAGCGACTCGAGTAAAGAAGCATCATGTCTGGCAGAGGGAAAGGAGGCAAAGGATTAGGCAAAGGCGGAGCAAAGCGGCACCGCAAAGTGCTTCGCGATAACATCCAGGGCATCACCAAGCCAGCTATCCGCCGCCTGGCTCGGCGTGGTGGGGTCAAGCGGATCTCGGGTCTGATCTACGAGGAGACCCGCGGGGTGCTGAAGGTTTTCCTGGAGAATGTGATCAGGGACGCGGTCACCTACACCGAGCACGCCAAGCGCAAGACGGTCACTGCCATGGATGTGGTGTACGCTCTGAAACGACAGGGCCGCACTCTCTACGGGTTCGGCGGCTAACTAACTAACTACCCCCTTTATTCGAACACTGAACAAAGGCTCTTTTAAGAGCCACCCACCACCTCACAGAGGGAGCAGTGACCACGAGATCTGATTCATTATAATTTGTTATAGTTTAGCCGGGGTCGATGAGATTTCCAATTATATTGCATCCAGCAGCAGTCAATGTGTTCCTGTATTGTTGATGTGGTGTGGTGTCAAAATACCCGTCTGGTGTCGAACAGTCTGGGTGACATTAGGTCATGGAAGAGAGGTTGCTACATGGAGACACACAGATTCGAGTCGGCTAAATGTCGCCTATTCCTTCCCTCCACAAATCTTGTTTGACCGGTTCAGTTATTTCACGTAATTGGAGTCGTCACACAAATTAAAGTAGATTACATTTCCCCTCTGCGGATTGATACATTTTCCCTCTTTCGGACTTTCTGAAATTCCCCAGCTCCCCACTCACTGCACCCCGTTGGGAGAGAGCTCCGTGTATCTGACGGAGGGAATGCGGACTGTGTAGAAACCCGGATAGAAGCGGTGCGCTTTGTGTGGGGAAGATGTTGGCTTTATTCATGGGAAGTGCAGGGGCGTAACGTGGAATGTGAGTTAGTCCGGGCGTTTCATTCGACAGCGAATAGATTGAACGGCTAAACAGGCTCAGATTAAACAAAATGAGAACTATCGCCTGCGAATGAAATATCGAACCAGTTGCATCAATGCGGTGTCCAAATATCAGCGCGACACTTTCAGTGAGACCGAGCCGTTAGCAGCGTCAGCGCTATGTGGGTCGTTACTTGGAGTTGGAGTATCTGGTCGCCGCCTTTGTCCCTCCAACCGGCCTCATCGCTATGGAGATGGTGTAACTCAGTGTCTGTGGAAGGACTGGTCAGCGACTGAGGTGCGCGCGTGTTAAGTGCGTAATAAAGGCGTTTGTTGTCCTTGAACCCGGAGCGCGTGAGAAAAGGGGGCGCAGAGCGAACACGGGCTGGTCGTGTACACACCATTATGAGCCGCTTTGGCATTTAGGTCGAAACCAGCTACACTTTAATCACTGAAGTCAGACTACATTCAGCAAGTCTCTGCGGGTACACAAAAAGCTGGAGAAACTCAGTCTGAAGAAAGGTCTCGACCCGAAACGTCGCCTATCTCCTTCGCTCCTTAGATGCTGCTGCACTCGCTGAATTTCTCCAGCTTTTTGTGTACCCTCGATTCTCCAGCATCTGCAGTTCCTTCTTTAACACGTCTCTGCGGCATCGGTTCAGATAAAATTCCGCATAAAGTCCATTGATGCAAATGGACATGAAAAAGGCACATCTCTTTCTTCTGCCGGATTAGTGGCTCTTAAAAGAGCCGTTTGTTCTTGGTGGAGAGATGGGGTTTAGGCGCGCTCCCCGCGGATACGGCGGGCCAGCTGGATGTCTTTGGGCATGATGGTGACTCGCTTGGCGTGGATTGCGCACAGGTTGGTGTCCTCAAAGAGCCCCACCAGGTAAGCCTCGCTGGCCTCCTGCAGAGCCATGACGGCCGAGCTCTGGAAGCGCAGGTCTGTCTTGAAGTCCTGAGCGATCTCCCGCACCAGGCGCTGGAAGGGTAGTTTGCGAATGAGCAGCTCGGTGGATTTCTGGTAGCGCCGGATCTCCCTCAGAGCCACGGTGCCGGGCCTGTAGCGATGAGGCTTCTTCACTCCGCCCGTGGCTGGAGCGCTCTTCCGCGCCGCTTTGGTCGCCAGCTGTTTGCGAGGAGCTTTCCCTCCGGTCGATTTGCGCGCTGTCTGCTTGGTCCGGGCCATTCTCCTTCAACAGCCGTAGCACAGTGTGAAATACAGGAACTGAATGACGGAGCTGGCTCTGGGATCGGCTTTTAAAGCGTTGCTGAAGGGCCGGCCCACAGCCTCTGAATGGATGGAGCAGAGATGTCACTCATGGCTGCAGGTTTGTCAACAAAGGTTCCGTAAATTATTTGTCAACCAATTGAATTGCTCAATCTTTTTAGGAAGTAGAAGAAGGAAAAAAAAGTATATATCATGTGTAAATGACTGGGACGAAGCAAATCTCTTAGGGAGTGTAAGTGATGTACAAGCACACTTACATCGAAAAGCAGAAGAGCAAAAAGAGGACACAACATATATTTGATAGAGGGTACACAAAATGCTGGAGAAACTCAGCGGGTGCAGCAGCATCTATGGAGCGAAGGAGATAGGCCACGTTTCGGGCCGAAACCCTTCTTCAGACATTTTTGATAGAGAAGGTTATGGAGATAACCCGGGGATTGTTTAAGTACATTGAAAGGTAACTAAAGAGAGATTAGGGTCCCAAGAAGGGTCTTGAACTGAAACTTCACCCATTCCTTCTGTCCAGAGATGCTGCCTGTCCCCCTGAGTGACTCCAACATTTTGTGTCTATCTTACTGTAATATGGCACAGATTCGGACAGCCAAGCTCGAGAGAAGAGATTTGAATGTAGTGTTTTGGACCTGGCAAATGCGTTTGGCTCTGTGCCACAGTCTTATTTGGAGTGCTTTTGATTTTTTAAAGTTCAGTAGACTACAGTGGGCAGTGGATAAGTCACCTGGACAAGATGAACTGCACCCAAGGGTTCTGAAAGAGGTAGCTATAGAGATTGTGGCATTGATAGTGATATTTCAAGAACCACTGGAGATAAGAGAGGTCCCAGATGATTGGAAAATTGCCAATATTACATCGCTGCACAAGAAGGGAGCAAAGGAGAATTAGAAACATTAAAAAAATAGGTGCAGGAGGAGGCCATTCGGCTCTTCGAGCCAGCACCGCCATTCATTGTGATCATGGCTGATCGTCCCCAATCAATAACCCATGCCTGCCTTCTCCCCATATCCCTGGCAGGCAATTCCACAAATTCATAACTCTCTGGGTGAAATTATAAAAGGACATATAAAATTATAAAAGGACTGGACAAGCTAGATGCAGGAAAAATGATCCCATTGTTGGGTGAGTCCAGAACCAGGGGCCACAGTCTTAGAATAAAGGGAGGTCATTTAAGACTGAGGTGAGAAACAACTTGTTCACCCAGAGAGTTGTGAATTTATGGAATTCCCTGCCACAGATGCAGTGGAAGCCAAATCACTGGATGGATTTAAGAGAGAGTTAGATAGAGCTCCAGGGGCTAGTGGAATCAAGGGATATGGGGAGAACGCAAGCACGGGTTATTGATAGGGGACGATCAGCCATGATCGCAATGAATGCCGGTGCTGGCTCGAAGGGCCGAATGGCCTCCCCTGCATCTATTTTCTATGTTTCTCTGAAAACGTTTTTTTTTTCTCACCTCAGGCTTAAATGGCCCCCTTTATTCTAAGACTGTGCCCCCTGCTTCTGGACTCACCCAACATTGGGAACATTTTTCCTTCATCTAGCTTGTCCAGTCCTTTTATAATCTTATATGTTTCTATAAGATACCCCCTCAACCTAAACTCCAGTAAATACAAGCCTAGTCTTTTCAATCTTTCCTCATATTACAGTCCTGCCATCCCAGGGAACCTACGCTTATTAGGAGACCAAAATTGTACACAATACTCCAGATGTGGTCTTACCAGAGCCCTATACAACTGCAGAAGAACCTCTCTACTACAGTACTGAAATCCTCTTGTTAAGAAGGCCAGCATTCCATTACCTTTCTTTACTGCCTGCTGCACCTGCCTTTCTTCACTGCCTTCTGTACTTGCACGCCAACTTTCAGTGACCAGTGTACAAGGCCACCCAGGTCTCGCCATACCCCCCTTCCTAACCTAACCCATTAAGATATTCTGCCCCCTTGTTTTTGCCACCAAAGTAGATAACCTCATATTTATCTATATTATACTGCATCTGCCACCCATCTGTCCACTCACTCAACCTGTCCAGGTCACACTGCAACCTCCTAACATCATCTTCACAGTGCACACTGCCACCCAGCTTTGTGTCATCCACAAACTTGTTAGTGTTGCTCCTAATTTTCTTTTCCAAATCATTAATATATATGGTAAACAGTTACGGCCTTACATCAAGCTTTGCGGCACTCCATTCGCCACTGCCTGCCATTCTGAAATGGACCCGTTCACTCCTACTCTTTGCTTCCTGTCTGCCAACCAATTTTCTATCCAAGTCAACATCCTACCCCCAATACCATGTGCTCTATTTTTAGTCACCAGTCTCCCGAATGGGAGTCAAGAAACTAGCGGCTGAACAAACGGCGGCAAAAAAAGCATCGCCCAAGAAGGCGGCGCCGACAAAACCTCAAAAGGCAGCAAAGAAGCCGGTAAAACGCCAGGTGAAGGCGAAATTCAAGCAGGCAGCGATCAAAAAGTGAAATAAAATAGCACTGTCTGTAAGACCAGAACCCAACGGCTCTTTTAAGAGCCACCCACGTCTATCAGGAAAGAGCTGATCCAAATTCGAGCGATCCTGGGATCAGGCTCAGTGCGAAGCGCAAATCATTTCAATTAACCCGGGATTCATTCTCCGAACCCGCTGTCCCTCTCTTCCCACCCCCCTCACTCTGTATATGATTAGGGTTGCGGTCACCGACACTGAGCTAGCCAAGCGTAAGGGGGTCATGGGCGTGGTGTACGCTCTGATGCGCCAGGCCCGTACTCTGTTCGGCGGCTGAAGCACCATCATTATTCGAACACAAAACAAAGGCTCTTACAGAGCCGAAGATAAACACAAAAAGCTAAACTTAGCCGGGGTGGGGGGAGAGAAATACAGAGATTTGTGACCGGCGTGTGGGGTGGGAAAACTCAGCAAACTAGAGAGCACAGACTGCAGATTCATTGGTTGCGGGTTATTATTTTGATAATTATGAATAATATTCAGTTTCTGTCAACTCAATATCAAATCCACTTTAACTTGTTTTGAATCACTGAGTCCGAATGGGCGGCGCGGATTCACGCAAGACGCTATCGTATGCAGATGCCGAGAAATGTGTTCAGCTCTGACTCAACAATTTCTAATCTTGTGATGTAGACTCGATAAGAAGACTCGCCTATCTCCTTCGCTCCTTAGATGCTGCTGCACCCGCTGAGTTTCTCCAGCTTTTTGTGTACCCTCGATTCTCCAGCATCTGCAGTTCCTTCTTTAAAAAAAAAAAAATCGATAAGAAGACAGACCGGATCCCGTTGCAGAGGGAACGATTTCGAGTCGACTCCTGTTGCTGCATTAATCATATGGTATATAGGTCAATGGGAAACGGACATCGCCTTGTGTGTGATCTTTTACTGTCTGTTGCCGATGTCGAACTAAAGGTTTTATTAAAGCACATCGCAATCTGCATCCACTTTCACCCCGGGTCACTGCTCTCTCTGTGGTTGGCTCTAAGAAGAGCCTTACAAGAGCGTCTGAAGAAGGGTCTCGACCCGAAACGTCACCCATTCCATCTCTCCAGATATGCTGCCTGTCCTGCTGAGTTTAGCTATTTGTGACTATCTTCAAAGCGTATCTTCACACCCACAGGAGTTGTTTACCGTGCTCAGTATCGGTGACCGCATCCCTAATCGTATACAGAGAGAGGGGGGTGGGAAGAGAGGGACAGCGAGTTAGGAGGATGAATCCCGTGAAAAATGTAAATATATCAGTGGCACGGAATAAACATATCCCAGAACTAATAGTTGGTGATATGCTTGAAGAATATGCATCTTTATTTCCCCAAATTTGATAATTGTGTATTCAGATGGACAGTCATACATCAATAAACAGAGCCTTTGGCCCACTATAACCAATGCTGACCTTTTTACCCATCTATATTAATCCCATTTGCTTGCATTGGTACTTCATCTTCTGTGCCTTGCCTATTCATTTCTGTCCAAATATCTCTTCAACATGGTGACTATATCTGATTCCACTGCCTTATATTCATACATTCAGATATCAACCAATACCTGTGTAAAAAAAAGACCCCTCACATTCCCTTTAAATCTCCTTGTGCTTTACCTCAAACCTATCCCCTCATGTCTTTGAAATACTGAACGTGAGAAAACAATATTGATTATTTACCCTTCCATGTATTTCATAACCTCATATACATCCAAATGGTTGTTCCTCAGTTTCCTTCATTGCAAGGAAAACAAGAAAATCCTCTCCAATTTCATCCCATGGCTAAAACTACAGTCCAAGCAACATTCTGCTGAATCCCAGCAAAACCACATCTCTCCTACAATCTGGTGATGTATACTGTTCACCCAAAATGTAAAACTGTGCATTTGTCCGAGTTATGTTCCATTTTCCATTCCTTGGGCATCTGTCAAGGCTGATTTAGACCCAGCGTTAATCTTAGATAACCTTATTCACTGTCCACTATACCACTAATTTATCATCCATAAACTTACTAACCAAGATAATCACATAATCATCCAAATGATAGACATAGATGATAAACAACAATGGGCCCAGCACTGACCTCTGCAGCACACCACTGGTCATAGGTCTCCAAACTATAAAACAGCCCAATAGAACCATCTCGACTAAGCCAGTTTTGTCTCAATTGGCTAGCTCACCCCAAATCCCTTGTGATCTAACTTCTGGAGCTGCATACCATGTCAAAGGCCTTTTTAAGGTCAATGTTACAACATCCACTCCCTGTCCCACACCAATTTTCATGGTCCCTTTTTGAAAAACTCAGTTAAATTTATGGAGTCATGATTTCCCATTCACAGAACCACTGTGACTGTTCCTACGCAGTCCTTGCATTTACAAGTGTGAGTAGATCCTGTCTCTCAGAATCCCCCCCAGTAACTTTCACACAATTGACTTTAGGCTCACTGGCTTGTCGTTCCCTGCCTTTCCGTTGCAGTCCTTCTTAAGTAAAGGCACCACAATATCCGCCCCCCAGTCTTCCAGTACCTCATCCATGGCTAACAGTGATGCAAATGTCTCTGCAGAGGCCCTCCATTTTCTTCCCTGGTTTCCCACAACGTCCTAGGATGCCCTTGATCAGGCCCCAAGGATTGACTCTTTATGCACTTTAAGATCACCAGCACCTCTTTCGTAATATTGCACATAACATTGCGGGTCCCTCAGCGTTCAATGTTTTTTGCCATACATGATGTCTAATTAGGTCATAAGGTCATAAATGATAGGAATAGAATTAATCCATTCAGCCCATTGTCTGCTCCACCATTCAATCGTGGCTGATCTATCACTTCTTCCTAATCCCGTTCTCCTGCTTTCTCCCGTAAACTTTGACACCTGTATTAATCAAGAATCTATCTATCTCTGTCTTGAATATATTCATTGACTTGGCTTCTACAGCCTTCTGTGGCAAATAATTCCACTATTCAGCACCCTCTGACTAATCATATACATAATTGATAATATTGGGAATTTTGGGTGCCTGACAAAATGGAGAATTTCTGCTTTTGTAAAGCCTGCTTGATATATTTTGCAAAAGCTGCAAAGACCATGAGGATCATGGCTCCTGTGTCTGTGGCCTGGGATGAGGTTGAATAAAGGTTGATGTCCAGATGGCCTTTAATTGTTAATATGTATGAGGTTTTGCAGAGGGAGCTCTGTCCTGCTTTAAATGCATGTTCAGGATTGGTTGGAAAATGATGGGTTATAATAATGTTGCTAACTACGTTGCATGATCTTCGCACCATGACTCGTGATTGGCCTTGCCCAAATTGTTTACTTTACCTGGTAGAATGTTTCTTTGCTTAATGGAACTGTTTCCCACTAAGTGCTTTCTATCAAAACTATGTTATGTGATGTTTTGTGATTGTGTTAGGGAACTGTCAATAATGTATTTTGTAACTCTTATTGATGATTGGCTTGTAGGGGTTGCCCCCGCCATGTATTTCGCGCAAGGGTCTGTGAAGGTATAAAAGAGGGGAGAGCACATTGGAGTGTGCCGATCTGGGATTGCGCGTGGGAGTGTGCTGATCTTCTGGAGTTGTTCTATTCGCATGAGGCTGAAGGGCTTGAACGAGTTGAGACAAGGATCGGATCCACGGTGTTGGATTAGGTATTGTATTGGTGTTGGATAATAAAGAGAGTTGATTACCAGTGCTTCATATTCAATGTTTGACTGAACCAGACTAGGGGGGTATGATTACTACCGGAATTACATAATTATAAACATAATCATATTTCATTACACAAGTATGTTTGACAATGTATGAGGAATTTCATTTGCCATACAGTCAAAGCAATAAAAAGCAACAGAACACACCAAATACATTTAACATAAACATCCACCACAGTGACTCCTCCACATTCCTCACTGTGATGGAATTTCTCCTCTTCCCCTTCCAAAAAGACTTTCATTAATTTTGAAGCTCTGACCTCTAGTCCTAGATTCTCCCACAAGTGGAAGCATCTTCTCCATGTCCACTCTGCCCAAGCCTTTCACTACTTGTATGTTTCAATGTCCCTCCTCATTCTTCAAAACTCCAGCGAGTAGAGGCCCAGTGCTGACAAACACTCATCATAGGTTAACCTACTAATTCTTGGGATCATTCTTGTAAACTTCCTCTCTACCCTTTCCAGAGCCAGCACACCCTTCTTCAGATCTGATGCTCAAAATTGCTCACATCCAATATGCGGCCATACCAGTGCCTTAAAGAGCATCAGCATTACTTCCCTGTTTTTGTATTCAAGCCCTCTTGAAATAAATGCTGCCATTGAGTTTGCTTTCTTTACTGCCGATGCAACTTGCAGATTAACCTTTTTGGGAATCCTGCACCAGCACTCCCAAGTCCCTTTGCATGTCCGATTTCTGGATTCTCTCCCCATTTAGTAAATAGTCTATGCTTTATTCCTACAACCAAATGCATGAATCCACACTTTGCTACACTCTATTCCATCTGTCACTTCTCTGCGCACTATCCCAACCTATGCAAATCCTACTGCAGAGTGCCTACTTTCTCTACCCTAACTGCCCTTCTACCTATGTTTGTATCATCCACAAACTTGGCAACAAAGGTTCAATCCCCTCATCAAAAATCATTAATATACAACGAGAAGAACAGCGGCAACAGCACCGAGCCCTGCGGAACGCCACTAGTCACTGGCAGACAACCAGAAAAAGCCCCCTTTATTGCCACTCTTTGTCTTCTGCTATCCAGCCAACCTGCTATCCATGCTAGTAGCTGCTATATTGATAGCATGGGCTCTCATCTTCCTTAGCACCCTCAAGTGTGGCACTTTATCAAAGGCTTTGTGAAAATCTAAGTAAACAACATCAATTGACTCCCCTTTGTCTGTCGTGCTATTTACTTCTTCAGAGAATTCCAGTAGATTTGTCATGCCAGACCGCCCCTTCATAAAGCCATGCAGACTTTGGCCTATTTTATTGTGAACTCCATATTTTATTAAGTATTCCATAACCTAATCCTTTGTAATGGACTCTAAAATCTTACCGACCAATGAAGTCCGACTAACCGGCCTATAGTTCCACCTAGACACAAAATGCTGGAATAACTCAGCGGGCGAGGGAGCATCTCTGGAATGAAGGAATGGGCGGTGTTTCAATAGACAATAGGTGCAGGCAGGTCTGGCCTTAGGAGGTGCGGGGCCCAATTGGGAACGATTTTCATAGAAATGTAAGTATATAATTATAAATGAGTTATATTCAGGCACGTGTCGTGAGTAATATGACAGTCAGTCGGCTTAAATAAAAATCTTAAACCGCGCATGCGCAGATTGTTCTCTCCATAAAAATAAAAATAAAAATAAATAAAGTAACAATTGAATTTGCCCAAGGCTTCCAAATCTCCTTCTTTCTGAATTATTGAATGGGTGGGGGGTGGAAGGTGACGGCAGGTGGAAAGATTGTGGAAAAAACGGGAGCACACCGGGACAAGTTGAATCAGTTGTCATATTATTGAATACTAGTTCAAGGGACCAGTAGGGGGGAGAGTTCCTTTCACAGCGTGTGGGGTCTAGCCAGGGGTAAAGGTGCGGGGGAGGGCAGAAGCGTTCTGCCAGTAACCCACATGCCAGTAACCCACACACTCACCGCTGCCGCGGAGCCACCGCATTGTGGCCAGGGAGCAAAGCAGCTCGCATGGATACGAGCAGCTGCCATCACCGGACAGCAGAACTGACTGTCATTTCAGCGCTTTCTGCCAGCCCGCTCACCTCTGGCAGTGCTCTCCAGCAGCGCGGTCCTTTTACAGCCGCTTCCCACTTTACAGCTGCTTCCCATCAGCTGCTAGCAATGAGGGATAGACTTACAGCATCATCGTTCTTGAAGTTGCTGTACTGAGGAATAATGAATTCCATCTTTCTTGGCTAACAACCTAACGTTCGGCCTCCAAGATGCAGGTACATTTTCTAGCAATGCTACAAAATTTTGAGATTTTAAAGATCAAGTCTGCAATTTATCCTATCAGATAAAGCATAAAACAAGTTTAATTTGACACCGAATTCACTTTCATATCTTCTGTATTAAAAAAGTTATAGCCATTTCCATAGCATTTTGTTCCCTATTGCTTTTCCATTGACTTAACACAAAAGCTGTGATCGAGGACAGTCAAAAGCCCATAACTTTCTAAAAAATTTAAAAAAACTGAATGAAATTTTCAGTTATTATAGGTTGAAGCATTCTGAAACAAATGTAAAGCATCTTACTTGGATGACTAAAAATTAAAGCATAAAATTAGTTAATTACCTAACTGTAGCTAATTACAAAGTTGACCGTTGTGACGGAATTAGTAATAAACACCCAGACTGTCTTGAAAATTCAAAAATGTGATATTCTCAAGAACTTTAATATTATTGTATTATATGCAGTAAGTTCATAACAGATAGGTAAATAAGTTACAATTTCTAACAATAGACCAGGTCTTTATGAAGATCAGTTGCTAGCTGGTAATTTGGCATACCATAATCAGTAGCATCATCATAGTCCACGGATTGTAAACAATAAACAACTCTGTACACCTTTTTTCCCCCTCAACTTCTCAATTTTGGCATTGTAAACGTAAGCTTTTGCTCTTCAACCTATAGTAAATATTATCTTGTATATTAAATGTATCATATATAATCTTTAAAAAGTGGCTTGTTAGTGTGGCCCATTCTTAGGGCACAGGTTGGATGAGGAGTATGTGACCTTTGTATGTTGGATTTCTTATGTTTATCAAACCTGAGGTGACTAGGCTTTGAGACCAAGATGTGGGTCTGTAGATGTAACAATCCTTTGAGAAATGTTAGTATAAACACAAAACCATAAAGAGGCCCAAGGATGAGGCTGGAATTCCATCCCTTAGAGATAACAAAAAAGGGGAGGGAATGTGAGCTGGCCAAGAAAGCAATATCATTAATCAAGTGGGACATTTATATGACTGTTGGAAAATAGGAGATGTGAGTTTGCAAAGACAGAGTAACTTTATACTTTAAAGTCTGTAATGTAAGATAATGTTAGTTAATAATATGATTTATAATGAGATCATCTGGGATATATATTGTGTTTTATTTTTGGATTAAATATATTAGATCCCTGTGTTTAGATCTGTAGTTTAAGAAGTTACATTCTTTCCCAAGACATATAGGTTTAATGGGAACCATGTCTTTTATATATATTTATATATATTTATATCATATATATAATCCAATTATATATATATATATATATATATATATATATATATATATATATATATATAAAGTTACTGCTGTATCACATGTATCTTATTTTGAGGAGCGATCTCTGAGAATTTAGACCACTTCCTCTGTTTCACGTGGTTAAAATAAAGCAATTCAGACCAAAGAAATGAAAAGCCACTAGGCTAGAAAAGGAGGCCATAAAGGGGCCATAAAGGGGAGACATGTGACTACCTACATCAGTTTCAAATATGGAAATATATTGGGAAGGAGGAGATAAGTGGGAGCAAGTGATTGGCTGATGAGGGAATATCGGAAAATGATTGGATGTGGAAATGTAACAGGGGTGGGGCATGCTGAGTTGAAAATGGTATAAAAGGGGATGATCCTGTGTTTGTAACAGAGAGCTCCACGTACTTTGATGACATGGGAGAATCCAGCTTTTGTTTGCATATAAAAGTTTCAACTTCTTGAAGTATTCTCCGTGTCACCTGAATTAATTTGAGTATTGAAAACCACAACATAATTGGCGCAGTGAGCAGGGTTAGGTAAGAGACTATTAATTAAAAGATACAAAGCCTAGGGTGCTTCCAAGCCCCTCATTGGCTCTCTGAGACAACAGGAACCAGGGTGGCCACCCGTCAAAAATTAGGCGGTTTTCCGCTTTATTTGGAAAAATAACCTGTTGTGCATGGAAAGCCATTGAGGACACAGAAGTGCCCATAGTCAGAAGGTCTCTCTGACCCAAGAATCTGTCACTAAACTCTTCAAAGAGGAGACCCGGAGGATTGCTCGAGAGTAGGGTAAGTAGATAATAATTAGATTGAGTAATATCGTGTCTAGATCGATTATAAGAAATTGCAGATTAGATCGTTGAGAAGGGGGCGAGATCCTTGCTGAAATTTGTGGATGAGACCGTTGAGAAAGAGGGGCGGGGACAACATAGGTTTTGGTGTGTAGGAAAGTATAAAAAGTATAGAAATAGGACAGAACAAAACTAAGGACTACGATTAGATTGATTGATAAAGTCTACTAACAAAAATATTACGATGAGTAAGGTAACTACAGCCGAATTACTAAGTAAAAAGTTCCCTGTACCTAAAGAGGACATTATAAAACATTCTGAGAAATGGGGAACAAGAACGCCAAAACTAGTGGCCCAAGGAAGGCACTTTCAATATAAATGTGTGTGATTAGATGGAAGTATTAATCAAGAATTATATGTCCGAAGATAAGTCAGAAACACGGGGAAAAAAAAGAGAGAAAAGGAGTTAGAGGTAATTAAGCTGTTCAGAGTGGAAGGAGAAAGGTTGAGAAAAGAATACCAGGAGGTAAAGAAGACAAAGGAAGAAGGTGAGAAAACAGAATGGCAGAATGAGAGCCAGAAATACCCGGTTAGAGGGTCGACTTTATATCCAAGCTTGAGAGACCTCGGGTCTCCCCCTCCCTACTTAGACCCGGACGGTGTTAAACAGTGTCCCATGGTAAGGGGGACAGTAGAGATAGAAGGAGAGATTACATGTTGGGGCGATGAGAAGGAAATAAGGGAATTTAAGCAGAGAAGGACAGAAAGAAAAAAGGAAAGGATGGAGCAAGATCTAAGGGATTGAGAAGGGGGTGTTAGGAGGTTGCGGAGCCTTAGGAATGAGAGGGATCGTTAGGTATCCCCTTTTGAAGAAAGGGGGAACAAGGAAAGAAACAAACAGGATTGGAGAGAGATAGATGAATGGCAACCGAGAAGAAGGCATGGCTGGGAGGAAGGAGCAGAAGCAGGCAGTGACAGAAGAGATGCATGGGGAACCAGGGAGGATATCTGGCAAGATTTAAAGAGGAAAGCTAGAATATCTGAAAGGCAAGAATGTGAGCGTAGAATGAGAAAGGAGACACTGCAAAGAGAATTGGATTGGCAAGAGATAGAAGTAGAAGAGGAATGGAAGGAAAAAGTGATGCCATTACTTATAAAAAGAGCAGGACAGACACAGTATATTCCTTGGGGGACCCAGGACCTGGAAGGGCTAAAAAGCAGTCTGCCCAATATTTATGATGGGGCAGTAAAATGGATTGGGGCTTTTGAGGAGGAGAATGCTGGATGCTTACTGGCTATGGGAGATTTGAAGGCACTGTTGGTGAGAATAATAGGAACCACTAAACTGACAGAAGTCTTGAGGATGGCTGGTATAAAAATTGCAGTGCATAATGCAATGATCAATGGCTCGCCGTTTCACATAGTCAGGCAGAGGGTATGGCAGGCCCTCAGACACTGTTTCCCACTCAAAGTGGACCCCAAGGCACTAAGGCGGGATCCACTGGGGGAGACAGAGAATCCAACAGCCTATCTGGAAAATCAGCTGAAAAGGTGGAGACTTGAAACTGAACAAGACATAGAAGGAAATCAGTTAATGAACACTATGTTCCGAACCACTGTGGTGGATGCCATGCCTCCTCAAGTCAAGTCTAGACTGGAGGAGGTGGTGGGACTGTCATCTATGTCCCACCCTTGGTTTAGGGACCATCTGGTCCATGTGGTCGAAAGGTTTCGCAAAGAAAGAAAAATTCTTGCCAACCAGCAAGAAGAGGTGCAGAGAAAAGTGATGCAAATGCAACTTTAAGAGCTCAAAAAGAGAGAGCTTGAAAAAGGAAAGAAAATGCTGTCAATAACAGACTTGGTTGAAAAGACGGAAATAAGTGATGCACTGACAGACAATGAGTCCTATGACAGAGCTAAACAGCGGCCAGAGAATCCCATGCCAATAATAAATGTCTTTCGAGGAGCATTCTCTCAGATGCCTTATCAGGAGCGAAATAGATATGAATATACGCCCAGACAGGGCTGGGGTCCCCAAGGAAGGGGGAGGGGGGGATTTCAAGGAAGAGGTCGAGGAAGGCTAGTGAGGAGACAGGTAATGGAAAAGGTGTGCTGGGGTTGTGATCAGGTAGGGCACCTGAGGAGTACCTGCCCACACCGTCCGTGGCCCAGCCATATAATCAGGGACCAGTGGAAAGTGAACAAGACTTTAACCCAGGCCCAGCCCTGACAGGTCCTGCTGGACCTGTGAACCACTATGGTAGATAATAGGGGTGCCCAGAGAACCCAGATGGGAAGGGACATTATCCAATGATAACACGAAAGGCAGAAGAAGAACCTGTGATTCAGGTAATTTTGGGGGGACGATTGATGCCCATGATGATAGGTATGGGAGCTACAGAATCAAATACACAGGACAAGATGTTAAGAAGTCCCTTGTGCCAGTAGGTGGGGAGCATTTCACGACATTCATTGATTGCTGAGAGTGGAAGACGCTCAACATCGGGGGGGGGGGGGGGGGCGGTACGTATACGTATATCTTGGCCTGGGTAACCTTCAGGACAGTTGGGCACAGGACACATCAGTAGTGTACCCTTGCATCACTGGGTGTTTCGGCCTTTTAACACTATACACCCTCCACAAGGGCGGCCCGCTGCAGGATGATCAGCCTCAGCGCGTGTCCCGTGTCAAACTGCCTCAAAGATTCACCATGACGTACTTGGGGCCCAGCATGGGTCTTTCCGCTTGAGCCAAATCCAACAGCTGTTTCTTTCAGCCGTGTCTGAGAGTGATCTTATGGTCTTCCGCAGAGCCTGACCATGGATTCCAAGCTCCTTCAGCAGTCTGGTGGTAGATGACGCAACAAATCCTCTGCATCCCACTTCAACTGGATAGACTTTGGTGTTCCAGCCATGCTGCGTTGCCTCTGCTGCAAGCTCTGTGTAGCGCAGCTTCTTACGCTCATAGGCCTCCACAACAGAGTTCTCCCATGGAACTGTGAGCTCTATGATGTAAGCAGTCTTCTGTGAAAGGGATAAGAACACCAAATCTCGGCCGATGTCCGCCAGCATCCTCCAGTCACGTGCCCTGCATAGGTTTCCTTCTTCTGATCTGGTGGAAGGATGTTTAGGTGTTTTCTGTCCTTCTCGGACAAAGGTTGTCGCTCTTAAGTGGGAGGGTTGCTTGCTCTCGGAGGCAAGGAGTTGGTCGCCCTGTTCTCACAGGGTGTTCTCAAGGGCTGTTGCCACGCTTTTTAATACCCGATTATGCTGCCACGTGTATCTCCCTTGCGTGAGGCTGGACTTGCAGCCTACCATGATGTGTTTGAGGGTTGCTGGAGTTGGGCAGAGGGCACAGGTTGGATCCTCGCCGTACCACTGATTGAGGTTCTTTGGTGATGGAAGGACGTCGTATGTCGCTCTGATGATGAAGCTGATCTTGCTTGATTCCATTTCCCATAGTTCTTTCCAGCTGATCTTCCTCCGCTCCACACCTTCCCACTGCATCCATTGCCCCTGTTTGGCAAGAGAGACCGCCTTTGCACTTGCGGCCTCCTCCTGTCGCCGCACCTCCTCAACCACCAATGTCCTCCGCTCTGATGTTGTGTCCTTTCGCCAAGTTGGTTTACTTGTCGTAAGGCCAAAGCCTCCTCTTCCCTGCTGCACTTGCCCCACGACGTATTTGTGCCTCAGGGCTGATGAAGCTTGCTGTACTGCATCAGATGGTGTCCACTTCCGGCCAGTTACTAGGGCTGGCGCAACAGCACTGATGGTCTTGTCTCTAGAGTCCCTCAGTGTCATCTGGAGTCTTACTTTGGAACACTTGTATTCCTCTGTTAGACTAGTGAGAGGTAGTTCCAGGACCCCTTTGCCATAGAGGCCGATGTTAGTTAGACATCGTGGGACACCGAGCCATTACTTTGCGTATGAAGTTATGGTTCGCTCCATCTTCTCCACAGTTGTTATTGGGGCTTCATAAACGGTCAGTGGCCACATTGTCCGAGGAAGGAGTCCAAACTGTAGGCACCAGAGCTTCAGTTTCCCAGGCAGTAGGGTCTGATTGATGTTCTCCAGGCCGTTGACAATTTCTTGCCGTAGTTGTTGCACCTGCTCTTTGTCCTTGAGACTTGCGTTGTACCATCTGCCCAGGCTTTATACTGGCTGCTCAGACACTGTTGGTATTAGGTCGTCACCGATGCAGAACCTTGTGTCTCTAAGCACCCCCTTAACTATGGAGATGCTTCGAGAGATACTTGGTTTGATTTTCATTCGGGCCCACTTGATGTTCTCCCGCAGCTTTCCAAGTAGCCGCTAGGTGCATGCTGCAGTAATGGTTATTGTTGTCATGTCGTCCATGTATGCCCTGATGGGTGGCAGACGGAGCCCAGCACTGGTTCGTTCACCGCCCACCACCCATTTTGAGGCCCTGATGATGACTTCCATGGCCATTGTAAAGGCCAAGGGTGAGACTGTGCAGCCTGCCATGATGCCTACTTCCAAGCGCTACCATGTTGTACTGAATTCAGCTGTTGTGAAGCACAGCTGCAGGTCTTGGAAATAGTTCTTAACCAGTGTGGTGATGAGCTCTGGTACATGGAAAAAGGCAAAAGATTCCCAAAGGAGTTAATGGGGAACTGAACCAAATGCATTGGCCAGATCGTGGAAGATCACATGTAGGTCTCTCTTGTCCTTCTTAGCTGCTTGGATCTGGTGCCAGATCATGCTTGTATGCTCCAAGCAGCCCGAAAATCCTGGAATTCCTGCTTTCTGTACAGATGTATCAATGTACTTGCTTGTTACCCGATAGGTGGATAGCCTTTGTGATACAATGCTGAAAAAGATTTTTCCCTCGACGTTGAGGAGACATATTGGCCAGAATTGGCTGATGTCTGATGCATCCTTTTCTTTAGGTAATAGTACGCCGCCGGCCCTTCGCCACAGGGAATTCGGTTAATGTGTGCAACCGCAGTATGCCTCCCACCTTCCCATGTCAGGAAAATTTGTTAAAATTGTAGGGTTCTCAGGAAAAACACAGTTAATACTTTCACGGCCCCTGTAAGTTTAGACATGAGCAATAACGAAATAATATTGCCGATATTGGTGTCCAAAGGGACCCCCATTAATTGTTAGGTAGAGATGCTATGTTGAAATTGGAGTTAAAGTTGAAATGTACTAGAAATGGTTTGAGTGTGGATAGGACAAGTGCTCAGATGATGAATGCAGGAAGTTAGAAAAGTAAATGTTTTCTGGATAGGAAATATAGAGGATCAAATTTGGGAAACATGGGAGAAATGGAACAAGGGCATACTGACCATACTGCCCAAAGCAACCCTGCCCAAATCTGAGTTACACAGTACAGTGATTTTTGACGAAGCTCACGGTGCAGAAAATAGGGGAATGTGGTGTGCAGGGGCATGCAGCCAGCACCAGCTAAAAGCAGACACAATAATAATTGGAAAACAAGGGAGCCAGGAGCTGCACCCCATGTGACATTGCTTATAAATGAAGGACATCAGTCCAGAGACATGGGGTCTTTGGTGAAACAGGCAAGTAGTATTACAAAGTGAGAATAAATTACACCACAGATATTGAAATCAGAAAATAATGAGTATATTAAAAGAGTGGTGAAAATAGACATGATGGGAACAATTGAAAGAGTATGAAATCCCGCCCAGAGTTATTTAAAAGAAAAAAAAGGCGGTCAGACAAGGAGAATTACCCCCCACAACATTCTCACCTAAATGGAAAAAAAAGTCAGTTACCCTCCACCACACAAGGGAAGGAAGGGTTTGGATATTTACCTCCACTCCTCGTCACAACAACACAGATTGTTGGGAAAGGACGGTGGAAAATAGATTGAAGCAGCGAGCAATTCCGCCAAGGAGACCACAATACCCCCTGACAGCAGAAAAGGGTCTGCTACGGTGGAAGGTATAAGCTCCAACATACAGGGTCTTCTGGAAGGGGTGATAAGAACAAGTAGTCCTTGTAATGTACAACTGGCAAGGACAATTCCGCCCATTGGAGACCACAATACACCCAAAAAAAACAAACCAAAAAAAAAAAAAAAAAAAAACATTTCAAGTTGGCAAATAGAATAAATCGGCGGAAGGTAACTACAACAAACCAAACCTAAAGGGTCAGGGATGATCAAACAAAAAAAAAAATAACCACATGCGTACAAAAGTAGCCAGAAAAACCCACACCAGAGGACTGGAGAAATTACAAGACCAGCTGAGGAGGACAAAGGGCTTAATTAGGAAAGGAAAAAAGATTATGAAAGAAAACATAAATAACAGGAACAGCAAAAGTTTTTATAGATATGTGAAGAGAAATGAGGTGTTTAAAACAAATGTAGGTCCCTTGCATAAACAACCAAAAACACAGGTGATAATAAAGACAAACAAAACAACACAAGGATAATGGCGGACCAATGAAAATCTAACTACACTTTGGGAGTTCCGTCTTTCACAAGGAAGACATAAAAACTAACAAAAACAAAACTAAAAACAACACATCTGCCTGAAATAACCAAAAAACAACTAAAAAAAGGTTCAAAACGGAAGTGGTGTTGGTAAATTGAATAGATTAAAGGGCCGATAAATCCCCAACACTACCAACAGGCTAAAAAAAAATCCGCAGAGTAACTTAAGGAAAGTAGCTCAGGAAATAGTGGAGATAATCTTTCAAACTCTTTAGATTCAAGTTCCGTAAACCCCTCTTTTTAAGAATGGAGGGAGAGAGAAAACGGGGTTGGCATTATCTAACATCGGTAGTGGGGAAACTGCTAGATAGGTAAACAAAATACATTTGGAAAAGTGGTGAAATCCAAAGTAAAAAAAATACAAAAACAACAAAATAACCACCATGACGAATACCAAAACCCTGTACAAACCAACACCAAACGAAAATAAACACCCAAAAAATACGAGTATGTAAAAACTAGTTAAAACAGCGTACCAACACAAAATACAAAAGAACCAGTGGATGTGGCTTTCCGCTAACAAACCCTAAAAAATAAAAAAAACCAACACATACCAATTAAAAACACCCAACAAAATAAAACAAAAACATACAACTAAAAACTAAATAAAAACAAACAAAACCATAAAAAAAAAATCCCAAACAATACCATACAATACAATAAAAAATAACCAATAACACCAACCCAAACAAACCATAAGATATGCGTCAAACCAAACTTAAAGCATACAAAAAAACAATAAACGGTATTAAACCAAAAAAAAGGGGTTCAGTATTGATGTTATAGACAACATGGCGCAAAATAAAAAAACACAAAACACAAACGACCCCACAAGAGTAGGAGTAAACGGGTCTTTTAAAAAACAAAAACCAAAACCACAATGGCAGGCAGTAACTAGTGGGGCAACTACACCCAAACCAAAAACAAACACAAAAGTGCTGGAAAGGACCCACTATTACAATAATATTAATGATCCTGGATGAGAGAATTGAAGGCAATATCTCACAAGTTGCGGATGACCCAAACATAAGCTGGGGGCAGTGTTCGCTGTGAGAGGATGCTAGAGACAGCAAGGTGACTTGGATAGGCTGGGTGAGTTGGCAAATGTTTGCACATGCTGACAACCAAAAAAAATACAACAAAAATACAAACCCACACCAAAAAAAAAAAAAAAAAAAAACCCAACAACCAACCAAGAGGTTTACTAACAAAACCAATAACAAACAAAAAAACCACAAAAAAGATAACCAACCACCAACAAAAAACACAATAATGGTGGCCGTTTAAGGAAAAGGGGAGATGCAGCGAGACCTGGGGTGTCAAGGGTACACAACCCCCAACAAAACCAAACATCAAAACTAAACAACCAAAAAAAAGCGAATGGGTAACAACAAAAACCCACAAATTAGCTTTCATAGCAAAAGGATTTGAGTACAGGAGCAGGAGGTTCTACATCAGTTGAAACAATACACAACCACTGTTCTTGTAACAACACCCAACAAAACAACAAAACAACCCACACCCAGTTGCGTGCAATAGTTTTTGGTCTCCCCTGAGAAGGAACCATAGAGGGAGTGCAGTGAAGGTGACCAACAACAAAAAAAAAAACCACCACCTAAAACAATAACACAACCAACATTTCCTGGGGATGTCCAGGACTGTCTTATGAAGAAAGACGATAGATAACACCAATCCCAAAAATCCATAAAAACACCTAAACAATACTGGAATTTAGAAGATTAAGAGGATCCTTATAGAAACAAAACAAATTCAAATTAAAATGGACAGGAAGGTTATACCAACAAACAAAATACAATACCAAACAAACCCACACCACCAAACAAAAAAATACCCAGTCCAACTTAAGGATAACAAAACCAACACACCATTACAGAACCGTGTCTGAGAAAGATTTCTTCACACTGGAACTACAACACACCACACTTCAGTCTCTGGGGGGCACACATAACCCAAAAAACAAAAAAACAATGTGGCCCCTTATACAACAATACCACCAACACCAAACCCAGGATTTCCCAGAGGGTATGAGAGAAAGTAGTCCCTTAGGAAGGTATATCTAACAAAACCATTTTATGAATGGAGGGGGGGGTCCATATTACTGACATGGCCTACTCCTGCACCTAATTTCTATTTTCTATCCTTGTTTCTATTAACACCGCCGTTATTACCGGTCTAAGTCTAAGTGGAGATTAGTGCATGATCTGAGAGCTGTAAATGAGGTGGTGAGGGATTGGCCAGCAAATCCACACATTCTGTTGAATAATGTTCCAACGGAGGCAGTTTATTTTTCGGTAGTAGATATTTGTTCGGCGTTTTTTAGTGTACCTTTAGCAGATCAATGTCAGTATTTGTTTGCGTTTACATATTGAGGTACTAAATACACCTATGCTAGGATGCCACAGGGATTTAAACACTCACCCCATGTTTTCAATCAGATATTAAAAGCAGAAAGGCTGGCATATGGAGGTCACAAAGTATCCAGGAAGAAGTTGCAGTTTTGTAAACAGCAAGTAGAATATTTAGGACGTGTAATATCGAAAGGGGTAAAAGCTATAGCGCAGGATCAAATTGAGGCAATAATTAAAGCTCCCAAACCGTAGGACAAATGATGACATTTTTGGAAATATAGTTCTGATTGGATTGGAGAGTATGCTGAAATTGTGACACCTATAAGGGAAATAATGAAGGAAGCAGGTCATACAAGTCTGAGGAATGTATTGCAATGGAATGTTGAGGCGGAAACAGCTTTTAACACTATTAAGCAGGAGTTATAGTCAGCCCCAGCCCTAGCCCTACCAAACTATGAAAAGGCTTTTCACCTGTACGTTTCTAACCAGCAGGAGGACTACACTGCAGCAGTGCTGGCACAGGAAACAGGCATAGGTAAAGTGAAAGCAGCCTATAGCTTATTACAGTACAAATCTAGATGAGGTAGCTCAGGGATACCCACCCTGCTATCAGGGATTAGCCGCATTGTACTATGCATATGAAAAGGCATCATCAGTGACCATGGGTTATCCTGTGATCATGTACACTTACCATAAAGTAGCAGAATCATTGGAGAAGGGTAGATTTGTGTTGACGCCGGCTAGGATAACAGCGTTCCAGATGTTGTTGACGTTTCCAGATATTACTATACAAAGATGTACCACAAGTAATGTGGCTGATTATGTTCCACTTGATCATGAGGGAGAACCCCATGGTTGTGTAGGAAAAACAAAGGTATTTCTAAGTTGAGAGCAGATATACAGTCAGAGCCATTGAGAGATGAGGACAAAAAGGTTTTGTTTGTGGATGGTTCTTGTTATAGGGATCACAATAGCAATCATGCAGGCTTTGCAGTAGTGCGACAGGACCAATTAGAATTTAAAGTAATTAAATTGGAACCTTGCTCAGCTCAACTGGCAGAAATTAATTCAATTCAATTTTAATGTCATTGCACAGATACAAGTATGGGTACAATGAAATGCAGTTCAGCATCAGTTCGTAGTAATAGCAGTATATAAATAGATACAGAATGCAGACAATGTGGACGGAGAGACTGGAGAAATCTATCGGCGGGACTCCGAGTTCAGCAGTGTGATGGTGTTGTTATGGAAGCTGTTCCTCATCCTACTAGTGCGGGACCTGAGGCTCCTGTACCAGGGTGGGAGGTGTCTTTGATGATCTTCCCGGCCCGTCTCAGACACCGTTTTCGGTGGAGGGCATCCATGGCAGGGAGCGGGGCACCGATGATGTACTGGGCGATTTTCACCACCCGTTGTAGTGCCTTCCTATCTGCTATGGTGCAACTGCTGTACCACACCGTAAAGCAGGTGGTCAGGATGCTTTCGATGGTACAGCGGTAAAAGTTGGTCAGGATCTGGGGGGACAGGTGGGCTTTTTTGAGCCTCCTCA
Organism: Okamejei kenojei; assembly: GCA_035221665.1. Lineage (NCBI taxonomy): Eukaryota > Metazoa > Chordata > Chondrichthyes > Rajiformes > Rajidae > Okamejei > Okamejei kenojei. The sequence continues at coordinate 9,877,391 of CM069173.1, forward strand.
GGAAGTAAAGGCGCTGCTGCGCCTTTTTGATCAGCTTGGAGGTAATGGTAGATGTCTTGAGGCAAGTGGGGACGACACCCTGGGCCAGTGACAGATTGAATATGTCAGGGAGGACCAGGGATAGTTGTCCAGCACATGCCCTGAGCACCCGCCCGGGGATGCCATCGGGGCTGGCAGCTTTGTGCTCATTCACCTTGCTCAGTGCATCTTGTACAGCAGAGGTGGAGAGACTGAGGGGTTGTTCATTCGGGGGTGGAGCAACTTTGATGTCTGGAGTTTTGTTGTCCCGGTCAAAGCGAGCATAGAAATGGTTTAGCTCGTCAGGAAGGGAGGCGTTGTCGGGGGGGGGGGGTGGGTGTTGACTTTATGGTAATCGGCAATGGATTTGATTCCTTGCCACATGCGCCTGGGGTCAGAGTTGTTTCGGAAATGCTCCTCGATCCGCCTTTTGTGATTGAGTTTAGCATTCCTAATTCCCTTTTTCCAGATTGGCCCAGTGGGGGAGTGGATGAGCTGTATCCCTCAGCGTCGCCAGATTTAAAAGCGGCATTGCGAGCCTTCAGCTGGAGTCTGACCTCCATGCTCATCCATGGCTTCTGGTTAGGGAAGGTCTTTATCTCTTTGTGGGTAGTGACGTTGTGTGTGCAGAATTTTATATATTCCAGAATGGTTGAGGTGTATGAGTTGATCTCCACTTGGGAGTTGAAGGTGGCCTGAGTGGCAAACAGACTCCAGTCTGTTTGCTGAAACTGTTCATGTAAAACAGAGACAGCCCCCTCAGGCCAGACCTTCACAGTCCACGTGGTAGGTTTCACACATCTGATCAGAGGTGTGTATTTGGGGAGCAGGAACAGAGAGGTGGTCAGACTGTCCGAGGTGGCTTTAATATGCTTTAATAGCAGCATGTGAAATGATGGAAGGTGAGAAAGTTGATTTTTCTACAGTCTCGGCATATGCACATTGGGACCGACATTTGTTTGGGGCAGTATGGAAGTAGAGAAGCTTTAAGAAAAGTAACGGAGACCCCATACAACATTGTCAACAAATTATGGACCTGATAAGGGCAATAATGAAGCCAAAAGCACTAGCTGTCATTAAATGCCAGACACCTATGATAATAAAGGGAAATCACGCTGCAGACAAAGCTGCTAAGTTAGCCTCTGGAGGGTAAGGAGGGTAAAAAAGGATGGTCACCTTACTTGAAGGCGTCAGTGGACCACGTTTTGTCATAGTGTGAGGTATGTGCTCAGAACAATGTCCGAAAGGGAATAACAACACCCATTGGTCATAATTCCTGTGCCCGAAGGTCTATTTAGGCACCGATTTGGTGATCGACTATGTGGACATGATAAAGAAGGTAAGAGCAAAAGGTACATGCTGGTAGTGATTGATAGATTTAGCAGGTGGGTGGAAGCAGTACTAGTCGCAAAAAGATTTAGGGATGCAGGGAAACTATAGTAAAGTTTCTGACAAATGAGGTAATCCCAAGGTTTGGTTATACCTAAACAGAAATCAGCTCTGACAAAACGGATCGGCTTTCATTTCAGAAAGTGTTCCAAACTGGTGCTACAGGCCCTTAGAGTAAAACAAAGATTTGGGTGTGTGTATAACATCCGCAGTCACAGGGCATGGTGGAAAGAATAAATGGAACATTGAAGGCTAAGATAAATAAGATTTGCGTAACTACAAAGTTGAATTGGATTGATGCCCTGCCATTGCACTGATGAGTTGTCGCATGCAAATTAACCGAATAACCCATCTAACACCACATGAGATGCTAGGGTACACAAAAAGCTGGAGAAACTCAGCGGGTGCAGCAGCCACATCTATCTCCTTAGATGCTGCTGCACCCGCTGAGTTTCTCCAGCTTTTGTGTACCCTCGATTCTCCAGCATCTCTGCAGTTCCTTCTTTAAAACACATGAATGCTAACTGGCCGGCCCATGCCGGCGCCGCAATGGAGAGGTCCCTATAAGGGACCAAGCTTGGAACAGTTAGAAGTAGAACTTAAACAGTATATGCAACAGCTAACTATGATACACAAGTCTATTTATGCTCAGGAAAAGCAAAAGGAGTTGGAAGTCAACCAGGAGGACGGACCCGTTAATCCCGGAGACAAAGTGTACGTACGAGCCTTCCGAAGGAAGTGGAATGAGCCAAGACGACCGTTTACAGTAATTAGGGTCTCACCCACTGCTGTTCAAGTAGAAGGTCGATCTACATGGTACCATCTCAATCATTGCACAAGGGCTGTCCCACAGGTACGACTTGATAATAACCTTGAGGTGAGTGAACATGAGGACAAAGAAGTGGGGGAAGAGCAAAGCTTTGACCAAATAGTAAGTGGGATTTTTGGAGACACTGGTGACTCTGAGGCTGCTGTAGATGAGGAGATACACAATTTTTCTTCTCCCGACAGTGTGGACAGGGGTGGGCTGGGGGATGCCCATACTGCCCCTCTCCATGCAGACCTGGAGACCATTAACATGGCAGATATGGCCTGGTGACTCCACCACCTCACCAAGGTTAGGGGACAAGGCGCGAGGCCATAGAGACCTTGGGGTAGTGAAGGGTAATAGCGAAGCCGAATGGTCCAGAGTGGCCAAATATGATTGGTATAAGTGGGTACAGTATATGGCAACAGACATTGAAAGTACCACAATGCATATTATGCACTAAAGCCATAGGGAAAGTACTGGCTGTACCAGAGCCTCATAATTATACACAATGTGCAGATTTCATGCAAAGTAAGTCGAAGTCAAAGATTGCACACTGGGACATCCGGTGGTGTTAATGGTGGAGTAGGGCGAGTGCCAGCTAGCTCCCTGTGAAAAAAAACGGGAATTAAATACAGAACTGACCTGCATAAATCGCTCCGGCAACTAGCGTGACGTCATCAAACCTAATGGAGACCTAATGTCGGTAGTACGCTCCCCCACAAAGGAACCGACTAAAAAAACTACAAGAGGAAAACAAACGAAGGAGGAAGTAGGCCGGACTGAAGCCTCAGGCTCAGTTTTAACGTCGTCCCAGGAGGTCGTCTCAATGGCCCAGAAGACAAAGAAAAGTGAAATGGATGAACATCGCAACATCATTACAATGGAAATTGCAAGTATAAAAGAAGAATTGATAAGTTTTAAAAACGAATTGAATATTAAAGAAATACTGAAAAGTCTTAAAAAAGAGATTAAAGAAGATTTCTTGGAGTTTGAAAATAAAATGACTAATCTTGTGCATACGAAACTGACTAATATGGAGGAAATGTCAGTAAATTTCGACTTGCAAATCAATGCAGTAAACGAGAAAATTAAGTCGAATGAAACCAACTTTAATGATAATCTGGAGTCAACCTTCACTATAATGCAGCAACAAATGGAGAAACAAGCTGACGCCATAACTCACTTGGAAGAAACTACAGAGACACTCCTTGCCAAGAACAAGCGTTTATCAGATTTATTGCATAAAGTAACTGAAAAATGTATTGACTGGAGGGCAGTCATAGAAGACAGAATTTAAGAATCGATGGCGTTCATGAGGGTAAAGAAGGAAATAAAGATCTCCGTGACTTTGCTGCAGACTTATTAAAAAAAGTCTTGAATTTAGACCAAATGCCCTTATTAAGGCAGGCACACAGAGTTCTTGGACGTCGTTCGGACCCGAACGCCCCCCCGAGGCAGCTGATAGTGAAGGTCCAATACGATCACGTTTTGGAGGATATCATGGAAAAAAATTGCGGGCACAAGAAATCTTATGTTTGATGGAAACAAAATAAGCATATTTCGAGATTACCTTGCAGAGGTGGTAAGAAGGAGAGCGTTATTCAACGAGACAAGAGGGATTCTAAAGAAGATAGACAACTTGAAATATGGATTGCTGTACCCTGCAAGATTGAGAGTCACTTATCTGCAGAAGGAACAGTTTTTCACTGATCACAAGAAAGCAATGGCGTATAACCATATAACCATATAACAATTACAGCACGGAAACAGGCCCTCTCGGCCCTTCCAGTCCGTGCCGACCATTTGTTTTCCCCTAGTCCCATCTACCTGCTCCATTCCCTCCATACCCCTCTATTTCCTTCACGTCCATATACCTATCCACTTTACTTTTAAATATTAAAATCGATCCTGCCTCCACCACTTCTGCTGGAAGCTCATTCCACACAGCCACCACCCTCCGAGTAAAGACGTTCCCCCTCACGTTACCCCTAAACTTCTGTCCCTTAATTCTCATGTCATGCCCTCTTGTTTAAATCTTCCCTACCCTCAATGGGAAAAACGTATCCACGTCAACTCTGTCTATCCCTTTCATCATTTTAAAGACCTCAATCAAGTCCCCCCTTAACCTTCTGCGCTCCAAAGAATAAAGACCTAACTTGTTCAACCTTTCTCTGTAACAGAGTTGCTGGAACCCTGGCAACATTCTAGTAAATCCTAGTATGCCCAGAAGATTGCGGGTTCGAGTGAGGACTGAATAACTTTAATATAATACCGTCATCTTGCTGAGAATAAATGGAACTTTAATTTGTTTTATTCAAGGACTAATGAAAGCTGATAACTCTGCAGTCCCTCCTGTTATGGACATATTATTCTAATATTTAGTACTAATTTTTACTAACAATTACTAATCATTAAAAACACTTGTTATTATTATTATTGGAATAATTAGTTAAAATATGAAATGTAAAAAAGGTATAATTTAGATATCTTATTAATTGCAATTTGTTATGTTCATCCTTTATCTACATCAGACTAACACTTGACTAATAATTAACTAAGAGAGTAATAGTCTCTCGCTATATGATTACTAATACTCTGGACAAAAATAGTTTTAATTTAATCCCATAAATTACTCATATTCAATTTTTTTTTTAAAGCATGGAGCTAGGAATATATATATTTTTTAATCTACGGAAGTCCTTAGATGGTCAGCCATGTTAGTGTGGCTAGCACTAACTACACTAAATTTAGACAAAGTTTCTTTTTTCTTTTCACACTTTATTTTCTATTTTTTTACTTTTTGTATTTTTTACTTAATACTATTTTAAACTTGAATTAATTTACAAATATTATTTGTGGAGATGTGTCCGTGAGGAAGATTTATTTGAATTAGATTTACAACTCACCTGTCCTATGTTCGGGTGGAATGACGGGCTTACAGTGCTGACCTATCTGCTCTTTTATAGACCACCCTAACCGCAAGATGCAAGACGTAAATAGAAAAAACGGGGGTCAAGGAATTACCTTTTGTAGTTGGAATGTTAAGGGAATTAATGAGTCAATCAAGAGAGGTAAGGTATTAGCACACTTAAAATCACTCAAAGCAGACATAACATTTCTTCAAGAGACCCACCTTAAAAACGACACACAACACAGATTGAAAGTAAAATGGATCGCTGAAACATATCACTCTTCATTCTCTCATAAGGCCAGAGGTGTCGCAATTTTAATTCGTAAAGGTATACCTTTTAAACACATATCAACTACAGCGGACATCAATGGTAGATATATTATACTCGTGGGTGAATTATATTTAAAAAAGTGATTTTTCTCAATGTCTATGGACCAAATTTTGATAATCCTATGATTTTTAAGAATATACTTAATACTATCCCGGAGCTCACACAACATAATTTGATAATCGGTGGAGATTTAAATTGTACACTAGATTCCTATCTCGATAGTTCATCAAGACAAAGAAAAGCAAAATCCAAGACAAACGAATTATTAAACTCATACATTAATACCACCAATATCAAGGATGTTTGGAGAATTGAAAACCCATCTGGAAGGGAATACTCATTTTACTCATCAGTACATAAAACCTATTCAAGGATAGACTACTTTTTAGTAGATTCTAAACTCATCCCATTTACTTATAATTCGAAATATCATAATATTATAATTTCGGACCATGCTCCTTTAACATTTATGATCAAACTAAGTGGAATGACTGACAAGCAGACACAATTGAGACTTAATCCTCAAATCTTTAATGATAAAGCATGTTACAAATATCTTATCAAACAGATAAATATGTTTTTTTGAGACAAATGAGTGCCCTGAAATTTCTGCCTCCCTTCTTTGGGAAACATTTAAAGCATTTATACGAGGAGCGTTAATCTCCGCACAAGCCTTTCGTAATAAAGAGAACCGTGCCAAACAACTGGTATTGGAAATGGAAATAAGGCAATTAGATATGGAAAACGCAATTATGTCTTCTATAATAATACATAATTAAATTGCTGCACTCAAATACAAGTTAAACCAAATATACTCAGACCAAATCATAAAATTTTATCAAAAGTCTAAACAGTTACACTTTGAATTTGGTGATAAACCACCAAAATTATTGCACACCAACTCCGGAAACAGGAAGGGGAAAAACTATATATGAAATTAAATCAGATATGGGAGTAATATTAACACTACCCAAGGATATTAATGATAGATTCTATCACTACTATCAAACACTTTATTCAACCAAAACGGCAGGGGGTTCTGTAGGAATGGAATTATTCTTAAAGAATTGTAACCTTACTGGTTTAGACTTGAAAGATAGGGAATTATTAGGGGCCGAAATATCACTAAAAGATATTGAAGAATCTATTAATTATTTTTTAAAAAATGGAAAGGCCGCTGGCCCAGATGGTTTAAATAGTGAATTTTATTTTAAAAAATCATGATTTAATCTCGCCACGCCTACAGACATTATATACTCAAGCATTCATGCAACAGAAACTCCCAGAAACTTTAAATGAATCAACAATAATACTTATACCAAAAACGGATAAGGACCTTGAAGATCCAGATTCATACAGAGCAATTGCTCTATTGAACATCGATCAGAAAATATTAACCAAAATTTTAGCACATAGATTAAGCTTAGTGATTCATAAATTAATACACCCCGATCAAATTGGCTTTATTCCAAAACATTATTCATATTATAATCTGAGACGATTATTTAACATTATCTACTCAAATTGAATAGGTAACGTAGATTTAGCAGTCATTTCGCTAGAATGGCCATATTTATTTTTGGTGATGGAAAGATTTCAATTAGGTGAGAAGTTTTGTACTTGGGTTAAGCTTCTATATACCAACCCAACAGCCAGAATAGTGACAAATCAAATGTTATCAAAAATAAATTATTTATCTAAAGGTTGTAGACAAGGATGCCCACTATCCCCGTTACTATTAGCCCTTGCTATTGAACCACTAGCAGAAAGAGTTCAAGCACATCCAGAAATATATGGGTATAATACTAAAAATACAGTTAATAAAATTTATCTATGTGCAGATGATGTATTACTATATATTACAAATCTAGAAATTAGCATCCCTGTTAAATCTTATAACTGAATTTGGTTTATTCTTGGGATACAGAATCAATTGGAATAAGAGTGAGACTATGCCAATAATGGAACCTAATTTATATATATTGCAACGATCACCTTTTATAATAGTGAATGAAAAATTTAAATACTTAGGAATTTATGTGACCAAGAAATATACTTCTTTATTTAAATCAAATTTTGTACCTTTAAATTGCATAAGAATATTCAGTATTGCAAAACACTTCTCATTTCAATGCTTGGTAAAATTAATGCTATTAAAATGATTTTCCTCCCTCAACTTCTATACCTCTTCCAATCAATTCCGATATATCTCCCTAAAAGTTTATTTTAAAAAGTCGACTCTATTGTGACAAGTTTTATTTGGGATTATAAGAATCACAGAATAAGTAAAAAACACTTATGTAAATCCAAGACGAATGGAGGATTAGTCTTACCAAATTTCTTATTTTATTTCTGGGCAGTCAATGTCAAAAACTTAAATTTCTGGTTGGAAGGTATGGATCAACAACCAGACTGGTTAAAGATGGAAAAGGAGGATTGTCTGCCATTTGAAATTGGCCCGATTCTGCTAACTCCTACAAAATTGAATTAAACAATCTATAGTGAAAACCCAATAATACAGTGGTATTCAAATTTGGAAACAAATAAAAAAGACATTAAAATTGGATAATTTATCACTTTCACTCCCTATTGCAAACAACCCTTCATTTAAGCCTTTGTGTATTGGATAAAGGTTGTGCACAATGGAAAAATTATGGAATTAAAAAGATGGGACATCTTTATAGAAAAGGTGTGCTCCTCGCGTTTCAGGAGGTACAGCAGAATTATGGATTACATTCAAATAATTTTTTTAGATATTTACAACTGAAAGATCATGTTAAATCACATACACAAGAATATAGAATTTGAGAGCCAGAGATTCTAGATGAATGTTTGAATAAACATCCCAACAGTCAAATTAATATCTTATTTATAATATTCTTTTAGATAGTGAGAATCCGTCGACGGAATTACTTAGACAAGCATGGGAAAATGAATTAGTTCAACCCATAACGAAAGATATTTGGGATGAAAGTCTACAACATATACATCAATGTTCGTTAAACACCAGACATTCTTTAATACAATTTAAAATATTACATAGATTGCATTATTCTAAAACAAAATTAAATAGAATTTTTCCTAATATTTATCTGCAATAAATGTCAATATTCCGAGGCTAACTTAACCCATACCTTTGTAAATTGCATAAAAATTAAAACATTTTGGGTGGATATTTTTTTAATTATTTCTGTAGTGGTTAATACTCAACTGGAGCCCGATCCTAAATTAATAATATTGGGCATATCGGAACAATACCTAAAACTTACACTAAACCAAAGAAATGTCCTTGATTATAGTATAATAACTGGGAAAAAATTAATATTAAAATTTTGGAAAAACCCTGCATCCCCCACAATTAAAATGTGGATTATGGAGATGTCGGAGACCTTAAATCTGGAAAAAATTAGATTTGTCTTATTTGACAAACAAGAATTATTTATTAGAATATCGTCTCCGTTCATAGATTATTTGAAGGGGTAGAATGGACCGGCTCTGATACCTGATGGAAGCTTGAACCCAGGACTAGATGAATAGTTATGTTTTCTTATCTACGGACCTATCTCCTAAGTTGTATTATGGATAGTTTGTTCTATTTTTCTACTTTTCTTTTCTTTAATTTTTCTATCTATTAAAAAAATATAATGAGTCAATGTTAATATGTGACTGATAAATGAAGACCCCAGCTACATTGGTAATGGAGTCCCTGGAATCCTGGATATTTAATATGTAACCATTTAACAAAGTTTGTAGTGGTTCGGACTAGGATATGTACATGCCTCTAATAAAATTAAACTTAAAAAAAAAAGTACAGCACAATGGATGATCAGGCCTCAATGTCCAATAAATTGTTTAAACGAAGCAGGGTCGATACATGGGACAGTTGAAGCAAGAACATATATAACATAGCATATAACAATTACAGCACCGAAACAGGTCCTCTCGGCCCTTCCAGTCCGTGCCGATCATTTGTTTTCCCCTAGTTCCATCTACTTGCACTCAGACCATACCCCTCCATTCCCTTCCCGTCCATATACCTATCCACTTTACTTTTAAATGTTATAATCGGTCCTGCCTCCACCACTTCTGCTGGAAGCTCATTCCACACAGCCACCACCCTCTGAGTAAAGAAGTTCCCCCTCACGTTACCCCTAAACTTCCGTCCCTTAATTCGCATGTCATGCTCTCTTGTTTGAATTTTCCCTACCCTCAATGGGAAAAGCTTATCCACGTCAACTCTGTCTATCCCTTTCATTATTTTAAAGACCTCAATCAAGTTCCCCCTTAACCTTATGCGCTCCAAAGAATAAAGACCTAACTTGTTCAACCTTTCTCTGTAACATAGTTGCTGGATCCCAGGCAACATTCTAGTAAATCTCCTCTGTACTCTCTCTATTGTGTTGACATCCTTCCTATAATTAGGCGACCAAAATTGTACACCATACTCCAGAATTGGTCTCACCAATGCCTTGTACAATTTTAACATTACTTCCCTACTCCTATATTCAATGCTCTGATTTATAAAGGCCAGCACACCAAAGGCTTTCTTTACCACCCCAATCTACATGCGATTCCACCTTCAGGGAACTATGCAGTTATTCCTAGATCTCTCTGTTCCACAGCATTCCTCAATTCCCTACCATTTACCATGTACGTCCTATTTTGATTTGTCCTGCCAAGATGTAGCACTTCACACTTATCAGCATTAAACTCCATCTGCCATCTTTCAGCCCACTTTTCCATATGGCCCAAATCTCTCTGTAGACTGTGAAAATCTACTTCATTATCCACAACACCACCTATCTTAGTATCATCTGCATACTTACTTATCCAATTTTCCACCCCATCATCCAGATCATTGATGTACATGACAAACAACAGTGGACCCAACACAGATCCCCGAGGCACCCCACTGGTCACCGGCTTCCAACCTGACAAACAGCCATCCACCATTACTCTCTGACATCTCCCATTCAGCCACTGTTGAATCCATCTTGCTACTCCGCCATTAACACCCAAAGATTGAACCTTCTTAACCAACCTTCCATGGGGAACCTTGTCAAAGGCCTTACTGAAATCCATATAGACAACATCCACTGCTTTACCCTCATCAATTTCCCTAGTAACCACTTCAAAAAATTCAAGAAAGTTTGTCAAACATGACCTTCCAGGCACAAATCCATGTTGACTGTTCCTGATCAGACCCTGTTTATCCAGATGCTTATATATATTATCTCTAAGAAGATGCACACTATGGAATTTCACACGACTCAGAGAACTCTATCCTGAACCACTGTTAGAGGTAGAAATTGAAACTTCCTAGTGGTTCACACCCAGTAGGAGAGTTTCCAGTTAATTGCGGCACAATTTGGACATGCAATCACTCAAACTCAAATCAGTTGGCCCAATATATGCTCAGGCCTAACTGCCCTGTTTCACTGCCAGATTGCCAGACTGTTCTAGTAGCTGATGCAGCAGTAGCGGATAGATTTTATATGTGTGGGTGCAGAGTAAGGAACACACTCCCAACCAGCTGGACTGGATTGTGCGCTAGGCTAATGTTAGCACAGTCCATCACCATCTTAAGTCCAAAGAAAGTGTTTGCCAAGACCTGTAGGAAGAGAGCATTTGAGACCCTTCCTGAAGGAGTTTATATAGACGGAATAGGACAACCAAGGGGAATCCCCCATGAATTTAAAGCAAGGAATGAGATTATTGCTGGGTTGGAGCCAATACTCATTTGGATCACGCCTGCATAAAATGTAGAATGGATTAACTACATTTATTACAACCAGCAGAGGTTTATTAATTATACTGAGGATGCACTATCAGCCCTAGGGGACCAGCTTGATTCCACTAGTAAGATGGCGTGGCAGAACAGGCAGGCGCTAGATTGGTTATTTGCAGAGAAAGGGGGGTATGTGTCTTGTTTGGGGAACAGTGCTGCACCTATAAACTAACAATACTAGTCCAGAGGGATCTTTCACTAAAGCAATGGTTAAGTTGAGAAATTTGAGGAAAGAGCAAGCAGAATGCAGGTTTTGGACATGACACCTTTAGTTGGCTGGAGAAAATGTTAGGCGGGTGGGGGACATGGCTGGCTAAGATGGGGGATGATTATTGGAGCAGTGCTACTTGTGGTGGGTGCCGTGTTATGTTGTGTCTTACCCTGTTTTAAGTCTTTTCTAGTAAGAGTCACTGCCAAGGAACTTTTGGTGCTCAGGGATGAAGGTGAATACGTTCCCCCTAAGAAGCAGACATCGATGATAGAATACTATGATACTACAATAGTAGTTAACAAATCATTTGTGTCCGATGGCCGTGCAGCGGTTGTTATCCATGTTCTTTTTGTAAAAAAATCCGGATGGCGAATGTTTAAAAAAAAAAAATCTTTATTTAACAAAGCGAATTCGTATTTCCGTACGAAATACGGAACATTAGTGCGTGGCCCCCCTTAGGCACAGGGCCTTATTGGGAGCAATCGGTCCAATTGGATTAAGGCCGGCCCCGAGTGCAAGAGTACGTGATTCGGCCCATTGAGCCAGCATCTCCATTCAATGTGATCATAGCTGATCATCTCCAAAAAGTACCCCGTTCCTGCCTTCTCCCCATATCCCGCTATATTTTAGAGCCCTATCCAGCTTTCTCTTGAAAGTATCCCGAGAACCGGCATCCACCACTCTGAGGCAGAGAATTCCACAGACTCGCAATTCTCTGTGTGAAAAAGTGTTTCCTCATTTCCGTTCTAAATGGCTTACCCCTTATTCTTAAATAGTGGCCCCTGGTTCTGAACTCCCCCAATATCGGGAACATGTTTCCTGCCTCTTTCGTGTCCAAACCCTTAATAATCTTATATGTTTCAATAAGATCTCCTCTCATCCTTCTAAACTCCAGCGTATACAAGCCCAGCCGCTCCATTCTCTCAGCATATGACAGTCCCGCCATTGCGGGAATTAACCTTGTAAACCTATGCTGCACTCCCTCAATAGCAATAATGTCCTTCCTCAAATTAGGGGACCAAAACTGCACACAATATTCCAGGTGTGGTCTCACTATGGCCCTATACAATTGCAGAAGGACCTTTTTCCTCCTATACTCAACTGCTCTTGTTATGAAGGTCAACATGCCATTCGCGTTCTTCACTGCCTGCTGCACCTGCATGCCTATTTTCATCGACTGATGATCAAGGATCCCCAGATCCTGTTGTACATCCCCTTTTCCCAACTTGACACCATTTAGATAATAATCTGCCTTCCTGTTTTTGCTACCAAAGTGGATAACCTCACATTTATCCACATTAACCTGCAACTGCCATGCATCTGCCCATTCACCCATTCTTGTCCAAGTCACCCTGCAATCTCATAGCATGCTCCTCATAGTTCACACTACCACCCAGGTTTGCGTCATCTGCAAAAGTTCTAATGTTACGTCAAATCCCTTCATCTAAATCATTGATTTATATTATAAATAGCTGCGCTCCCAGCACCGATCGTTGTGGTACCCCACTAGTCAATGCCTGCCATTCTGAAAGGAACCCGTTAATCCCTACTCTTTGTTTCCAAATTTTGGTAACAAAATTCCTGCCAAACAATCTTCTATCCAAGTCAGCACTCTACCCCCAATACCATGTGCCCTAATTTTGCTCACTAATCTCCTATGTGTGACCTTATCAAATGCTTTCTGAAAGTCCAGGTACACTACATCGACTGGCTCTCCTTTGTCCATTTTCTTAGTTACATCCTCAAATTCCAGATGATTAGTCATGATTTCCCCTATGTAAATCTATGCTGACTCAGACCGATCCTGTTATTGCCAAATGTGCCGTTCTTTCATCTTTTATGATTGTCTCCAGCATCTTCCCCACCACCGATGTCAGGCTAACTGGTCTATAATTCCCTGGTTTCTCTCTCCCGCCTTTCTTAAAACATGGGATAACATTAACTACTCTCCAAGTAACAGGAACTAATCCTGAATCTATAGAACATTGGAAAATTATCACCAATGTGTCCATGGTGTCTAGAGCCACTTCCTTAAGTAGCCTGAGATGCAGACGGTCAGGTCCTGAGGATTTATCAGCATTCAGACCCATCACTCTACCCAATACCATTTCCTGCCTAATGTGGATTTCCTTCTGTTCCTCCATCACCCCAGATCCTCTGGCCACTAGTACATCAGGAAGATTGTTTGTGTCCTCCTCAGTGAAGATGGAGCCAAAGTACCTGTTCAACTCATCTGCCATTTCCTTGTTCTCCATAATAATTTCACCTTTTTCAGTCTTCAAGGGTTAACTATTTTTTCCCCTTCACATCCCTAAAGAAGCTTTTACTATGCTCCTTTATATTCTAGACTAGCTTACCTTCGTACCTCATCTTTTCTTCCCGTATTGCCTTTTTAGTTATCTTCTGTCGCTCTTTAAACATTACCCAATCCTCTTGCTTCCTGCTCATCTTTGCTACATTGTACTTATCTTTTATTTTTATACTGTCCCTGACGTCCCTTGTCAGCCATGGTTGCCCCTTACTCCCCTTGAAATCTTTCTTCCTCTTTGGAATGAACTGATCCTGCACCTTCTGTTTTATGCAAAAAAATTTGCCATTGTTGTTCCACTCTCATCACTGCTAGGGTATCTGTCTAGTCAAGTTTAGCATAACCTTTACTACATGCCAATTTTAAATCCTGATTCAACTTGCACCCTATGTCCAGGCTCCTGTTTGGGGGCCTGTAGATAAGTCCCATTAGGGTCTTTTTACCCTTAAAATTCCTTAGTTCTATCCATACTGGTCGAGATCCTTCTTCAGACAGGGGAGGGGGCGGGACAAAGATAGAATGTCGTATAATACCCACAATTCTGCTTTGCTCCCTTATTTTGCAGTGGCGTATTATTGGCAATTTTCCAATCATCTGGGACCTCTCCTGACTCTAGTGATTCATGAAATATCACTGTCAATGCCACAATCTCTAAAACCACCTCCTTCAGAACCCTTGGGTGCCGTCCTTCTGGGTCCAGGTGACTTATCCACTGTCCACTTTAGTGTACTGTACTTTAAAAAAATCAAAAGCACTCCAAAGAAGAGCCAAACGCATTTGCCAGGTCAAAAAACACTACATGCAAATAAATCTCTTTTCTCGAGCTTGGCTGTCTGAATCTGGTAAGATAGAGACAAAATGTTGGAGTCACTCAGTGGGACAGGCAGCATCTCTGGAGAGAAGGAATGGGTGACGTTTCGGTTCGAGACTCTTCTTCAAAATTATCTTCAGACACAGGTGCTGCCTGTCCAGCTGAGTTACTCCAGTATTTTGTGTTTGTGTTTGATTTAAAACAGCATCTGCAGTTCCTTCCTAGCCATGTTCCACTGATGTGTTACAAGCTACACAACCCGCACTTCCAACTACTTTCGTATTGTCCGCAAACTTGGCCACAAAGCCCTTAAACCCATCTGCCTGTACATGATCCACAATTCTCTATTCCCTGCACATCCGTGTGCCTATCTACAAGCCTTCTACACCACTATTGTATCTGCCTCCACCACTGCGATCAAGGCCCCCACCACACTGTATAAAAATAACTTCCCCCGCATATTTCCTTTATACTTCCCCCCTCCCAACATACAGCTATTCCCGCTAGTACTGTTCATTTGCAACCTGGTAAAACGTTTTTGACTGTCGACCTTATCTATGCCTCTAAACATGGGACATGTTTCCAGACATGACGGTTCTCGTCCCTGAATTACCCAGTTTATGTGACTTTCTCCATGGCTCCAAATATAGCATTCCACATTGATCCTTAGGGCCATAATCTATCTTTAGTTACCTTTCAATACACTTAAATAATCCCTCGGTTATCTCCATAGCCTTCTCTATCAAATATACGTCGTGTCCTCTTTTTGCTCTTCTGCTTTTCGACGTAAGTGTACTTCTACATCACTTACACTCCCTAAGAGATTTGCTTCATCCCAGCTACCTACACATGATATATACTTATTTTTTTCCTTCCTCTACTTCCTAAAAAGATTGAGCAATTCAGTTTGTTGACAAATAATGTATTGAACTAATCCGGCAGAAGAAAGAGCTGTGGCTTTCTAATGTCATTTTACATCAATTATCTTTTCTTTCTGCAGGATTTAATCTGAACTGATGCCGCAGAGACTGCTGCTGAGTGGCGTCTGACTTCTCACGCGCTCCGGGTTCAAGGACAACAAACGCCTTTATTACGCACTTTCCACGCGCGCACCTCAGTCGCTGACCAGTCCTTCCACAGACACTGAGTTACACCATCTCCATAGCGATGAGGCCGGTTGGAGGGACAAAGGCGGCGACCAGATACTCCAACGCCAAGTAACGACCCACATAGCGCTAACGCTGCTAACGGAAATCCGAACGGCTCGGCTCACGCACGGTCTCACTGAAAGTGTTGCGCTGATATTTGGACACCGCATTGATGCAACTGCTTCGATATTTCATTCGCAGGCCATAGTTCTCATTCTGTTTAATTTGAGCCAAATTTGCCGTTCAGTCTATCTGCTGTCGTATGAAACGCACGGACTAACTCACATTCCACATCCCTCCAGTTCCCATGAATAAAGCCAACAACTTCCCCACACAAAGCGCGCCGCTTCTATCCGGGTTTCTACACAGTCCGCATTGCCTCCGTCAGATACACGGAGCTCTCTCCCAACGGGGTGCAGTGAGTGGGGAGCTGGGGAATTTCAGAAAGGCCGAAAGAGGGAAAATGTATCAATCCGCAGAGGGAAAATGTAATCTACTTTAATTTGTGTGACGACTCCAATTACGTGAAATAACTTTACCGGTCAAACAGCATTTGTGGAGGGAAGGAATAGGCGACATTTCGCCGACACGAATCTGTGTGTCTCCATGTAGCAACCTCTCTTCATGACCTAATGTCACCCAGAGTGTTCGACATCAGACAGGTATTTTGACACCACACAACAGCACATCAACAATGTAACAAAATGTTAATTTACAGGAATACATTGACTGCTGCAGGATGCAATATCATTGAAAATCTCATCGACCCCAGTTAAACTATAACAAATTATAATGAATCAGATCTCGTGGTCACTGCTCCCTCTGTGAGGTGGTGGGTGGCTCTTAAAAGAGCCTTTGTTCTGTGTTCGAATAAAGGGGGTAGTTATTTAGCCGCCGAACCCGTAGAGAGTGCGGCCCTGTCGTTTCAGAGCGTACACCACATCCATGGCAGTGACCGTCTTGCGCTTGGCGTGCTCGGTGTAGGTGACCGCGTCCCTGATCACATTCTCCAGGAAAACCTTCAGCACCCCGCGGGTCTCCTCGTAGATCAGACCCGAGATCCGCTTGACCCCACCACGCCGAGCCAGGCGTCGGATAGCTGGCTTGGTGATGCCCTGGATGTTATCGCGAAGCACTTTGCGGTGCCGCTTTGCTCCGCCTTTGCCTAATCCTTTGCCTCCTTTCCCTCTGCCAGACATGATGCTTCTTTACTCGAGTCGCTGCTCAGTAACAAGCTGACCGTTGCCGTCTTCTTTTATACGCAGCGCCCCGACCTGCCGGGGAAATGAAGAGAAAGAAGGAGGGGGAAAGGCAGAATCAGAGTGACGTCTTTCATCTTCCAGCTCCGCCCTCGGTATTTTGCAACCGCCCATTTTGCACCAGGAAGACGCCCCAAGACCTAGATTTTGCTGATGACATTGCACTACTAGCAGTCGAGACACATCCTTAAAGAGATATCAGCTCTGGAGGAGAATGCATCAAATGATGGATTAAAGATCAGCTGCCAGAAGACAAAGACCATGCAGACTGGAGGCCAGCAGCCAATAGACCAACTGATAATCAATAGGGAACCTGTGGAAAACGCCACAAGATTTATCTTGCCACTATCTTGGCAGCATGTTCACAGTATATGGAGATAGGGGGTCGACATCAACTCCCGAATTGGTGAAGCTGCATCAGTCTTCAGAAAAATGCAGCCAATATGCTATAGTGGTTGGATGTCCAAGATGCTAAAAGTCAAGCTTTTCCAGTCCATAATCCTCCCTACCGCCCTCTCTGCCAGAGAGACATGGAAAATCAATGTGAAGATGAAAAACAAATTGGATGCATTCCAACAAGGCTGCTTGAGGAAGATCCTGAAGACTAGCTACAGTGACCACATCACAAATGAGGAGATCTACTGGGAAACTGCAACAAAACCTCTCAGCCAGGATATAGAGGTACGCAGGATGAAATTTGCAGGACATGTACTCAGAATGTTATCAGATTGTGCACCTAAGGTAGCAATGATCTGGCAACCTGATGGAAGAAGAAAAAGAGGCCAACCAAAACTCACATGGAGGCGAACATTCCAGAAGGATTGGGAAGCCCGGAACGCAAACCTATCGATGGTGGAAGACATTGCACATAACCAAACCGAATGGTGAAAGCTTGCTGCATAGTGGGAGGAACCAAGCCAAAGTAAAGTCATTTCCAACCGTCAATCAACAACAGAATTTAAATTTATCAACCCGCTAATCCCTGCGTTGAACTGGTTGAAATAACGACCTGCAGATGCTGGTTCATAATAAAGATAGACACAAAATGCTGCAGTAACCAGAATCTCAGGAGAAAAGGGATAGGTGACGTTTTTGTTCGGGACCCTTCTTCAGCCTGAAATTGGGGAGTGGGACAGCACCTGATGTTTAGCTTGTGAGGCAGTATGAACGGTGATTGTGTTTAAATGACTTCCACCAACACCCTCCTTCCCTAGGAAGGGCAGACTAGGAAGGGCAGATGGCAAATAAGAAATGTTGTATTTTGGTCTATGAAACAATGTACAGGACTTGCATGTAAATGGTAGGACCCTGAAATGTGTGGCAGAACACAGAGATCTGGGTGTACAGCTCCATGAAAAAGGCGAGTCAGGTGGACAGTGCGGTGTAGACGGCATTTTGCATGCTTTACTTCACTGGGAAGGATATAGAGTATAAAAGTTGCCACATCATGATGCAGCTGAGCAAGTCACTGGTGAGACCATGCTTGCAGTATTGTATGCAGTTCTGGTCGCCCAGCTTTTGCAAGAATGTCAATAAATTGGAATGGGTGCAGAAGAGATGCACTATACGTGCATCTATTATAGGGAGAGGATGGATGGGCTGGGAATTTATACTTTGCAGCAATGAAGGCTAAACAGTGACCTTTTAGATGTGTACAAGAAACTGGGGGACAGGGATAAACTGAATGAACACATTTTTTTCCCCAGGGTAGAGGATTCATAAAAAAGGCACACAATGAAGGTGAGATGAGATAAATTTAGGAGAAACCTCAAGGGCAACACTTTTATTCAGAGTGTCGTCCACATCTGGAATGAGCTTCCAGAAGATTCTATAGGACTTGATAGAATTATGACATTTGGACAGACAAAAGGACAGGTAGGTTTTAGAGGGATATGTGCCAAAAGTATGTAAAATGGACAAGCCCAATATGTCAACTTAGTTGGTATCGACAAGGTTTCCATGCTATACAGCTCCATCACTTTATGACTTGTATTTTATACAATGACAGATGACTGGCACTCACTGTGTGACCTAAATATATTTAGCTTTGTTATTGTCACGTGTACCAACAGGAAACAATAATACTTCCCTGCACTGTACTGCAAGGAGACAGGCCTGGAAAACACACTATTTGACCATCACACCACAAAATAATGTAATGACATGGACCTTACACGGCCCTGTGGGGCAACACATTTCCAACACCAACCCCTCGTGTACAGATAAAGACAGGAACACCCCCTGCACTACACTGTGAAGTCACAGCCCAGTACAGACTGCACTGCCTGTGGTCTGAGAGATTTGCACCAGCCACTCCCAACACTGTAAGGGCACAGACCTGCACAAACCACCTCAGAACTGCATGGAGACTGCCCAGTACAGCTCCAGCACTGACAGCAGGGAGATCGACAAAAGGAAACCAACCACAGTCCTATAGCGATACAGATTGGTGTCAGACTTTCACATGGCATTCAATACCATCATCCCCTCCAAACTGCGCTCAGGGAACTGGGTCTCTGCACATCCACATGCAACTGTATAGAATTCCTGGGCATACATTTTTCAGAAGATCTATCCTGGCCCCAGCACATTGAAGCAATCATAAAGAAAGTGCATCAATGTTTCTACTTCTAAGACTGTGGAAATTCAGTGTGCCAACAAACATGTTATTGAAATTCTACGGGTGTACAGTGGAGAACATAGTGACTGGTTGCATCATGGCCTGGTTCAGCAACTTGAACGACCAGAATCGAATATGGTTGCACAAATGGATGAACACTGCCCAGTCCATAGACACAAAAAGCTGGAGTAACTCAGTGGCACAGGCAGCATCTCTGGAGAGAAGAAATGGGTGACGTTTCGAGTCAAGACCCTTCTTCAGGCTGGTTAGGGAGAAGAGAAACAAGCGGTATAGAAAGTGATATGCCCAGGAGCCATTGGTGAGAGAGGAGTGATCTCCGAGCGACGAGTGTAAAAACCCAGTGCGGGGCTTTGTTTTTTCAGAGGCCCTGGAGCCGTTGGTGAGGGAGGAGCGACCGAAATCTGTAACATTCTAAATCTGTAACGTTCCATTCAATTAAGTGAACTCGAGGAAGCTGCTGATTGGTGGAAGTGGACTAGAGTAAGCAGCTCATTGGCAGTCAGATCCCTGCTGATTTCTTCCGGCAGTTTGTATTGTATTGTATGGTGCCCAGGGTAAGGGGGAGTATGAGGCCCAGGGCAGTTTACTCTTCTGGCTGTCAGATGTGGGAGGATAGCCCTCCAGGTGTCCACATCTGCACCAGCTGTGTTGAGATGGGGCTCCTAAGGGACTGCATTAGGAACCTGGAGCAGCAGCTTGATGACCTCCGTATGGTCAGGGAGAGTGAGGAGGTCATAGAGAGGAGTTACAGAGAGGTAGTCACTCCAAAACCACAGGAGGCAAACACATGGATCACGGTTAGGAGGGGGAAGGGGCAGAGGCAGGGACTAGAGAGTACCCCGGTGGCTGCACACCTTCTGCTTGAGTTCTGCAACAATTGTTCATCCCAGTTTGGCAAAAGAATGAATCAGGGAAGGTAGTGCATCTATTGATAACAAGGGGAATCTGGGATAGAATCGAAACTAAAGATGAAGCATACAAAGTAGCCAGAAAAAGCATTCTACCAGAGGACTGGGAGAAATTCATGGTCCAGCAGAGGAGGACAAAGGGCTTAATTAGGAAAGGGAAAATAGATTATGAAAGAAAACTGGCAGGGAACATAAACACTGACTTCAAACGTTTTTATAGATATGTGAAGAGAAACAGATTAGTTAAAACAAATGTAGGTCCCTTGCAGTCAGAAACAGGTGAATTGATCATGGGAACAAGGACATGGCAGACCAATTGAATAACTACTTTGGTTCTGTCTTCACTAAGGAAGACATAAATAATCTGCCGGAAATAGCATGCGACCGGGGGTCAAATAAGATGGAGGAACTGAGAGAAATCCAGGTTAGCCGGGAAGTGGTGTTGGGTAAATTGAATGGATTAAAGGCCGATAAATCCCCAAGATAGGCTGCATCCCGGAGGCCTCAAGGAAATAGCCACAGAAATATTGGATGCATTAGTCATAATTTTTCAAAACTCTTTAGATTCTGGAGTAGTTCCTGAGGATTGGAGGGTAGCTAATGTAACCCCACTTTTTTTAAAAAGGAGGGAGAGAGAAAACGGGGAATTATAGACCGGTTAGTTTAACATCGGTAGTGGGGAAACTGCTACAGTCAGTTATTAAAGATGGGATTGCAGCACATTTGGAAAGTGGTGAAATCATTGGACAAAGTCAGCATGGATTTACGGAAGGTGAATCATGTCTGACAAATCTTATAGAATTTTTTGAGGATTTAGCTAGTAGAGTGGATAAGGGGGAACCAGTGGATGTGTTATATCTGGACTTTCAGAAGGCTTTCGACAAGGTGCCACATAAGAGATTAGTATACAAACTTAAAGCACACGGTATTCGGGGTTCAGTATTGATCTGGATAGAGAACTGGCTGGCAGACATGAAGCAAATGGGTAGGAGTAAACTGGTCCTTTTCAGAATGGCAGGCAGTGACTAGTGGGGTACCGCAAGGCTCAGTGCTGGGACCCTAGCTATTTACAATTTATATATATATGATTTGGACGAGAGAATTGAATGCAACATCTCCAAGTTTGCGGATGACACGAAGCTGGGGGGCAGTGTTAGGTGTGAGGAGGATGCTAGGAGGCTGCAAGGTGACGGATAGGCTGGGTGAGTGGGCAAATACATGGCAGATGCAGAATAATGTGGATAAATGTGAGGTTATCCACTTTGGTGGCAACAACAGGAGGGTAGACTATTATCTGAATGGTGGCCGATTAGGAATAGGAGAGATGCAACGAGACCTGGGTGTCATGCTACACCAGTCATTGAAAGTAGGCATGCAAGTGCAACAGGCAGTGAAGAAAGTGAATGGTATGTTAGCATTCACAGCAAAAGGATTTGAGTATAGGAGCAGGGAGGTTCTACTGCAGTTGTACAGGGTTTTGGTGAGGCCACACCTGGAGTATTGCATACAGTTTTGGTCTCCAAATCAGAGGAAAGACATTCTTGCCATAGAGGGGGTACAGAGAAGGTTCACCAAACTGATTCCTGGGATGTCAGGACTTTCATATGAGGAAAGACTGGATAGACTCGGCTTGCACGCGCTAGAATTTAGAAGATTGAAGGGGGATCTTATAGAAATTTACAAAATTCTTAAGGGGTTGGACAGGCTAGATACAGGAAGATTGTTCCCGATGTTGGGGAGGTCCAGAACAAGGGGGCACAGTTTAAGGATAAGGTGGAATTCTTTTAGGACCAAGATGAGGAAACCATTTTTCACAGAGAGTGGTGAGTCTCTGGAATTCTCTGCCACAGAAGATAGTTGAGGCCAGTTAATTGGCTATATTTATGAGGCAGTTAGATGTGGCCCTTGTGGCTAAAGGGATCAGGCAGGTACAGGATACCGAGTTGAATTATCAGCCATGATCATATTGAATGGCGGTGCAGATTCAAAGGGCCGAATGGCCTACTCCTGCACCTATTTTATATGTTTATATGAAAGGTAAAGAACAATGCATGAAAGATATGCAAATAAGAAATGATGATAAAAGAAACAGGCCATTCCTAGCTGTTTGGCAGGTGAAAATGAGAAGTTAGTGTGACTTAGGTGGGGGAGGGATAGAGAGAGAGATAATGCAGGGGCTACATAAAGTGAGAAACATCGAAACATAGAAAAAGGTGCAGGACTAGGCCATTTGGCCCTTCGAGCCACCACCACCATTCATTGTGATCACGGCTGATCATCTAAAATCAGTACCCCGTTCCCCATACCCCTTGATTCCTTCAGCCCTTAGAGCTAAATCTATCTCTCTTGAAAACATCCCATGAATTGGCCTCCACTTCTGTGGCAGAGAAGAGTAAGATTAAATGAGAACTTACCAGTTTGAAGTTTGATCTTTATTTTATGAGGCGTTGCAATGAGCGATTACGTCAAAAAGGCCGTCAGCCCACATGCGCATCAATCTTCAAAGCAGCGGTGTGAAATCACAGATAAGAAAAGTTGACCTGAAGGTAGTAAGATTTGGAGAGAACTAGAACTACCAGATGATATTTATAATATGAAGGTTGGGAGCGGTGGGCACGTAATCACTCATCGTAACTCCTCATAAAATAAAGACCAAACTTCAAATTGGTAAGTTCTCGTTTAATCTTACTATTTTACTTGAGTCACAAGAGTGACTACGTGAAGATTTCAATGCTCTGTAATTTCACGCCGGATACGAGTCCAAGCGTCACACACTGAATGGATTGACCATGGATGAGTGAAAAAGATTAATGCATTCAGACATAAATAGTTAGGTAACAATACTGATGCTTTAATCATGAAAATAAAATAATTGTAACCCCTCCTGTCCTGGGGGGAAACTATAGAACAGAATCTGAAATGGTACCAGCAAACACCCCCGGTCCGGCAATTGGTTTGTTGTAAAACCTGTGGAACATCTGTTCATTGGCCCATCCTGCAGCCGCTAGGATGTGGTCGAGATTATAAACAAGTTACATAACATTATCCTTAGAATTTGGTTTTAGTGGGACAGGCGAGGTTCCATCCGACATCAAATATCTGACACAAGTACAACTATACAACTTGCAATTTAGAAAAAAAAGACAATTTAGAACACTATTTCCCATTGCCCTCGCTGCCGATGTAGATGCAACCCTGGTGGTGTGAGATTTAAAAGTGTCAGTGTTTACTCCTGCACTTGCCAGAACCTCTTTTAACCAACTGGAAATGGTTTGCACGGATACCCTCTGGAAAGGTTTCTTATAATTGATCAGAACAGATAACAAGGCCCGACTGAAGCCTTGGGCTCAAGTGAAACGGCGTCCCAGGAGGATGTTTCGAAGAAACCAAAGGCTAAAAAATCTGAGATGGAAGAACTTCAGATTTTTCTAACTCAGGAAATTAAAGAACTAAAGGAAGAACTAAATTCAACGAATGTTAAAGAAGAATTTCAAATTTTCAAGGAGGAGTTTAAGGAGTTTAAATTCGAAATGAAGGAAATGAAGGAAGAAATTTACTCCACTTTCCTTGAATTATCTGAAAAATGGAAGAATGAAGCAGAAGCAATGCTGAACCAGCAAATTACAGGGAATGTGTGCAGAGATAATTGTTAAAATCGACTTGGTGGAGTCTAGCTTTAACGATAGGCTGGAGCCTGTTGAGGAATCACTGAATCAACAGGCTGTAGCCAGAACCAATCTGGAGGAGATTGTTGCAACAAGTGCTGAAGCAACAAAAAAAGCTTATCAGAGAAAACCAACGCTTATCAGAGCTACTGAGCAAAATAACTGAAAAATGCACTGAACTGGAAGGACGTCAGAATCGTTGGAATTCGGCGACGGGAGAGGGGAAATGAGACCCTCGCAAATTCGCTGCAGACTTATTGCAAAAAGTCCTAAATCTGGATCAAATGCCTCTGCTAGCTCAAGCACACAGAGTGATGAGACATCACCCACGGCCGGATGCCCCTCCAAGACAAATGATAATAAAGGTGCAATATGACCATGTACTGGAGGAGATGATGAAAAAAAAATGTCCGCAGCAGAAATCTCACATACGAGGGAGATAAGATCAGCATTTACCGAGATTATCCTGCGGAGGTCTCCAGGAACAGAGCATTGTTTAAAGAGACAAAAAGAATACTGAATGATGTGAAAGAACTGAAATATGGTCTGATGTACCCGGCTACTCTAAGAGTTACCTACAATAAGAAAGAACATATCTTCACCAACCCTGTGGATGCATTGGAGTACGTGCAAAAGATCAAGAATCAGCCTGCTGACTGAATATTATCTACAAAATGAACTACGCCAACGAACAATGTAACCATTCGGCCTACAATGTCTATACTAGCCCTCTGAAAACCAGTACCTTCGGCCCGCTACACCCATACTAGCGCAACAGAGAGCGCCCCCCCCCCCCCCCCCCCCCACTGGCAATATTGGAATTGGTGGAGAGGTGGAATGTTGCGTTGGTGACCGGCCCTTCAGTGTGATGCCGGGACCGAACGGGTCCCACTTAGCCGTTTAAGACTCTTCTGAGAACCACCCACATCTATAAGGAAAGATCCAGTGCCAGGGGGAATCATTTAAATTATCGGGGTTCCCTCGTAACTCGCTCACATTCACTGCAGCCCCAGCCTTCCCCTCGGTATCCAGTGTCTGGAATAAAACAGAATGATAAGATCGGGCCAAGCTTCACTCGGACTAGCATGCGTTTGTCTTCACGCTCCATTCAAAGCCATGAGACACAAAATGACACTGACAGAACCCCCTCCCCCTCAGAGCCCAAGCACTAACTCAGTATGTTACCTAATTCTGGGTACACAAAAGGCTGGAGAAACTCAGCGGGTGCAGCAGCATCTAAGGAGCGAAGGAGATAGGCGACGTTTCGGGTCGAGACCCTTCTTCAGACTGGACAGCGAAGGAGAAGCCTTAGATGCTGCTGCACCCGCTGAATTTCTCCAGCATTTTGTGTACCCTCAATTCTCCAGCATCTGCAGTTCCTTCTTTAACAACATGTTACCCAATTCATCCGTGTTAAAGCGACTGTAAACTGCTTCACTGTGTAGGGTGGGCATTGTGGGCAGAGGGAACGCGCTCTGGGATGAACTGGAAGGATACAAATTAATTTGACATAATGATAATAAAATGGACTGACTTTTACTGTGGAATGGTACCTCCCCCCCCACACCCACCCACCCTCTCTCTCCCTCTTTCTTTTTCTCTCCAGCTCCCGCTCCTCTCTCACCCCCGTCTCTCTGTCTGTCTCCTCCCCCCCCGCTCTCACGTCGCGGTGCTGTGTAAAAAAAGGAGACAACAGCAGTTTGACTCGTGTAAAAAAGAATCATGTCTGGCAGAGGGAAAGGAGACAAAGGACTGGGCAAAGGGGACCGGAAGTGCTTCACGATAACATTCAGGACATCACCAAGCCAGCCATGCGCCTCCTGGCTCGGCGTGGCGGGGTCAAGCGGATCTCGTTTGCTTGTGTCTAATGTAAATGGAGACCCGCGGGGCGCTGAAGGTTTTCCCGGAGAATCTGATCAGGGTCGCGGTCACCTACACGGAGCTTGCCAAGCGCTAGACGGTCACTGCCATGGATGTGGTGTACGCTGTTAAACGCCGGGTCAATTATTTAAGGGGGAAGTTAAAGTGAATTTGATATTAAGTTGACAGAAACTGAATTCAATCAGAATTATAAGAAAAACGACTGGCCTCGTTTACCGGCTGGTACGAAATTGGCGGGCAATTTGAAAATGTATCCTCAACCAATGACACTACGTGTATCAATTAAACGCAGAGTGTCTGCTCTTTGGTTGGCTGAGCTTACCCCACCCGCAGGCCATAAATCTCTACCCCCTCCCCCTCGGGGCCTCAGACCTTCTGAAACTGCCGCCTGGTGCTGACCTATAATCTTTGGCGCTGACAGACCTGCAGCCACTCGCAGGGATGGGACACCGTGAGTGACATCTTTGCTCCATCCATTCAGAGGCTGTGGGCCGGCCCTTTAGCAACGCTTTAAAAGACGATCCCAGAGCCTGCTCCGTCATTCAGTTCCTGTATTTCACACTGTGCTCCTGTCGTTGAAGGAGAATGGCCCGGACCAAGCAGACAGCTCGCAAATCGACCGGAGGGAAAGCTCCTCGCAAACAGCTGGCAACCAAAGCGGCGCGGAAGAGCGCTCCAGCCACGGGCGGAGTGAAGAAGCCTCATCGCTACAGGCCCGGCACCGTGGCTCTGAGGGAGATCCGGCGCTACCAGAAATCCACCGAGCTGCTCATTCGCAAACTGCCCTTCCAGCGCCTGGTGCGGGAGATCGCTCAGGACTTCAAGACCGACCTGCGCTTCCAGAGCTCGGCCGTCATGGCTCTGCAGGAGGCCAGCGAGGCTTACCTGGTGGGGCTCTTTGAGGACACCAACCTGTGCGCCATCCACGCCAAGCGAGTCACCATCATGCCCAAAGACATCCAGCTGGCCCGCCGTATCCGCGGGGAACGCGCCTAAACTAACTCTCCACCAAGAACAAACGGCTCTTTTAAGAGCCACAAACCCGGCAGAGAAGGAGCTATGGCTTTCTGTTTGATGTTCTGTTTTTTCCGCGGGTTTTTTTCTGAAATTATGCCGCATATTCTGCTGCGGAGCGGAGTCTGACTAGTGATTCAAGTGTAAATGGTTACGATTCAAATGCCAAAGCGCCACAATGCTGTGTACACGACCAGCTCTGCGTGTCTTTCTCACGCGCTCCAAGTCGAAGGACAATAAACCTTTCCCCGCGCCGCTGATCAGCCCTTCCGCAGACACCGAGTTGCTCCATCTACATCTACAAAGTAAAGTTCCACACAGCGCTGACGCAGCAAACGTGTGTTGCTATTTCGACACCGCATTGCTGCAAATGGTTCGGTATTTCCGCCTCACGCGATAATTTGATGAAATTAACTGTCCAAACCCCGGTATAGTGTACCCCTTTGGGGAGTCCAAAACCAGGGTCACTGTTTAAGAATAAGCGGTATGCTATTTGGGACTGAGATGAGGAAAAACATTTTCACCCAGAGTTGTGAATCTGTGGAATTCATTACCACAGAAGGCAGCGGAGGCCAATTCACTGGATGTATTCAAGAGAGTTTTAGGGCAAACTGAATCGAAGGATTTGGGGAGGGAGGAGGGGGAGGGGGGGTGAAGCAACGGGTACTGATTTTGGATGATCAGCCATGATCATTTTGAATGCTGATTCGAAGGGGCGAATGGCCTACTTCATAGAAAATAGGTGCAGGAGTAGGCCATTCGGCCCTTCGAGCCTGCATCGCCATTCAATATGATCATGGCTGATCATCCAAAATAGTAAGATTAAAGGAGAACTTACCAGTTTGAAGTTTGATCTTTATTTTATGAGGATTCGAGTTGAGGGACTACGTGAAGAACCCCGCACTGCCGGTCCTGTGTCAATCTTCAAGCATCGTGTGAAATCACAGATAATAATGACTGAAGTACAATGGTAAGATAACAAAAACTAGAACTACCAGATGCGATCTGTGAGGTCTGGGAGCAGAGGGCACGTAGTCCCTCAACTGGGAGCAATGGGCACGTAATCGCTCATCGTAACTCCTCATAAAATAAAGATCAAACTTCAAACTGGTAAGTTCTCATTTAATCTTACTATTTTACTTGAGTCATGTGAGTGATTATGTGAAGACTTCAAAGCTCTGTGATTTCATGCTGTGTGAAACGAGTATACACAACCACAGCTGCTTCATTGACAAATGAAGAGAAAACATTCATAATACCTACAGTCATAACAGATGTAAAACATGCTGATGCTGTTTAAATGAAACAATAATATTTCCATATCTCACCCAAATGGAAAATATAAAGAGAACAGTTAACAAATACCCCTGGTTCAGCAATGGGTCATTACAGGTGTTTGGAGATTCGTTTGTTGGACCATGCTGCAGCTGTAACAATGCGACCCAGCGGAACATAAACACCCTTGCTGCTGATGTTGTAGCAGTCCTGGTGGAATGAGATCTGGAATCAGAATCCATTCGTACATAACACAATTCAATTTTTCTCATCTGGAGTGGCCTGAACAATAAGTTCTCACAAATTTTCTGTGACTAACAATATTGCTAGTCCAGAACTCCAAGGCTCTTGATGACCTTGACATATTGTTGTGTATATATGTGTGCTTACCTTCACCTTATCAAAGGTCCCCTGTTATGCCTGTGACTATTTTGAGACCTTCTGGTCTGCTCAAGTATTTATAACATAATATTATAATTTACAGATGTAATTATCCTGTACCATCACAATTATGTAGCACCTGAACCTGCTGAACTAAACCAGTGCCAGAAGGATAATTACCAAATAAACTCCAGCCAAATTTAAGGATACAGCTGCAGCCTCCTGGTGAAACAGTGTTCACAAATGTCAACATCGCATATGGCATTATACTGCTCCTGGGACCCATGTTGAAGATATCCCACCCCTTGATAACCGGTGTGGACCTGACAGAGCGAGTCTTGTTTGTTACAGCCAACTTAATGAGGAAGCTCATTGACCCAATTAATGGCCGTATAACTCCATAATTAACAAACGATCATTTAGCATGAACTCGAAACATTAGCAATCAATACCATTTTCCATGGAACATAAGCATAACAAACTCTTTCATCTCCTGAAAAGAAAATTCTGCGGTTTGGTGCTATGCAAACACTTTGAACGCATAGGATAGATGTAACAACCCAAACCTTAGGGCAGTTTATTAAAACGGTTAATAAACCTGCAGAACATAATTTGAGTTTATCATGCAACTACTGATTTCCCAAGCCTCAGGCTAAGCCAGCAAATTAAGTTTAACATAACCAAATAAGGTTATATTATTCATGACAAATCAGGAACCAATTTGCATAATCACACAATAGGAACCTTAAGTGACCTCTTAATTACTTTATTTGAAGCCTCAATTGATAAACAAAATGGAAGGAGCCATAAAAGACCTTCCTACTTTTTGCGAAAATTTATGTTTTGCCACTGTAATGCCACATATTTTGCAACCAGTGAAATAAACATGAAACCAACATATATATTAGGTGTTCCATTTAACCAGAATTTCATAATACAGTGCGATTCAACACCAATTCTGTGTTGCCATTAACCTATACTTGATGATTCTCTTGTGACAACAAGGTATGCAACCATTCAAGGGGTCTTTGATTGCACCCTCGTGACTAACATATGCCATCATCATAATGTATCAACCTGAGCATCACAATATGCACATTTGTCCAATCACTCTTTAACCCATACAATGCCCGTAGGGTCTATAGATAGTTGATACCCATAACAGACATTTTTTGCAAGTCATGCAAATCTGCTCCACCTCCAAACGCGAGATGATATTTGCAACTTGGTATCTGCCGTAAACAGCAATTTTGGCCCGATTTCCAAACCAGTCTTGCAAGACAATCTTGGTCCTTTTACTGAACTTGCGCAATTTTAACCTGCTTGAAAAGCTAGAACAGTCCATTTTACATGGTTAGACTCCTCAAATTAGCTGATAATGTCTCAATCATTTGTAATGTATAACTAAGTGTACACCTTACCAAGCTGTAAGTGGTCCCTTAATTGTAGAGTAGCACAGGTACAGTGCGTGAAACCTCTGGCCAGCCTTCATGCTGCCACCAACTTCAGTGAACCGCTACTGTGGGTGCATTGTCACCAAAACTATGAAACCTCGCTCGTTCCAATAGCTTGTGTTTTGTCCTCCAGGTTTCACCTATGGAAAGGTCTTACCTGAATAGAAGATTCGGTGGCCAACTGTAATGTCCCCCTGAGAGCGGTATTCACTGCATATGTGTTTGGGATGGTAACTTTCTTGCCAGGCATAGACCTCTGGCACATGCCCTGTATCCCTTGGGTATGCTCTATGGCTATACCCTCAGCATTAGACTATACCGATCCCAAATGCTCTCCTCTTACATGAGGGAGCCATTAAGCAGCCCTGTTACAAGGTGCTGCTGGCGCAGCTTCAGCAATACATCGACTTTGCCATGGCCGCAGTGTCATAATAATACTGATGCAGCATGCTCTCCTTCTACATGAGGGAGTCCTTAAGCAGGCCTGCTAAAAAGTGCTGCTGGCGCAATTTCCCATTTTAGCACCATTTTGCAGTATAATTAAATATTTACTTAACAACAACTGGAGCAGTAATGAATACTGTTTATCCATCATTGTGCCTTTATTCATTTCAGCTGGTGAAACAAAGTGTGTTAACAATGACCTATATGGCACTTAAGAGTTAACCATTTAACAAGATAAGTTCTTTCTTACTTGCACAGCTGAATTACATCTATACTATTAACAATTAATCTAACGACTAGTAAACCTGTTACCAGAGTTTATTGACTGCCATCTGTTGCCCAGGCCGGCGTCATAGCCAATTGAATACCTAAAAGTGAATCCCAACTTCCTACAAGTCTATTAGATAGACTTAATCCAACTGGATAGAGGAGCCCAATTTCTCAAATATAGTTTAAGACTTAACAGATTCTGTTATATTGCCTTATCCTAACAATGATCCCTCATCCCCCATGATCACTGTAAATGGGAATACCCTACTAAACAGCTATTCCCATAAAGCAGCCCTGAAGAAGCTATCGCTGGCGCCCATGAAGCAGCCCTGAACAAAGGTGCTGCTGGCATAACCTCTCCAATGGGCTAGCCTACCATAACTTGGCATTCCCCTGGAGCAGTCCTGAGCAAAGGTACTGCTGACACCGCCTCTACAATAGGCTTGCCTGCCATAGCTTAGCATCCCCATGAGCAGTCCTGAGCAAAGGTACTGCCGGCACAGTCTCTCCAATAGGCTAGCCTGCCATAACTTGGCATTCCCATGAAGCAGCCCTTCCCAAAGGTGCTACAGGCACAGCCTCTGCAATAGGCTGACATTGCCATAAACTTTACTACTGATCCAACTCCTGCCTATAACTCCTGTATATATATATATATATATACCCGCGGTACCCTCCCGGCACCCGGGCTACTCATTTACGTGAATTAAATCCCATTTCTTGGGGACTACTGCGGTCTGGGAACCACATACACTTGTGTTTCCCCTCCACCGGGAACCCAGGCTGACCGTTCAGGTCCGTTAAGCCCCATCCCCTAGGGACTACTGCAGTCAGGAACCGCACTATTCTCGGGTATCCCCTCCCCGGGAACCCAACGTGTGGAGTCACTGACCGCATTATCTGTGACTCCGATCACTAACCCGACATTCGCCAGCTCTCCACTTCCGCAGTCGGGCCAGGGTATTCCCCAAAGCCCTAGGCTGGTTCACTCATCGGCCTCGCGGCCATCCCGCAAGAACCTCGGAGGTTCCTGCAGGATACCTAGAACAGGTAAGAAATAGCACTTACCTGAAACCTTTTTAGACTTACCGTTGGAGGAGCTGCGCTGCTCCACAGTCGTCTGCACGAAAGCGTCTGATGCAATGACGCACGAACGGCTATACGGGGTTCTTCATGTAGTACACGTTCCTTCTTCCCCCCATATCCTTTGATACAGTTTGCCCAAAAACTCTCTTGAATACATACAGTGAATTGGCTTCCAATTCTGCTCCTATTGTCTATGTTTTTATAATCCAGGTGTCACTCTAAAACGGAAACTTCACTCTCTCCTTCCCCGTTAGTTTGTTTCTATCTGCATACTTCTCTCTGCATGATATGTCGCTTCAAAGGGGATTAACGTGAACAAGATGTTTGTGTTTGTTGCTGCTGTTGTTTTGATTGTGAAATGACTGACTTTTAGTGACTGCTGTCTGTTGTTTTGAAAGCATGCATCCCATTCTCTGTTTCTCGAAAACAACATATTAAGTGTCTGCTCTCAGACACCTCTTCCTACCTATCCCTGGACCATGATCCCATACATCAGGTCATAATTTCACAGAACATTTCTGATTTTATCATTTTGTGTGTCTGCCTTCCACAGCCTTTATCCTCATCGTTTCCCATCCACGCACAGCCTGGTTTTACCATCAACACAATTGCCCTGGCAGACCCATTGTTTCTTCCTGCTCCTGTCCAACTGAAATGATTTCCATGTACATCAACTCCAACCTATCCCCCCCCAGGTCCAATCTCTCCTGACCTATGTCCAAGATGCCTCACACGCCCTTCTTCTCTTTAATGATTTCCGCTTTCCGAGCCCCCACTGCCTCATCTTCATTATGGACATTCAGTGACTCCACACCTCCAACCCCACAAGGAAGGCCTTAAAGTCTCTCCATTTCTTCCTCAACCATAGAACCATCCAATTTCCCTCCACCTAGCAGAGCTGGTCCTCACCCTTAAAAACTTCTCCTTCGACTCCTCCCACTTCCTCCAAGTCAAAGGCATTGGTATGCACACCCGCATGGGCCCAATGCCACGCCTGCCTCTTTGTAGGGTACGTTGAACACTCCCTGTTCTAGGCGTACTGTGGGCCTATCCCCGAAGTCTATCTCCATTACATTGACGACTGTGTTGGTGCTACCTCCTGCACCCATGCAGAACTCATGAACTTACTGTTCGCCTGGACCTACCTGATCTCCCGGATGCTAAACACATTAGTACTTCTTCCAATTCCCATGCTGACCTTTCAGTCTTAGGTCTCCTCCATAGTCAGAGTGTGGCTAAATGCAAATTAGAGGAACAACATCTCATATTCCACTTTGGCAGCTTGCAGCCCAGTGGTATTAATATTGATTTTTCTAACTTCAAGTAACAACTCTCTCCATCCCTCCCCCACCCACGTCACACCAGCTTCTCGTTTTTACCGAACAAACAGCCAACAATGGCCTGCTTCCTTTATCATTGTAAAATTGATTATTTTTGGAACAATGGAAGCCAGCTTTGAGCTGACTTCGTTCCAAAAGAGCTTCCTTAATTACGGCTTAATAATGGCTTGAGCCGAAAAAAGTTATTACATAAGCTTTCTCAAAATCTCTTCAGATAGGTCTGTGACCCTACCTACAGATAAGAAACAAAATTTTGTAGATGCATGCACAGGCTTACTTAAGAATGAGAAATCTACGATACGACAGGTTGCAAGGGTGATAGGCAAGCTGGTAGCTGCCTTCCCAGC
This sequence comes from Okamejei kenojei, assembly GCA_035221665.1. NCBI lineage: Eukaryota > Metazoa > Chordata > Chondrichthyes > Rajiformes > Rajidae > Okamejei > Okamejei kenojei. Next base: position 9,911,082 of record CM069173.1, read on the forward strand.
TATTGGGCAATGCATTATAGAAGCCTGGTTCTTGCCCTAAAATTGAATATGGGACATGTTGATAGATGTACGGGGTGACGACAAAGTCGATATCCAAATTCCAGTGGGGGATTGAGCACGCACGAGTGTACAGTGTTCATTGTACCAAGTGAGCCCGCAATAGCACTACAAAGTGAGAGCTGGGGTGAAACTGACACCTATATTGGTTGTGGTGGTAGGTAGAATGAGGATTTGAGACATGGCCATAAAATATGGCATCAACTATTTGGAAATGCTAGTCTTTACGCGATCTCCGTCTGAATAACTCGGTCATATCTGACAAGCGGGTAGCATTTTATGAGAATGTACTCATAAAGCAGAGCAGGCACAGTGGGGTACAAGTTGGAGCTGGCAGCAAACCCACCAGATTGGAGATTGTGGGTGTTAATTATGTGAAAAGGTACATTGAGGTTATTAAGAACCTACGAGGTGAAGGAAAAGTTTGCTTCATAGTTATAAAAAGTCTCACAAGAGAGTGTCAGTGCAGACTATTTCAGGATGGATAGAGTGTACGCTGTAGAAAGCGGGAGTGAATACAGATATTTTCAAGTCACACTCTACCAGGGCTGCTGGCACATCAACAGCCAATAGAATGGATGTTCCTCTTGATCACATTCTTGCAAAAGCAGGATGGTCAGATTAACGCACATTCGGAAGTTTTATAATAACCACTGAACAGGTCTGGACGATTGCAGATAGAATTTTGGACAGTGTTACATGAGCTGTTTTGTCTGTAACTCCTAGACAAAAGGGACTGTGGTCTTGCTAAGGGCAATGCACATGTATTTAAAGTTGGCATCATGTGTTAATGGCCTAGGTCTTTCTATCACTTATGGTTTATCTGTTCACATACAGTGGTTTACTGCATGAAAAACCACATAGCTTCAAAAGCTTCACGTAGTCTCGTCACGAGAGTTCAAAATTTAAATAGAAAGATAAAACGAGAAATTACCGTTTGAAGTTTGATCTTTATTTTCTGAGATGTTGGAGTGAGAGACTACATGCCCTCCACTCCAAACATTGAATCTCATGCATTTAATTCAGTAATCTAGGGTTATTAATATTTTTATAGCTTGAAACTGGTTCAAGTGGTCTGTGGTTTCATACAGTGGCTCTAAAGATTGATGCGCATGCGGACTGGTGGGTTTTTCACGTAGTCTCTCACTCCAGCTTCTCATAAAATAAATAACAGACTTCAAACAGTATGTTATTGTTTAATCTATTTTTTCCATAGCGGAGCGGGACGATGCCTGACCGGGAATCGCCTGTTGAAGCTCCGGAGTGTTGAGCCTGCTGATTAACACCGTAGAACTGTGGTTTGCGGAGCTTCTAGCCACAGACGGTGTTGACTTTAACATGGCGGAGTCCTGGGATCCTTTGCCAAGGGTCGCCAGTGTTGAATCTCCGCCCAGTTCGGCCTGTGGACTTCGCGAGCCACGGTGGCCTGTAGGAAGCGGCCGATTCGGAAACTCCAAGCCGCGAGTGTGTTCTTCCGTTCCGACGCCAGAGCTCCGATTCACCTGGTGAGAGGGCCTGAACATCGGGCTGCCGTATAGGCGACTGCGGAGGGCTCAAAAGCCCCGACCATGGGTGAACAACGGGAAGATGACTGAGCTTTATTGTCTTCTCTCACCGTGGGTAATGTTGATGGGGATGTTCATGTTAAATTCGATCGTGTTTGTGTTCTTTTTATTCATATTGCTGTATGGTAAAACAAATCTCACTGTACCAATTGGTGCATGTGACAATAAACGTAACTTGAACTTGAACTTAAATCGGCTTCAACTGCCTTCTGTGGCAGAGAATTCAACAGATTCATAACTCTCTGGGGAAAAGGTTTTTCCTCATCTCAGTCCTAAATGGCCTACCCCTTATTCTTAATCTGTGATCCCTAGCTTTGGGCTATCCCAACATCGGGAACATTTTTCCTGCATCTAGCTGTCCAATCCTTTAAGAATTTGACGTGTTTCTATGATCCACTCTTATCCTTCTAAATTCCAGTGAATACAAGCAGCCGACCCATTCTGTCATCATATATTAGTCCCGCGAATTAACCTGTTGAACCTACGCTACACTCCCTCAATAGCAATAATGTCCTTCCTCAAATTAGGAGACCAAAATTGCACACAATTCACCAGGTGTGGTCTCACCAGGCCCCGGTACAACTGCAGTAGGACCTTCTTGCTCCTAAACTCAAATCTTGTCGCTATGAAGGCTAACATGTGAAAAGGTTTCTTTGCTGCCTGCTGTCCCTGCATGCTTACTTTCAGTGACTGATGTACAAGCACACCCAGATCTTGTTGCACCTCCCTTTTTCCTTGTATGACTCCATTCGGATAATAATCTGACTTCCTGCTTTTTTTGCCACCAAAGTGGATAACCTCACATTTACCGACATTATACTGCATCTGCCATGCATCTGCCCACTCAACCAACCTATCCAAGTCACCCTGCAGCCTCATAGCATCCTCCTCGCAGCTCACACTGCCATCCACCTTTGTGTCATCCGCAAACTTAAAGATGTCACATTTAATTCGCTCTTCTAAAACGTTAATAAAAATTGTAAAGAACTGGGGTCCCAGCACTGAGTCTTGCGTGTCACTGCCTGCCATTCTGAAAATTCCTACTTTTTGCTTCTTGTCTGTCAACCAGTTCTCTATCCATGTCAATACCCTATCCCCAATACCATGTGCTCTAATTTGGCACACAAATCTCTTGTGTGGGACCTTGTCAAAGGCTTTTTTGAAAGACCAGATGCACCACATCCACTGGCTCTCCCTTATCCATTATGCCTGCCACAAAATTCCAGAAGATTAGTCAAGCATGATTTCCCCTTCATAAATCCATGCTGACTTTGACCAATACTGACACTGTTTTCGAAATGCGTTGCTATTACATCTTTAATAATCGTTCAAGCATCTTCCCCTCTACAGATGCAAGGCTAACTGGTCTATAATTCCCCATTTCCTCTCGCCCACCTTTCTTAAAAAGTAGAGTTGTGTTAGCTATGCTTCAGTCCACAAGAACTGATCCAGAGTATATTGAACATTGAGTTGAGTGTAGGAGCAAAGAGGTCCTTCTGCATGTGTATAGGGCCCTAGTGAGATCACACCTGGAGTATTGTGTGCAGTTTTGGTCCCCTAATTTGAGGAAGGACATTCTTGCTATTAAGGGAGTGCATCGTAGGTTTACATGGTTGATTCCCGGGATGGCGGGACTGGCGTTTGCTGAGAGAAGGGAGAGGCTGGGCTCGTACACTCTGGAGTTTAGAAGGATGAGAGGGAATCTTATTGAAACATATAACATTGTTAAGGGTTTGGAAAAGCTGGAGGCAGGAAACATGTTCCCGATGTTGGGGGAGTCCAGAACCAGAGGCCACAGTTTAAGAATAGGGGGTAAGCCATTTAGAATGGAGACGAGGAAACACTTTTTCTCACAGAGAGTTGGTTGTCTGTGGAATTCTCTGCCTCAGAGGGCAGTGGAGGCTGGTTCCCTGGATACTTTCAAGAGAGAGCTAGATAGGGCTCTAAAAAGATAGCAGAGTCAAGGGATATGGGGAGAAGGCAGGAATGGGGTACTGATTGGGGATGATCAGCCATGATCACACTGAATGGCGGTGCTGGCTCGAAGGACCGAATGGCCTATTCCTGCACCAATTTTCTATTATCTATTGGAAAATGATTACCAATGCATCCACAAGTCCTAGGGCTACCTCCTTGAGTACTCTGGGATGCAGACCATCAAGCCCTGGGGATTTACGTGCCTTCAGTCCCAACAGTTTACCTGACACCACTTCCTGACTAATATAGATTCCCTTCAGTTCCTCCCTACCAATAGATAGTCCCCTAGAATTTCTGGAAGATTGTTTATATCTTCTTCAGTGAAGACAGAACCAAAATACTTGTTTAATAGTTCTGTTTCCATGTATCTAATTTTCAAGTCACCTGACTCTGATTGTAACTCTGAGATTTGTCATCACTAATCTTTTCCTTTTCATATCTAAAGACGGTTTTTAATCCCTTTGTCCTCTGTTGAGTTCTATCATTTTTCCCAGTCCTCCAGTTTGCTGCTTCTTCTGGCCAATTCTCTACTTCTTCCTTGTTTTAACATTATCCTTGAATTCCATCATAAACCACAGTTGAGACCCCATCCCGGGTTTATTTTTTTGCCTGATATGGTTGAACAATTTTGGGAGTACATCCATGCGGTCTTTAAATCTTTGCCATTGCATTTCCACCGTCAACCCGTTAAGTATAATTTGCCAATCTATCCTAGCCAATTCCCGTCTCATACCTTCAAAGTCTCCTTTCTTTAAGTTCAGGACCATAGTCTGAAAATAACCGTGCCACTCTCCATCCTAATGCAAAATTCCACCATATTATGGTTACTAACAAGATCACTAACTAATAATTCCTCATTACACAATACCCAGTCCAGGATGCCCTGCCCTCTTGTCGGTTCCTCAACATATTGTTTTAGAAAATCATCCCGTATACATTCCAGGAATTTCCTCAACGCAGTACCAATTTCATTGGCTCAAACTGTATGTAGATTAAAGTCACCCATGATAACTTCAGTAGCTTTGCAACATGCATCCGTAATTTCCAGATTGATGCTATCCCCAACCTCTGTACTGCTGTTTGGTGGTCTGTATACAACTCCAACAAACGTTTTCTGCCCTTGGCTATTTTGCAGTTCTACCCATACCGATTCTACAGCATCCAAGCTAATGTCTCTCCTTGCTAGTGCATTGATCTCCTCTTTAACAAGCAATACCACACCACGTCCTCTTCCTTCCTGAATATTGAATACCCCTGGATGTTTAGTTCCCAACCTTGGTCACCATGGAGCCATGTCTCCGTAATTCCAACTATATCATATCCCTTAACTACTAACTGCGCATCCACCTTATTACGAATGCTCCTCGCATTAACAAACAAAGCTTTGAGGTTTGTTTTTCTAATCTCCCTTCTACATTTTGCTTCTGTCCTTTGGAGGCCCTCTGTCTCCTTGCATTGGTTCTCATCCCCCTGCCCTGTTAGCTTAAACATGACCTTTATTGCATTTATTCTCATTAACAACACTCATACGCATGCAGGTTGTTGACCCCACCCCCCCCACTGTTTAGTTTAAACTCACCCGTGTAGCACTAGCAAACCTGCCCGCCGGAATGTTGGTCCATACCTCCATTAAGGTACAACCCATCCCTTTTGTACACGTCACCCATGCCCCAGAAGATATCTCAGTGGTCTAGAAATCTAAATTCCTGCCCCCTGCACCAACTCGTTTTCCCTGTTTAAGAAAGAACTGCAGATGCTGGTAAAATCGAAGGTAGATACAGAATACTGGAGAGAAGGAATAAGCGACATTTTGGGTCGAGACCCTTCTTCGGACTGATGTCAGGGGAGGGGGTAGGACAAAGAAACAAAGTTGGCAGAGACAGCGGGACTAGTGGGAGGACTGGGAAGGAGAGAGAGAGCAAGGGCTAACTGAAGGTAGAGAAGTCAACATTCATACCGCTGGTTTTATATTACCCAAGCTAAATATGTGCTGGTCCTCCAATTTGCGCTGAGCCTCACTCTGACAATGGAGGAGGCCCAGGACAGGAAGGTCAGATTAGGAATGGGAGGGAGAGTTGAAGTGCTGGGCAACCGGGAGATAAGCTTGGTTGAGACGGACTGAGCGGAGGTGTTCAACGAAATGATCACGATCGCCGATGTAGAGAAGTTGACACTTGGAACAGTGCTTGCAGTAGATAAGCTTGGAGGAGGTGCAAGTGAACCTCTGCCTCACCTGGAAAGACTGGTTGGGTCCTTGGATGGAGTCGAAGGGGGAGGTAAAGCGGCAGGTGTTGCATCTCCTGTGGTTGCAGGGGAAAGTACCTGGGGAGGGGGTGGTTTGGGTGGGAAGGGACGAGTTGACCAAGGATTTACGGAGATGTGGTGGAAAGTAGAAAGGGGTGGAGATGGGAAGATATAGCCAATAGTGTGATCCCTTTGGAGGTGGCACCAGGGAGGCAACATACCATCCTCTGGTCTCGCCTGTCACCACAGAATCTCCTGTCCGCACCAGACAATGGATCACTGTTGATCGTCAATAATCTAATGCCCTTTATGCAAAGAGCGATCTCTAACATTTCTATGAATAGCGTTTGTACCCATAAGCTAGGAGTTTAAAATGCAGGGCTGCCAACATTGGGTGAGAGTTGGGAGTGAGAAATTGTGAGACCAAGCCGGAGGGAGTGTAGCGGCCTGGGGGGGGGGGGGGGGGGGGGGGGGGGGGGGGGGGAGGGTGGAGGGGGGGGGGATTGGGAGGAGGGTGTCCCCACTCCCATTGGTACAGAACTTTTGCATTTTTCAGCTTGAAATTGTGTAATATGGTGCATACTGTGAGATATGCACTGTGCTCACAATCACTACTCAGAGACTAAATCGTGGAAGCAAGAGATTCTTTATTTGCGAGTCTGCAGAGTCGGGTGCCTCTGACACACACCAAAGTCAGAAAAGGTAAACCCCTTCATTCACACAATTCTACATTTGTCCTCCCCTTCGGACCCTCTCCAATCAGGGCCCTGAGTTGCACAATCTGTAGGTACGTCCCCCCAGTACCTCCCACATCATACATCGCATGTCCAGTCATGTGCATGGCAATGAGCAGTTTCTTGACCGGGGTGTGTTGTAATATTCATTTATTTTATTAAGCATGCTCAGTTGTCTATGACCTGCCCTAGTTTTGCTCACCAACTGAACTCTCTCAGTTCTCCTATATCAGCACTAAAGCTAAGCTATAGTGACAAGTGTCCCATCTATCACTCCCTTCTATTGAAGGGGGTCTATCTACATCACTCCCTTCTACCGCTATACAATGCTTTCAATTCTTACTCAAGGGTGGCTCTGGTAACTTTTATACACAGCCATGTCAGAAACCTCTTCCTGGCCTCTATCCATTTGAATCCTCTTCAAAGCCCCTTACAATAGTGGGGTTTAATCACTTTATCCCTCACAATACTGTAGCGAGTCTTTTAACTTACACTTGAATGAAATATACAAATCATGTTTTAGTGCATTGTAGAAGTATGATTTCAATGTTTTTTGTATGAAGTATTTTTAAGAGGTAATTTTTTAAGGAGTAACTTTATCCACTCAAAGGGTGGTGGGTGTTTGGAACAAGCTGCCAAAGGAGGTAGTTGAGGCAGGGACCATCCCAACATTTAAGAAACAGTTAGACTGATACATGGATAGGACAGGTTTGGAGGTATGGACCAAAAGCAGGGAGCGTAGCTGGGACATGTGGGCAAGTTGTGCTTAAGGGCCTGTTTTCACACTGTATCACTCTATGACCACATTATACCTCCACCAAGCATGAATGCTTCAAAATCAAGTGATCGGGTTTTATTGCCATATACTCAAGCATAGAAACGTAGAAAATAGGTGCAGGAATAGGCCATCGGCCCTTCGAGCCAACACTGCTATTCAATATGATCATGGCAATTCATCTAGCATCAGTACCTCTTTCCTGTTTTTTCCCCATATCCCTTGATTTTGTGAGCTAAATATAACTCTCTCTTGAAAACATCCAGTGAATTGGCCTGCACTGCCTTCTGTGGCAGAGAATTCCACAGATTCACAACTCTCTGTGTGAAGAACGTTTGTCTTCATCTCAGTCCTAACTGGCCCCCACTTTATTTTTAAACTGTGACCCCTGGTTCAGAACTCCCCCAACATCGGGAACATTTTTCCTCAGTTACAGTATGTGAAAATCTAGCAGGCAAGCAGGATGCTTTCTCCAACCACCCCCATTTGAAGTCCACTGTCTACCACTGTTTCTACCCAGTGCCTGGTACTTACTTCCAGCAGCCACTGGTTGTCCTCCAGGATACACCGAGCCGCAGCCTGATCCATGCCGGTCACCTGGGCGAATTTGGTACAGAGACTCTCACGGCAGCAGCGCAACGCTTCCGACGCCTTGCACTGAGACTGCTCCATGGCCGGAGCTGCAGTGGGCGACTCGCCAGCCCGGCAAAGACTCGCTAGCCCCGCTCCCTGTCTGAATCTGTCCCCATTGCTGCTTCAGCTTCCAACTCCCCTGGCCCATGCAGTTGATATGAGTTTTGACATTTTCGGTTTATACTCTCTGGAATTTAGGAGATTGAGAGGGGATCTTATAGAAACTTACAAAATTCTTAAGGGGTTGGACAGGCTAGATGGGGAAGTCCAGGACAAGGGGTCACAGCTTAAGGATAAGGGGGAAATCCTTTAAGACCGAGATGAGAAAGACTTTTTTCACACAGAGAGTGGTGAGTCTCTGGAACTCTCTGCCACAGAGGGTAGTTGAGGCCAGTTCATTGGCTATATTTAAGAGTGAGTTGGATGTGGCCCTTGTGGCTAGGGGGATCAGAGGGTATGGAGAGAAGGCAGGTACGGGATACTGAGTTGGATGATCAGCCATGATCATATTGAATGGCGGTGCAGGCTCGAAGGGCTGAATGGCCTACTCCTGCACCTAATTTCTATGTATCACAGAATTTCTCACGACAGAGCATGAGAAATTTGTGATCAGCGTAAGAATTTGGCGAAATGCGTGATTCTCATGCACAGTGCATGGGAGTTGGCAGCCCTGCCTCTTTATCCCTCTCTCTCCCCTCCTCTCTCTCTCTCCCTCCTCCTCTCTCTTTCCCCCTCTCTCTCTCACCCCCCCCTCACTCCCCCTCTCCCCCCTCTATATCTCACCTCCCCCTCTCTCTCCCTCTCTGTCTCTCCCTCCTCTCACGCCCTCTCTCTCCCCCTCTCAGTCTCTCCCCCTTCCCTCTCTCGCTCTCTCTCCCCTCTCGCTGCCATCTCTCTCTCCCATTCTCTCCCTCTCCCCCTCTCTCTTCCCACTCTCTCTCACCTCACTCTCCCCCTCTCTCTTGTCCCCTCTCATCTCTCTCCCCCACTCCTCTTCTCCATCTCTTTCTCCCTCCCTCTCTATCTCCCCCTCTCTCTCCCTCTCCAACACGCTCTCTCTCTCTCCTCTCTCTCTCACATCTCTCCCTTCCCCCTCACTCTCTCTCCTCCTCGCTCTCCCCCTCTCTCTCCCCCATTTCTCCCTCCCACCTGACTCCCCCCCCCTTGCTCTCTCCCCTCTCTTTCTCCTCTGTCTGTCTCCTATTTCTCTTTTCCCCCCCATCCTCTTTCCCCCGTTTTTTCTATTCCCCCTTTCCCTCTCTCTCTCTCTCTCTCTTTCCCTCCCCCTCTCTCCCATTCTCTCCTACCCTCTCCTTCCTCTCCATCCCCTCTCTTCTTCCCTCTCACACCTCTCTCTCTCTCTCCCCCCCTCTCCCATCTCACTCTCTCCCCTCACTCTTCTCTCTCCCCATTCACTCCCCCTCTCCCCCCTGTCTCCTTCCCCTCTCTCTCTCTCTCTTTCCACCTCACTTTGAGAGTCTCTGTCCCATCGGCACAGAGACTCTTGCGGCAGCGGCGCAACGCTTCCGACACCTCCGATCGGCCCGGAACTCTTGCCATGGACGATTCCATGGCTCCATGGCCAGAGATGCAGCGAGCGACTCGCAGGCCCCAGCAAACAATCGGCAGCCCCAGCTTTCCGTCTGCATCTGTTCCCGCCGCTACATCTGCTTCCATCCCTCCCTCAGCCCCGGCTCTCCAACTCCCGCGGACCATGCAGTTTATCTGAGTTTTGAAATTTTCGTTGATCACAGAATTTCTCACCACAGAGCGTTAGAAATTTCTGATCAGCGTGAGGAACCCACAGCTCGCTCTGACCAGATGCCCCTCATATCCCAAACACTCTGCCCGAGGGATCAGCCTGCTCAAACTCCTTTGCACATCGAAACATAGAAACATAGAAATTAGGTGCAGGAGTAGGCCATTCAGCCCTTCGAGCCTGCACCGCCATTCAATATGATCATGGCTGATCATCCAACTCAGTATCCCCGTACCTGCCTTCTCTCCATACCCTCTGATCCCCTTAGCCACAAGGGCCACATCCAACTCACTCTTAAATATAGCCAATGAACTGGCCTCAACTACCCTCTGTGGCAGAGAGTTCCAGAGACTCACCACTCTCTGTGTGAAGAAAGTCTTTCTCATCTCGGTCCTTAAAGGATTTCCCCCTTATCCTTAAGCTGTGACCCCTTGTCCTGGACTTCCCCAACATCGGGAACAATCTTCCTGCATCTAGCCTGTCCAACCCCTTAAGAATTTTGTAAGTTTCTATAAGATCCCCTCTTAATCTCCTAAATTCCAGAGAGTATAAACCGAGTCTATCCAGTCTTTCTTCATAAGACAGTCCTGACATCCCAGGAATCATCTGGTGAACCTTCTCTGCACTCCCTCTATGGCAATAATGTCCTTCCTCAGATTTGGAGACCAAAACTGCACGCAATACTCCAGGTGTGGTCTCACCAAACCCTGTACAACTGAAGTAGAACCTCCCTGCTCCTGTACTCAAATCCTTTTGCTATGAAAGCTAACATACCATTCGCTTTTTTCACTGCCTGCTGCACCTGCATGCCTACTTTCAATGACTGGTGTACCATGACACCCAGGTCTCGCTGCATCTCCCCTTTTCCCAATCGGCCACCATTTAAATAATAGTCCCGCTTTCCTGTTTTTGCCACCAAAGTGGATAACCTCACATTTATCCACATTATACTGCATCTGCCAAACATTTGCCCACTCACCCAGCCTATCCAAGTCACCCTGCAGTCTCCTAGCATCCTCCTCACAGCGAAACACTGCCCCCCCAGCTTAGTGTCATCCGCAAACTTGGAGATATTGCCTTCAATTCCCTCATCCAGATCATTAATATATATTGTAAATAGCTGGGGTCCCAGCACTGAGCCCTGCGGTACCCACTAGTACTGCCTGCCATTGTGAAAAGGACCCGTTTACTCCTACTCTTTGCTTCCTGTTTTGCCAGCCGGTTCTCTATCCACATCAATACTGAACCCCTAATACCGTATGCTTTAAGTTTGCACATCTGAAGTGCATTCCCGCCTCCACGGTGTGGTGACCAGAACTGCACACAGTACTCCAGCTGTGGCCTCAGCAACGTTTTACAGTTCACTCAAAATACATCGCACCCACTCTGCTGTCTCCTAATTCTCCATATTAGGCTCACTTTACAGTCTAGGCGCTCACTTTTTTGTTACACGTTTCTGCTATTTAATCTCAGCAGAACGCTTACTGTCAGCAAAATTGCAATGTATTTCTTTGTGAATTATTTTATGAATTCTTCATTGATTTTAGATGTCGATGAATTTATTTGCAGATTTTACACCGCCATGTCTCTGCGAAGCCCCTGTGCACAGTGGCTATCTCAGCCGCTCCTCTGATTGACAGCTCCATCTGCCTCTCGCCCGGGCTGCGGCCGCGCCTGTCACGTAACGCGAGACCACCTCGCCGTGCCAATTGCGATATGACGTCACAGAGATCTCGCAGCGTCGCTGGACGTCGTTCCCTCGGCAACCGATGGCGAGGCCCACAGAGGACCCACATATCCCTTGCTGGAGGATGTTTGGGAGGACCGGCCTGGGGCCTGGGGCCTGGGGCTGGGGCCGGGGGTGGACCAGAGTTCTAGCTCGTCCCTGGGCCGCACTGAAGGAAGCCAGGGTGAGAAGGGGCGGATGGAACCTCGACTCCATTCACACTGCAGAGAGGAGAAGAGTAGCGAGCGGACTGGAGCCGAATTCAAACATGGGTCCGGCCGCAGCTGTCCCAGGATGGAAGTGTGTGCCCTGGTCCTGATCTTCGGCCCGAGGATGCAGGACCATGGGGTTTATTCCACGTCCTGAGAACAGCGGCCGTGGGATGGGAAGGAGAAGCATTGACTCGACTGAACTGAAGCGGTCGATGCAGATAAACTATTCCCTGCAACAGGTAAGACTGAGAGCGGTCGACAGGCGCTCCCACTGAGAAATAATGCCAGAACATTTTGGAAACACTCGGCAGGTCGGTCAGCACACCTTCGGTTGAGAAAAGCAGCGTTTAGGTCTCAGCTCTGTTTCTCTCACCACAGTCGCTGCTTGGGCTGCTGAGAATTCCCAAAACGTATTCTGTTTATCTCGGGCTTCCAGCATCTACAGATTTTATTTTCTTCCCATCTAAAAAAATGGAAGATGAGGTTTACGGACTGAACTGAACTGGGGTGGGTCTGTACCTGGTAAAGTTTAGAAGAATGAGAGGTGATTTCACTGCTTCTCTTGTGGTTTGTAGACTGGCCTGGAGGGATGAACCAGATGGCGATTGCATCAAACGTGCCATTCCCATGTGGATCTAGGATCTGACTAGTGGAATCTTGTGGACCTGAGTGCTGCTCCACCGTAGACACCGGCGCCTTCTCTTCTTGACTACCGGCGAGTGAACAGTGAGTTTGTGTTGGTACCTTAATCCACCAGTCCCTGTCTCAGTTTTAACAATGCCATCCTCGTGTTCAAATCCCTTCTTTGCCCTCACTCTTTCTGTAACCTCCTCCACTCTTCGGGCCCTCTGAAATCAATGCTCTCCTCTACCTGTGGCAATGTCATGTCCCTTCCCTTTTCAGATTGGAGGGCTCTGACCACTGGTGTACTGCAGGAATTATTACTTGGTCCTTTCTTGCGTGTAATTCCCCTTAATTCCCCTACTGCAATCCCAACCTGAAATGTTCCCTCCACAAATGATTTAACACCAAAATTGGTGAAGTTGTGGTCAGTGAAGAAAGTTGTGAAAGTATTCAGCAGGATACAGATCAGCTACAGAAATGGGAGATGGTGATGGATTGGAGCAAATGAAAGGGGTTGCACTTTGGAAGGTCCAATATAAGGGGAAGTATATAGTTAATATCTGGACCCTCAACAGCATTTGTAGGGGGATTCTGCAGTATATTACAGCAAAGTAGAAGTGGGATCACAAGTAGACATTGTGGTAAAGGCGGTACATGGTGTACTGTGTTAGTCCGTGTATTGCGTAAAAGGATTAGGAAGCCAAGTTGCGGCTTTGGAGTATTGTCTGGAAACCCCATTACAGGAATGTTGGAGAGAGTGCAGAAGACATTTACCAGAATGCTGCCTGGATTAGAAGGCATTATCTATAAGGCAAGGTGCATAACATTGGATTATTTTCTCTAATGCATCTGAATCTGAGATAGAAACATAGAAATTAGGTGCAGGAGTAGGCCATTCGGCCCGTCGAGCCTGCACCGCCATTCAATATGATCATGGCTGATCATCCAACTCAGTATCCCGTACCTGCCTTCTCTCCATACCCCCTGATCCCCTTAGCCACAAGGACCACATCTAACTCCCTCTTAAATATAGCCAATCAACTGGCCTCAACTACCCTCTGTGGCAGAGTGTTCCAGAGACTCACCACTCTGTGTGTGAAAAAAGTCTTTCTCATCTCAGTCTTAAAGGATTTCCCCCTTATCCTTAAGCTGTGACCCCTTGTCCTGGACTACCCCAACATCGGGAACAATCTTCCTGCATCTAGCCTATTCAACCCCTTAAGAATTTTGTAAGTTTCTATAAGATCCCCCTCAATCTCCTATATTCTAGAGAGTATATACCGAGTCTATCCAGTCTTTCTTCATAATACAGTCCTGACATCCCTGGAATCAGTCTGGTGAACCTTCTCTGCACTCCCTCTATGGAAATAATGTCCTTCCTCAGATTTGGAGACTAGAACTGTACGCAATACTCCAGGTGTGAGACCACACCTCACCAAGACCCTATACAATTGAAGTAGAACCTCCCTGCTCTTATACTCGAATCCTTTTGCTATGAAAGCTAACATACCATTCGCTTTCTTCACTGCCTGCTGCACCTGCATGCCTACTTTCAATGACTGGTGTACCATGACACCCAGGTCTCGCTGCATCTCCCCTTTTCCTAATCAGCCACCATTTAGATAATAGTCTGCTTTCCTGTTTTTGCCACCAAAGTGGATAACCTCACATTTATCCACATTATACTGCATCTGCCAAACATTTGCCCACTCACCCAGCCTATCCAAGTCACCTTGCAGTCTCCTAACATCCTCCTCACAGCTAACACTGCCCCCCCAAACTGTCCGCAAACGTGGAGATATTGCCTTCAATTCCCTCATCCAGATCATTAATATATATTGTAAATAGCTGGGGTCCCAGCACTGACCACTGCCTGCCATTGTGAAAAGGACCCGTTTACTCCTACTTTTGCTTCCTGTTTGCCAGCCAGTTCTCTATCCACATGCACATCAATACTGAACCCCCAATGCCGTATGCTTTAAGTTTGTATACTAATCTCTTATGTGGGACCTTGTCGAAAGCCTTTTGGAAGTCCAGATACACCACATCCACTGGTTCTCCACTATCCACGCTACTAGTTACATCCTGGAAAAATTCCACAAGATTCGTCAGACATGATTTACCTTTCGTAAATCCATGTTGACTTTGTCCAATGATTTCACCACTTTCCAAATGTGCTGCTATCCCATCTTTAATAACTGACTCTAGCAGTTTCCCCACTACCGATGTTAGACTAACTGGTCTGTAATTCCTCGTTTTCTCTCTCTCTCCCTTCTTAAAAAGAGGGGTTACATTTGCTACCTGCCAATCCTCAGGTACTCCAGAATCTAAAGTGTTTTGAAAAATTATCACTAATGCATACAGTATTTCCGGAGCTACTTTCTTAAGTACTCTGGGATGCTGGCCCTGGGGATTTATCGGCCTTTAATCCATTCAATTTACCCAACACCACTTCCCGACTAACCTGGATTTCACTCAATTCCTCCCTTGACCCGCGGTCCCCTGCTATTTCTGGCAGATTATTTATGTCTTCCTTAGTGAAGATGGAACCAAAGCAGCCCACATTCCGTCAGTGCTGCCTGAAGCCATCAGTTTCAAGGGGAACTGAAGGCAGCAGAAATTCTGCCTTTGAGTACTGCGCAGGCGCAGCAGTATACTGTGCATGCCCAGCGCGAGTTTCTTGGCGGGATTTTCGAATATGGATTGCCATTATTTTAATAGTTTCTCAGGAAACAAAGAGTGAAGAATGGACAATGTACCAATAACATGGTAAGTGCATTTCTTGGTGCTTAATTTTTATAAATACTGTATTTCCCAGGGTGGGGGGGGGAGAGCTCCGTTCACAGTGTTTGGGGTGTCTGGCATTGTGAAGGAGGGGATTGGGGTCAGTAACCCACTTGCCACGCTCCAGTCTGAATGCAGGTAGATGGGACTAGGTGAGAGTAAGTGTTCGGCACGGAGTAAAAGGGCCGAGATGGCCTGTTTCCGTGCTGTAATTGCTGTATGGTTTTATTGTGGCCGGGGAGCTCCGGGCACGGACAGCACAACTGGCCGCCACTTCCGAGGAAGGAAACAGCTCGGGTGACTGACTTTGAGCGGCCGCCGGGACCCTGCCACTTCAGCCCCTTCTGGTAGTCCCCGTCACCTCTGGCTGTGCTCTCCGTCTGAACATCTCTCACCTGCCACTCGCCGGCCGGCATCCCGGTAATCTTTAAATTCCGACAGCGTGTTCACGGGACCAGTTGAGGTTACTCAGCTGTGGGAATTTAAGGATTTGCGGGATGCGGTTGACATGAGCGAAGCCGGCGAGCGGAGGTGAGAGATGTTCAGACGGACAGAAGTGCCAGAGGTGAGCGGGCTGGCAGAAGGCGCTGAAGTGGCAGCCGGTTCTGTTGTCGGGTCCCGGCGGCCGCTCTCACCCGAGCTGCTTCTATCCTCGGAAGTGTCGGCCAGTTCTGCTGTCCGTGCCCGGTGCGCTGCGGCAGCGGTGAGTGAGTCTGACATGATCTCTGACCCTCCTCCTTTTCAACACTCCTGCCCTCCCCGCATCATTAACCCCTGGCACAGACTCTCCACACGCTGTGAAAGGAACTCTCCCTCCAAATGGACCCTTGAATTAGTATTGTAATTCAATAAGATGACAACTGATTCAACGTCCCGGTGTGCTCCCGTTTTTCCCACCATCTCTCCACCTGCCTTCATCCTCTGTCCCCCACCCATTCAGTGATTAGAAAATGAAGGAGATTGAGAAGCCTTGATAAAATTGAATTGTTACTTATTTTTTATTTTTTACGAAGAGAACAATCTGCACATGCGCGGTTTAAGATTTTTTTTTAAAAAGCCGGTTGACTGCCTACCCTGAATAATTACTCACGGCACGTGATTGCTTTGTAAGCATCATCCTTTGCTTTGATACTATCCCTGATTTCCCTTGTTATCCACGGATGCACTACCTTCCCTGATTTATTCTTTTGCCAACCAGAAGTAGATATAATTAGGAGGGGCATATATAGTGTGGCTAGTCTGATCGTTTTTCCCTGGCTGAAATTGTCATAAACTAGATGGCTTAGCTTTAAGGTTTGGGACACACAGTTTAAAGGAGATGTGTGTCTCTGTTTTACACAGGGTGGCATGGGTGCCTGGAATGTGTTGTCTGGAATGTGCTGCCTGGGAGGTGGTGCAGGCAGATAGAATAGTGGCATTTAAGAGGCTTTTGGATAGACACATGGATATAGAGGGATATGACTCACATACAGGCAGACGGGATATTTTAAACTTGGCATCGTGTTTGTTTAGTTCAGAGATACAGCGCGGAAACAGGCCCTTCGGCCCACCGTGTCTGCACCGGCCAACGATCCCCACATATTAAAGCTATCCTACACATACTAGGGACAATTTACACAATTTACATAAACATGTAAAATGGCGGCACCCTGCCGCAGTGGCCACTACAGTCCGTCTGTCTTTTTTTAATTTTTGTCCCATTGAATATATAGTTTGTTGTGGTTTTATATTGTTTTTAGCTGTGTATATGTGGGGGGGGTTAAATCTCTTCCCTGTATGGGGGACCCGACCATTTCCCTGTCGGGCCTCTGTTGTCGTTGGGGCATAGCACCGTGGAGCGGCCTCCAACCGGAACGACCTGGGGGCCCCAGTCGCGGAGCCTGCAGACTTACCATCGTGGGGCTGGCCAGCTTCGGAGCGTGGAGAGCTGTGATGGCGCGTGGTTGCGACCCGATTTCGGAGCTTCGGAGGCTCCAGCCGCTTCTCCCATCGGGTGACATCGGGAGCTCGCGGGTCCCTGGTGGGAGACCACTTTTGGAACTCCCACGGTGGCCACTTCTCCCGCCCGAGTTGCGGGTTGAAAATTACCCGGAGCGGGGCCTGACATCGCCCAGCGTGGCTTTAACATTGGGAGAGGATGGAGTGCAGGGGAGAGACAAGACTTTGCCTCCCATCATAGTGAGGAGGAGATTCACTGTGATGGATGTTTGTGTGAATTGAGTTGGTTGTGTGTCTTGTAAAATTGTTTTTTCTTGTTGTATGACTGCAGAAACAAAATTTTGTTTGAACTTCATTTGAGGTATTATATTGTATTGTATACACCAAGCCAAGCCAATTAACCTACACACCTGAACGTCTTTGGAGTGTGGGAGGAAACTGAAAATCTCAGAGAAACCTACACGGTCATGGGGAGAATGGACAAACTCTGTGCAGACAGTACCCATAGTCGGAATCGTTTGGGCCCGTGCCTGTGCTGTTCTATGTTCTTCTCTTTTAAGATGTTGCAGGGATCAATGTAGGTTGCTGTTGTGTGTCATGTATATTTACATAAATAATAGCATCATTATAAAGTTTACAGATCACTCCACAGTTAGTGGTGGAGTGGAGAATGAAGAAGGCTATCTATATTTACAACAGAATACTGATCACTAGAAAAGCGGGCATGGGAATGGCAATGTAACTTAATTTGGACAAGTGTGTGGTGATGCATTTTGAAAGTTAAATCAGTTAGGAGTATACAATGATCATACACAATCATATATATCTTCACCTGGTCAGCCTCCACTACTCCAAGGAAATCAAGCCCAGCCTGTCCAGTCTCTCCTTATAACTGAATGATTCCACGCCAGGATACTTCCTGGTAAATCTCATGTCCAGTGTAATCTCGTCCTTCCTACAACATGGCACCAGAGAAGTCCACACTCTTCTAGCTGTGTTCTCACCAAAGTTTTAAAAGGTTCTAGTGAGACGTGTTTTCTGACCAGCCACGTTCTGGAGTATTTTGCATGTCCATCAACATCTCTCTATCCACAATATCTCCTCAGCCCATGGTATATCTGACTCTTCTTAAACCCTGTCAAGTGTTTCACCTCACATATATCAGGATTATGTTCTATTTTTCAATTTACCAGCTGATCCATATCATTCTATATTCCAAGACTGCACTCCTCACTGGCAACAAAACCAGCCGGTCTTGTGTTATCTGTGAACCATACCTCCTGCATTTGCATCTGAATTGTTAAATAAGATGGCAAACAGCAAGGGACCCAGCACTGATCCCTGTGATACACCACTGCTGACAGAATTTCAATCATAAAAGTAACCTTCCACCATCACCTTCCATCTATTTATCACCAAGCTACTTTGGGGTACTGTTGGCGACATTACTTTGAATACCATGGGTCTATTGTTTTGAACCAGCCTTCTGTGTGGGACCTTGTCAAAGGCTTGTCTAAGGTCCATGTGAACCACATCTACCAAACAGCCATCATCAATATATTTAGTTACTTTTTCATAACTCTCAATTACATTAGTCAGATTGGATCTCCCACCAACAAATCTGTTTTATCTGAACAATCCATGCCTGGGATATTTTTCATCAGTCCTGGGGAGTTATCCACCTTTCTGCCTGCTAAGATATCTGAGTGTTCTTGGAAATTCACTTAACACTTAAAATTTTCAGCTATAATGAATTATAAGTGAACACCGGTGAGAACAAACAGGCCTGATTATTTCCCTGGTAACACTTTTGTTCTTAATCTATTTAGCAATCTTCCTGAGATTTTCCTTGATCTGAGCTGCCACTAATTTTCCTGATTCCTCTTTGTTGTGAATTCGGATGCTTGGAACAGACTTTAATAAGGCTCGGACATGGGAGTAATCTAACAAGCTACTTTATTCCAGGACGCCACCTTGAGTCTCACCAATGCACATGCGTACTTGCACGAGACATCACAAGACACTAATTACATATGCTAATTATCACATTCCTAACACTCCTCCCCCTTTAACTTGGCGGCAAGTAACACCATTTATTTTACATACTTAACACTCCTCCCCCTTTAACTTGGAGGCAGGTAACACCATTTCTATTACATACACCGCACTCCTCCCCTTTTAAGTCAATTTCACCTGTACGGTATATTCTCTTGTTGTTTCATGAGATTCTGCAATGCATAACCATAACCATTTGTCCATTGCTCAGTGAAGGAGGCTCCATGCTGGACTATACTGAAGTGTCCTAATTGCAATCGGTCCTGCATACTTTTGTCTTGACCGACAAGCCTCTCTTCCTTAGACTTTTCTGTTAGGAGCTTCCTACCCATTGTCACACATTTATTTAACCTTTCTTTGAATCATTTAAGCCATTTCTGTTGTTCATCTATTTGTCTTCTTACGTCACCGTTCTGGTTCTTCAACAAGAAGTAAGATCTATATTATCTTTGCAATACAACACTGGCTTTGATTTATGCTCTGTTTAGTTTTCTTGCTTCGTAAGCCAGGTAGTGAGACTGCACTGCAACTGCTGTATAATTCAGTTTGAGGAAGTCTTTCCTATATCGTTTAAGCCTTTTGTATTGTTTCAGCCTTTCTGTTGTGCCTCTATTTGTCTTCTTAAGTCTTTCCGATACCAACTCCTACGGAGTACTGACTGCACTTTTACAGTAGCTCTCTTTTGCTTAACCCACTTAACCCTCTTTTGCCTAACCACCTCTTGTAGGCAGCCTGAATGGTAATAGTTGCATCCCTCATTGACTGATATTGCACAAACTGGGAATGCCTTATTTTGCATGCTTTGTACTATCTCTGAATCGAAATGACTGCTTGCTGCACAGCTCTGTAGCGTACCCTTAATCGGCAATCTTGGTATGCAGCTCGCAGAGTGACTACAGCCGCCTTTTGCATCAAGAAATGCTTCCTTGTAATGCACATCCTTATGAATGACTTAATATGGCATGCTGCCCTGATTTTCTCAACCAATACTCTGGCTTTGATCCCGCGGTATAAGGCCTGAATACAAACCAATGTTTATCTCAAACTATTATAATGTCTCACTTGGACATCTCTTATCTGGCAAGCTCAGTATCGTTGCTGTACCGCAATGGCAGACCAGCATAGTTTCTTAAAATACTGACGCTATTTATGCATCTGATAATAAGTCTGTATGACCGTGGCAGATTTGTGCATGCAGATTTGCTTTCGACAAGTATTCCTCTGTAGGCAGCCTGAAGCAGCACAACGCTGTTGCATACCTTCATGTATGTTTTGTGATCACTTTACATTTCAAGGTGTGCCCTATAATGGTTTTGTACCATTATTGCTGCCAATCTCATTTCCTTGTATTGACGGCATACTCTGTGCATTCTAAATGCTGCTTGTATTACCGTTGCTGCCTTCTGTTTGTTCCGGATTTCTCTCCGTACCTTCATACCCCTGAATGCAGCTTGAATAGCTAGGGTTGCCCTTTGGATGGCAATTTCACTTTGCCTTTGACTTCTGTCACTTTGCCTTTGACTTCTATCACTGTGCCTTTGACCTTTGTCCCTTTGCACTTGACCTTTGTCCCTTTGCACTTGACCATTGTCCCTTTGCAGTTGACCATTGTCCCTTTGCAGTTGACCTTTGTCCTTTTGCACTTGACCTTTGTCCTTTTGCACTTGACCTTTGTCCCTTTGCACTTGACTTTTGTCCTTTGAGGGACTCCCTGCCCTCTTTAGTTCAGGCTCCTTGCCTCTGGATGCCCTTGGAGGTTTTGGCGAGAAATGAGCCATTAATGCCTACTTACACTCCTCGTATGTTTTATCCGTGGGCTTTGCTGGCCGCAGTAACGTACGTAAGGTGTGATAACCCTCAAAATTGCACCCAGAACCTAACTGGGGAATAGCCATTTGAATAGCCATGCTATCTGTTGCTATCCAGGTGCCCTATATTCTGTTCTCTTTTCTGACCTGGACTTAATCCTTTTACATTCTGAGAGATTATCCAGCTCACTGTCCATTACTTAATCTTATAATAATAGATTTATAATATTAACCAACATTTCATGTTAATAGGTAACTAGAACATTTTAAACATATTCCTTCTATGCACACAGATTTACTATTCATAACAGTGACCAATGTATTACATTCAAACAGTCCTGCTTTTACTGTGACAATGCATTACATTCACAGAGGGCTTTTATTATGAAGGAATTCACAGCTCCAGCTTGTGGGTCTGTGGACTCCGGTGCATCCTTGACCTCTCGCGTTGTCCCCACCGGTACTTCTGCTGATGGCCTCACCGGACCTCTGCTTTTGCTGGCTCCCCCCGGGCTTCAGCATTACTTTTGCTGCCGCTGGCTCGCTGCCAAGTCGACTACCATTGTTCCACTGACTTGCCTGCTGTCTCCCTTGGACGCCTTGCGGAAGGTAAGTCGTTCCGGGTTTCTGCTGCTGGTCCCCGCCGCTCCAAGTGTCGGGACTGTGCCCCGGCGTCGGGGGCTGGCTACACACTGTATCCCGCTTCTCGCGCGCAGACCTTCCTCTCTCGTGGTCGACTTTCTCCACTCTTGGCCGTCTCCTGCGACCGGGCTTTCTCCACCGACCCAGCTGACTCTGCTACCGACCGGGCTGAAGTGCTTCAGTGCTGTGTCCCGCTTCTCTCGCGCGCACCCACTCTTCGCTTGGGGCCGGACTTCCTTTCACGTCTGGCTTTCCCCGCTGTCGCCGTCCCCTGCGACCAGGCTTCTCGGCTTCTCTCACGGGCCTGCCCGCCTTTCCGCTCACGGTCATAGAAACATAGAAAATAGGTGCAGGAGTAGGCCATTCGGTCCTTCGAGCCCGCACCGCCATTTCAATATGATCATGGCTGATCATCCAACTCGGCATCCCTTATCTGCCTTCTCGCCATACCCCCTGATCCCCTTAGCCACAAGGGCCACATCTAACTCCCTCTTAAATATAGCCAATGAACTGGCCTCAACTCGACTACCTTCTGTGGCAGAGAATTCCAGAGATTCACCACTCTCTGTGTGAAAAATGTTTTTCTCATCTCGGTCCTAAAAGACTTCCCCCTTATCCTTAGACTGTGACCCCTTGTTCCGGACTTCCCCAACATCGGGAACAATCTTCCTGCATCTAGCCTGTCCAACCCCTTAAGAATTTTGTAAGTTTCTATAAGATCCCCCCTCAATCTTCTAAATTCTAGCGAGTACAAGCCGATTCTTCATACAAGTCTTTCTTCATATGGAAGTTCTGACATCCCAGGAATCAGTCTAGTGAACCTTTTCTGTACTCCCTCTATGGCAAGAATGTCTTTCCACAGATTAGGAGCCCAAAACTGTACGCAATACTCCAGGTGTGGTCTCACCAAGACCCTGTACAACTGCAGTAGAACCTCCTTGCTCGTATACTCAAATCCTTTTGCTATGAATGCTAACATACCATTCACTTTCTTCACAGCCTGCTGCACCTGCATGCCTACTTTCAATGACTGGTGTACCATGACACCCAGGTCTCGTTGCATCTACCCTTTTCCTAATTAGCCCGGTCGTGCTGATTCTGCTCCCGACCGGGCTTTCTCCCCCCATCGGGCAGACTGTTCCCGGCTGGGCTGAAGATTCAGTTTCTGTCGGGGGTGCTTCTCTGGACCTGTCCGTGGCCTACACGGTACGAGGCCCTCACGTGAAGTCTGTGGCTGCTACTGGGCCTGGCCCTGGGCTACACGGTCCTCTTTCATCGGTAGCTTCTCTGGACCTGTCCGTGGCCTATGCGGTACAAGGCCCTCACCCGACGTTTGTGGCTGCTGCTTGGACCTGGCTGTGGGCTGCACAGCCCTGGAAACATTCCAGGTAAGTTGACACCGTGCTCGGTGACCCTTACTGCCCTGCTTGTCTTCCCTGCCTGTTCCAAAACCATTTGGCGCCAAATCCTTTGCTTGGTACTGTTCCACTTTGTTTCCAAAATACAACTTCTATTTCTAACTTGTTTTTGATTTTCTTGGCTGTCCTTGTTCTTATTTTCTTCGTTCTTTTATTCTCGTCGCCAATTGTTGTGTATTCGGATGCTTGGAACATAAGGCTCTGACGTATGAGTAATCTAACAAGCTACTTTATTCCAGGACGCTACCTGAGTCTCCCCGTGCACATGCGTACTAGCACAAGACATCACAAGACACTAATTGCATATGCGAATTATCACATACCTAACACTCTTTCCCCCCTGAATTTATTTCAAACTACCATCTTCTACCTTCATAAGTCTCTGCGTGGGATGTTGTCAAAGGTTGTTTGATGTCCATGTTAACCACATGTCTCTTTACTACTTTTCTTAATTTATTTAATCAATCCCTCGACATCCCTCGAGATTCGGGAATCCCTGGACTTTCTGCCCTAAGTGAGCACGTTGGACATGAACTATGAAAGAACTCCAACTTCCCTGTGCATATACATTTACCTGCAAGTCACATCTCCCCATCCACATTTGCCAGTTTCTTTGTAATGATAATGAAATGGTCCTTTCTCCAATTCAGAAACTTAATTTCCGGACAATACTTCTCCTATTTCCATAACTAGTTTGAAACTTTGAGTTACCCTCTCTATCCCAAAAGTGATTGCACACTGACACTTTATCCACTTGCCCAGCGTCATTGCTTGGGATTGGGTCCAGCAGTCCCATCCCTAGTGAGACCGAGTCATGTAACAAAAATTGGCTGGAGCGGATAGCCAGGGTGGGGAGGAAGCTGGACCTGTGGAGGCAACGCTCCCTCTCCATAACGGGAAAGAATTTGGTCATCAGGTGTGAGGTGCTCTCGGGGCTGCTGTACTTGGTACAAGTGTGGCCTGTCCCTCCCTTCTACGCCACAGGGATCACCCGGGCCATCTTCCAGTTCATCTGGGGGTCGAGGATGGACCGGGTGCGACGGGCCACAATGTACAAGTCAGCAGACAACGGGGGTAAAAGCGTGCCCAACGTCGCCCTCATTCTGATGGCCACCTTCGTGTGTGGCTGCATCAGGCGGAGTGTAGAGCCATGGCACGTGGGTACCAACTGTCACTACCTGCTGAGGTTCTACCTGTCCCCGGTGTTGCGAAGGATGGGCCTGGCGCATGTGCCACGCAATGTGACAGTCAGCTGGACATTGCCGCCCCATCTGTCGTCTGTGGAAGGGTTCTTCCGGACCAACACCTTTGACCACATGTCCATTGGGCAGTGGTCAGCACAGAATGTCCTGTAGGCACTGCAGGGAAAGGACTCTATGGACCCGGTGGCGTGGTTCCCTGAGCAGACTGCCCAGCTTGTCTGGCAAAATGCCTCATCGCCAGAACTCACCAACAAGCACCAAGACCTGGCTTGGCTGGCGGTGAGGGGAGCCCTCCCAGTCAGATCCTTCCTGCACCGTTGGAACTTCACTGCAAGCGCACGCTGCCCTCGGGACGGCTGCTATGGAGAGCAGACGGTTGCCCACCTCTTGCAGAGTGTGGTTTTGCTAAAAGAGTCTGGAGAAAAATGCAAGGGTCCCTGGTATGCTTTATCCCGAACAGCTCCGTCACAGAGGACTCGGTGATTTACGGACACTTTCAGAGGCTGACATCGAGCGCTGCTGGAGGGTCATCAACTCGGTAAAAGACGCCCTTTGGTCTGCCCGAGCATTGTTCACCACCCAGCAGAGCGAGATGTCCGTCAGGGAATGTTGCCGACTGGCCCGCTGCAGACTGCAGGAGTACGTGCTGAGGGACGCACTGAAGCTCGGTGCAGCCAACGCCAAGGCTCGGTGGGGGAGGGCCACAGTCTAAGGTCCTTCCGCTGCTGGACATTGGGGGCACGGTATGGTGGAGACACCCCTCAATATAAGGGAAGGTATCCCACGCCATTGTGCCACATGAGTGCCACGAGTGGGGGACTGATTTGTGGAAATTTGGGGAAAAGAAAATGTCTAAACTGTATTGATCAATTTGTACAGCCTCCAAAAATGTCGGATGGATTTTCCGCAAGGTTCATGTATTGTATATATTTATCACTTGAATAAAGTATTTTGAAATTACAAAAAAAAACATTAATGTACTGAAATAAAGATTCTCCTTGATGCATTACAAAAAAAATCCTAACCCTGATCCTTCATAGACCTAAATGCAACACCTTTTTTTGTCAGAGTTAAATTCCATCATCCCTTCCTAGCCCCACCTTTCCAAGGTGCGATCTCAAGAGGGATACAATGGGACAAACTGTGGATCTGGTTAAACGACTAATGGGTGATGGGGGCAAAGGGAGAGGGGAGGAGAGTGCTGGTCAGAAGTTATTTAAACACAGAGAATCGCTGTTCATACCGCTTCACAAGCTAAACATCAGGTGCTGTTCCTCCAATTTCCAGGCGGAAAGGTAAATTATTGCCGCCCTGATTTGTCCCGGTCTATTCTCGCCTCCAACTTTCTACGCCCTCCCCACCCCACCCTCAATTTCTCCACTCCCCCTCCACAATTTCAGGCCGAAGAATGATCACAACAAAAACATCACCCTTTTCTGAGATGCAGGCTACTGTATTGTATGAACCAACATCTTATCTTGTGTCTGAACCAGCATCTGCAGGTCCTTATTTCGACCAATTCAACACGGGGATTAGCGGGTGCGCTAAATTTAAATTCTATTGTTGATTGACAGTTAGAAATGGGTAGTTGCAGAAAATCGAGGGCGGAGCTAGAAAATGAGAGGCCCTTTTCACCCCCCTCGCATGTTTCTCTGCATTTTCCCGGCAGGTCAGGGCGCTGTGTATAAAAGGAGACAGCAACAGTTAGATTTTCACTGAGCAGCTACTCGAGTAAAGCAGCATCATGTCTGGCAGGACTGGGCAAAGGCCGATCAAAGCTGTACCGGAAAGTGCTTCATGATAACATCCAGGGTAATAGACAATAGGAGCAGGAGTAGGCCATTTGGACCCTCGAACCAGCATCATCTTTCAATGTGATCATGGCTGATCATCCACAATCAGTACCCCATTCCTGCCTTCTCCCCATACCATTATCTTTAAGAACTCTCATGAAAGCATCCAGATAGCCAGCCTACACCATCCTCTGAGGCAGAGAATTCCACGGACTCAAAACTCTCTGTGTGAAAACGTTTTTCCTCGTCTCCATTCTAAATGGCTTACCCCTTATTGTAAACTGCGGCCCCTGCTTCTGGACTCCCCCAACATTGGGAACAGAGTATTCTAGAGTATACAAGCCCAGCCTCTCCATTCTATCAACATAAGACAGTCCCACCATCCCGGGAATGTTGCTGCACCCGCTGAGTTTCTCCAGCATTTTGTGTAACCCCCCTGAGGTCACTTTCCCGCCCTCACTGACGTCACGTACCCCGCCCCTTACTGACGTCACTTGCCCCGCCCCTTACTGACGTCACGTGCCCCGCCCTCACTGACGTCAGACTAATAGGATTCCGATTTTTCAATCTCACAAGTTGGCAGGTATGTTCTGCTAACTCCTACAAAATTGAATTAAAAAAATCTATAGTGAAAACCCAATAATACATAGTTGTATTCGAATTTGGAAACAAATAAAAAAGACATTAGAATTGGATAATTTATCACTTTCGCTCCCTGTTGCAAATAACCCTTCATTGTGGTAGAAGAGGCCAGTTCATTGGCTATATTTAAGAAGGAGATAGATGTGGCCCTTGTGGCTAAGGAGATCAGAGGGTATGGAGAGAAGGCAGGTAGGGGATACTGAGTTGGATGATCAGCCATGATCATATTGAATGGCGGTACAGGCTCGAAGGGCCGAACGGCCTACCTAATTTCTATGTTTCTATGTTTAAGCCTTCAGTATTGGATAAAGGTTTTGCAACCCTTCATTTAAGCCTTTGTGTATTGGATAAAGGTTGTGCACAATGGCAAATTATGGAATTAAGAAGATGGGACATCTTTATAGAAAAGGTGTGTTCCTCTCGTTTCAGGAGGTACAACAGAATTATGGATTACATTCAAATAATTTTTTTAGATATTTACAACTGAAAGATTACGTTAAATCACATACACAAGAATATAGAAGTAGAGAGCCAGAGATTCTAGATGAATGTTTGAATAAACACCCCAACACAGTCAAATTAATATCTTACATTTATAATATTCTTTTAGATAGTGAGAATCTGTCGATGGAATTACATAGACAAGCATGGGAAAATGAATTAGTTCAACCCATAACAAAAGATATTTGGGATGAAAGTCTACAACATAGACTTGTTCGTTAAACGCCAGACATTCTTTAATAAGATTTAAAATATTACATAGATTGCATTATTCTAAAACAAAATTAAATAGAATGTTTCCTAATATTTCTCCTATCTGTGATAAATGTCAATATTCTGAGGATAATTTAACCCATACCTTTGTAAGTTGCATAAAAATCAAAATATTTTGGGTGGATATTTTTAAAATTATTTCCGTAGTGGTTAATACTCAACTGGAGCCCGATCCTAAATTAATAATATCGGGCATATCTGAACAATACCTAAAACCTACAATAAACCAAAGAAATTTCCTTGATTATAGTATAATAACTGGGAAAAAATTAATATTAAAATTTTGGAAAAACCCTGCATCCCCCACAATCAAAATGTGGGTTATGGAGATGTCAGAGACCTTAAATCTGGAAAAAATTAGATTTGTCTTAATTAACAAACCAGAATTATTTAGTAGAATATGGTCTCCGTTCATAGACTATTTGAAGGGGTAGAATGGACCGGCGCTGATACCTGACGGAAGCTTGAACCCAGGTCTAGATGAATAGTTATGTTTTCTTACCTACGGACCTATCTCCTAAGTTGTAATATGGATAGTTTATTCTATTTTTCTACTTTTCTTTTCTTTTTCTTTATTTTTTCTATCTATTAACAAAAAAATTATAATAATTAGAGTCAATGTTAATATGTAACCGATATATGAAGACCCCAGCTACATTGGTAGCGAGCCCCTGGAATCCTGGATATTTAATATGTAACCGTTTAACAAAGTTTGTAGTGGTTCGGACTATGCCTCTAATAAAATTTAACTTAAAAAAAAAAAAATTAAAAAAAGAATTATCATGGTTCTGCCCCCATTGCCTGCTGATCGACGTCTCTCTCGTCCAATCGGCGCCCTTGATCAGCAGTCCCACCCCGACTGTCTCGCGGAAAGCAGAGATTTCACCGAGTTTTAAAATCTGGATTACAAAAAATGGGGGGGGGGGGGGAGATTGTCACCCACCTCTCAACATGGGGGGGGGGGGTGTGTCCCCTGCCCCCCCCCCCGGGATTTCCGCCCCTGCAAGCATCTGCCCATCACCCAATCTGTCCAAGTCACTCGCCATCCTCATAGTATCCACTTCACTTCACACTGCCACCCAGCTTTGTGTCATCTTCAAATCTGCTAATGTTACTTTTAATCCCTTCATCTACATCATTAATGTATATTGTAAACAGCTGCAGTCCCAGCACCGAGCCTGGCGGTACCCCACTAGTCACTGCCTGCCATTCTGAAAGGAACCCGCCAATCCTTACTCTTTGTTGCCGACCAAATATATATCCATGTCAGCACCCTATCCCCAATATCATGTGCTCTAATTTTGCTCACTAATCTCCTATGTGGGACCTTATCAAATGCTTTCTGAAAGTCCATCTACTGGCTCTCCCTTGTCCATTTTCCTCGTTACATCCTCAAAAAATTCCCCTTCGTAAATCCATGCTGACTCGGACTTAACCTGCTACTCTTACCCAAATGTGCTGCTATTTCATCTTTTATATTTGACTCCAGCATCTTCCCTACCACCGATGTCAGGCTAACTGGTCTACAATTCCCTGTTTTCTCTCTCCCGCCTTTCTTAAAATATGGGATAACATTAGCTACCCTCCAATCCACAGGAATTGTTCCTGAATCTACAGAACATTGGAAAATGATCACCAATGCGTCTACAATTTCTAGAGTGACTTCCTTAAGTACCCTGGGTTGCAGACCATCAGGCCCTGGGGATTTATCTGCCCATCAGTCTAATGTGAATTTCCTTCAGTTCCTCCGTCACCCTAGATCCTCTGGCCACTTGTACATCAGGGAGAATGTTTGTGTCCGGGCATCACCAGGCCAGCTTTCCGTTGCATTACTCTGTGTGGCGGGGTCAAGCAGATCTCCGGTCTGATCTACGAGGACACCCGCGGGGTGCCCAATGTTTTCAAGAGTTCAAGAGAGTTTTATTGTCAAGTGTCCCAGATAGGACAATGAAATTCTTGCTTTGCTTTAGCACACCAGAACATAGTAGGCACGAATACTGAAGATCAATGTGTCCTTATACCATTGTATAAATATATACACACATGAATAATTAAACTGATAAAGTGCAAATGAACAGGTTATTGGCTATTAATGTTCAGAGTTTTGTCCGAGCCGAGTTCAATAGCCTGATGGCTGTGGGGAAGGAGCTGTTCCTGAACCTGGTCATTGTAGTCTTCAGGCTCCTGTACATTCGACCTGAAGGTAGTGGGGAGATGAGAGTATGGCCCGGATGGTGTGGGTCCTTGATGATGCTGCCCGCCTTTTTGAGGCTGCGACTGTGATAGATCCCCTCGATGGATGGGAGGTCAGAGCCGATGGTGGACTGGGCAGTGTTTACTACTTTTTGTCATCTTTTCCGCTCCAGGGCGCTCAAGTTTCCGAACCAAGCCAGGATGCAACCAGTCAGCATGCTCTCTACTGAGCACCCGTAGAAGTTAGAGAGAGTCCTCCTTGACATAACGACTCTCCGTAATCTTCTCAGGAAGTAGAGGAGCTGATGTGCTTTCTTTATGATTGCATCAGTGTTCTCGGACCAGGAAAGATCTTCATAGATATGCATGCCCAGGAATTTGAAGCTCTTGACCCTTTCCACCATATATAAACGGGACTGTGCGTCCCCATCCTCCCACTTCCAAAGTCCACAATCAGTTCCTTGGTTTTGCTGGTGTTGAGGGCCAGGTTATTGTGCTGGCACCATTTGGTCAGTCGGTCGATCTCACTTCTGTACTCTGACTCGTCCCCATCGGTGATACGTCCCACAACAGTGGTCTCGTCAGCGAACTTGATGATGGAGTTCGCACTATGACCGGCTATGCAGTCATGAGTATAGAGTACAGCAGGGGGCTAAGCACGCAGCCTTGAGGTGCTCCTGCGCTGATTGTTATCAAGACTAACACATTTCCACCAATACAAACTGACTGTGGTCTGTGAATGAGGAAGTCGAGGATCCAATTGCAGAGGGATGCGCAGAGACCCAGTTCTGCGAGTTTGGTAACCAGCTTGGAGGGGATGATTGTATTAAATGCCGAGTTGTAATCAATGAATAACAGCCTGACATATGAGTTTTTGATGTCCAAGTGGTCCAGAGCGGAGTGGGGAGCCAGCGAGATCGCATCCACCATTGATCTGTTGTGGCGCTAAGCGAACTACAGTGGGTCCAGGTTTTTATCGAGGTGGGAGTTGATTTGCGCTATGATTAACCTCTCAAAGCACTTCATCACCACAGACGTTAGAGCCACTGGTCGAGGCACGTCACCATTGAGGCAAGTCACCTTGCTCTTCTTGGGCACCGGTATAATTTATGCCCTTTTAAAGCATGTGGGAACCTCAGACCTCAGAAGTGAGAGGTTGAAAATGTCCATAAAAGCTTAGATTTGAGCCCCGCCACAGCTGTCTCATTCTCCAGTTTGGAGCAGAAGTCCCTTTTGGCCTTTTTGATGGCCTTACCAAGGTCGTATCTGGACTTCTTGTAGACCACTGTATCATCAGACATGAATGCCCGGTGTCTGGTCTTCAGAAGAGTGCGGATCTCATATTTTATCCAAGGCTTCTGATTGGGAAACACTTGGAAGGTTTTTGTTGTGATGCAGTCCTCCACCACCAGCAAAGATATCTTTGACCACTAGGGGCGCGGGGGAGATGGCCAGCCCTGCCTGCAGTCTGTTCGTTTTTTTCATCTTTTGTTATTTTTAGTGTTTGTTAAAAGTTTGATTTAATGTACTTCGGTTTGTTTTATGTGGGGGGAGGGCGGGGTTCGGGGGAAACATTTTTAAAGCCGTTACCTTCCTGGAGATGTGATCAATTTTCGGATCACATTCTCCGTGCTCCGCGGCCTACCATCGCTGGAGCTGGGAGCCGCCTCGGACTGTCGTGAGCCCCACCGCGGGGCGCGGACTTAACATCGGAGCGGATCCCTTGTCTAGGATCGCTCCCACCGCGGCCTGCGGACTTACCATCAAGGGCTCGCAGTCTCGGGAGAGGCAAGTTGGGAGCTCCAACACTGCGGAAGTGTCGACCAGCCCCGACGCGAGGTTCGATCGCCCGGCGCGGGGGAGCTGACAGCCCCCCGATGTTGGAGCTGAACGGCTTGACGCGGAGGGCCTGAACGCCACCGGCTACGGGAGTCAAGATCATCCCGTTAATGGGGGCTTGAGGCCCCCGACCAAGGAAGAACACAATGGAAGGACTCGAACTTTATTTCACCTTCCATCACAGTGAGGAATGTGTAGGAGTCACTGTGGTGGATGTTCATGTTAAAATGTGTTTTTGAGTCTTGCTTTTAATTGTATGACTGACCTGGCCAGTGAAATTCCTCGTATGTTGCAAACTAGAGCAGCGACTCGAGTGAAGCAGCTTCAAAGCTCCTTGACTGTCTTTCAGCAACATCATGTCTGGCCGAGGCAAAGGAGGCAAAGGACTAGGCACTCGAGTCGCTGCTCTATGATAAATGGACTGCTGTTGCCTCATTTTATGCACAGCGCCCCGACCTGCCCGAGATACGTAGAGAGAGGCGGGGAAAGGAGACAAAGTGACAGACATCATCCTCTCATATTCCAGCTCCACGCCCACAGATTCTTGAAACCATTTTTCCAACGGTTAATGACAACACGGATGATTTTGCAATATTACTGAGTTGGTGCATGGTCTCCGAGGCGGGGATTTTGTCAGTGTTATCGTCTCACTGACAAGGAAACGGTTTTGAACTCAGCTTGAAGCCGAACGTATGCCAAGTCCGAGTGAGGGTTAGCGCGGTCATACCATTTAATTGTATTCCATACACTGGATACCGGGGGAGGGGCGGGTAGTGAATGCCAGCGAGTTACAAGGAACCCCCGGCAATTTAAATGAATCCCCCCCTGGCACTTGGGACAGGGATCGCTCGAGTCTGGATCAGCTCTTTCCTGAGAGATGTGGGTGGCTCTGAGAAGAGCCGTTGGGTTCAGGTCTTTACAATGTGCGCTTTATCATTCACTTTTTGGTCACTGCCTTCTTGGGGTTCGCCGATTTGGCCTTCGCCTGGCGTTTTACCGGCTTCTTGGCCGCCTTCACCTTTTTCACTGCGGCCTTTTTTTGTTTTTTCGGCGCCGTCTTCTTGGGCGATGTTTTCTTCGCCGCCATTTGTTTAAGCGCTGGTTTCTTGGCCCCAGCTTTCTTGGCGGGAGATTTCTTGATCGCTGATCTTTTGGTGGTAGATTTTTTTGCCAATAATTTCTTTGTCAGGGATTTCCTGGCCGTTGGTTTCTTGTTCTTAGAGGTTTTGGCTGCTGGTGCCGCTTTCTTTTCCGACTTCACGGCGCCTTCTCCCTTGCCGGTCTTGAAAGAACCCGAGACACCCACGCCCTTGATCTGAACCAGGGAACCGTTTTCTATTTTCCTCTTGATGCCCATCTTGATCAGGTGGCGGCACTTCTCCACATCCACACCCTTGGCGGCCAGTTCCTTCTTTATCGCATAGAAAGACATCCCTCGGCGATCATGGCAATCCGCCACAATGTTCCCGATCTGGTCGCCCAGCTTCGGACCGGCTGCCTTCTTCCGGGCGGGCGCCTTCTTCTTCTTGGGAGCCTTGGTTTGGGCGGGGACGGCTTGAGGAGCCGCTTCGGCGACTGCGGTCTCGGTCATGTCGGCGACTCTGCACAAACTCTCTCTGACACTCAGGACTGAGTGAGAAATGATGCGAGAGGAGGCAGCACAGCGCAACTTAAAGGCAGCGAGCGGACGGGGCGGAGACATCCTGCTCTCAGATCACGGCCACTTCGTCTCGTTGTGTTTCTCTGTCCTCAAAAACTCTCCGATTCCAAGTAAAATCAGATACATCGGAGACCTAAATTGGCCTCGGTACATCTCTGAGACAGAAATGTTTATTGTACAGTAGATTTGATACGAATTAAAGGCAGCGCTTTCCATTTTGCCCAGTTTCACTGCTGCACTGAGGGTGTTCTCTGCCCCGATCGTTGACATGCTCGCTGTTTATCGTCAGAAATATCGAAACCAACGTAAACTTTGCGGCTAATTCCAACATCAGGACTGAGCTGGGAAGTGGGGCGATCGTGTGCCACTGATAGCTTTACATTTTTCACCAGAGTGACTGGGAAATCCGGCGAAGTGTTCGGATCCTAAAACACAGTGACATCAGACTGAGCCGCCCGCCCCTTCAACACTCTCTGACACATTGTTCACATCTACACATTCACAGCTCGTACAGTTAGTCCGTTGCACAGTTCCCAGGGGGTAATTACTTCGACGATTGACCCATGCTATGGATTCTCGGGGGTTACGTGTAGATTCCCAGCTCAGTAACTGTTAAACTCGCTGAATCCGCCGCTCTCTGATCCCTGGAATCGGATTCGTCTCGTCTCTTTCATACATAAGCGACCCTGTATTTATTAACAGTCCAACATCCGACACAGACTCCAGTTGTGGTATCAACTCACTGTATGTCTGAAATATAATTTATGTACTTGTTTTTTAATGAAAACGGATATAATAATGGTCACTGGCTCCCCGCTGACCAGTCACTTGCTCTGCCTGATTTACCAATAGGAGGCCCAGTGTCGCCGTCTCTCTGTCAGGGCCTTCCACATATTACTTGAGAAATCGTTCCTGGACAAATTAAAAAAAAAATCCACCCTTCCACATAGCCTCGAATCTATGGCAGACATAGTCAGTGTAACGGAAGTTGAAATCACCGATCTGATATACATACAGCCTTCTGCAACCCCACCGCCTTTACATCAGGTAACATGTTAAGTTCACTAATTCTGCCTGCGTCTGCATGCTAGTTGTTACAAATCATGCACCAGGATCCTAAGATCTCTGTGAGCCTCAGACTTTTGTCATTTCTTGGTTTTTGGAGTTTATTTATTATTATCAACCGCACAGTGACAAAGTTTATTTTCCATGTAATGCAGGGAAATCGTGCACTCACAAAACACATTAATGCAAAAAGAAAATAAAGAAAATAAAGTGCAAGGGGGTACAACGAGGTGGATTGGAAGATTGGAAACATATGAAAGGTGTCAACAGTCTGATAACAGTAGGCAAATAGCTGTTCTTGAATAATAATAATAATAATAATAATAATAATAATATATTTTATTGTCATTACACCTAAGTGCAATGAGATTTGGTTTGCAACTCCATCCGATATCATAACTTACACGACTAATAAAATTTAGGTTTAGATACCCCGAGAACAAGGTTTGTGAAAAGAACATTAGAACAGTAAAACCGTCAAAACCAAACAGACTAAAGTGCAGATGTGCTCGGTCCGCAATAACCAACCCGACCTCCCGGTGGCTCAGCACTTCAACTCCCCCTCCCATTCCGTATCCGACCTCTCGGTCCTGGGCCTCCTCCATGGCCAGAGTGAGCAACACCGCAAGTTGGAGGAACAGCACCTCATATTCCGCTTGAGGAGTCTGTAACCTCTGGGCTTTACATTGATTTTTTTCAATTCCGTTAACCCTTGCTGTCTCCTCCACTTCCCACCTCTCCCTCAGCCCTCGGGCCCTGGCATTCCCTCTATCTCTATCTCCCTCCCCCACCCTGGTCGCACTAGCTTCTCATTTTCACAGCACAAACAGCTTACAATGGCTTGTTCCCTTTATCATCGATACTTTTTTGCATATCTTTCATTCATTGTTCTTTATCTCTCCACATCACCGTCTATATCTCTCGTTTCCCTGATCCCTGAAGTAGGGTCTCGACCCGAAACGTCGCCTATCTCCTTCGCTCCTTAGATGCTGCTGCACCCGCTGAATTTCTCCAGCCTTTTGTGTACCCTCGATTCTCCAGCATCTGCAGTTCCTTCTTTAACAACAAAGTGCAGATGTGTCTGTGTGATGTGACCATCCGAGGGAGACAGTCCATGGGGGTGGGGGGCACTCAGCAGGGCCGGTTCAGAGCCGCTATAGCTCTGGGAATGAAGCTGTTCCCGAGACTGGAGGTGCGGGCGTAGAAGGCCTTGTAGCGTCCGCCGGAAGGGAGTAGTTCGAACAGTCCATTACAAGGGTGAGAGGAGTCTTTATGGATGCTGACGGCCTTCCTAAGGCACCGTGTGTGGTAGATGCCCTCCAAGGCTGGTAGCGGTGTACTAATGATCTTTTGCGCTCTGTGGACAACGCGCTGAAGAGCTCTCCTCTCCGCCTCCGTGCAGCTGAGATACCACACAGAGATGCCATATGTTAGTATGCTCTATGTCATGCAGCGATAGAAGGTCGTCAGCAGCTGTTGGGGCAGACCAGTCCATTTTAATGTTCTTAGGAAGAACAGTCATTGCTGTGCCTTTTTGACCAGCGCAGCGGTGTTGGTGGACTATGTGAGGTCCTCTGAGATGTGAGTGCCCAGAAACTTAAAGCTTGACACTCTCTCCACACTGTCCCCGTAGATGTAGATTGTGGTGTATTCCACATTCTGCGACCTCCTGAAGTCAATAATCAGCTCCTTGGTCTGGTGGTACGTGATTTGAAACTGTCATATTTTCTACCTGACAGCAGAGGAGAGGAAATAGAATGACCAGGCTGTGAGTGGTCCTTGGATTATGTTGGGTGCTTTCCTAAGGTAGCATGAAGTGTAGTTAACGTTGATGGAGGATTACACAAAAAGCTGGAGAAACTCAGCGGGTGCAGCAGCATCTAAGGAGTGAATGAGATAGGCGACGTTTCGGGTCGAGACCTGGTTTGTGTTGGACTGCACTGTTTCCACAACTCTCTGCATTTTTTGCAATCCCGGACAGAGCAGCAAGCTATGATGCTGCTGGATAAATGATTTATTTAGTGGTGCATAAGCAAACATTGATAGTCACTGGAGTGGACTATCACATTGATAGTCACTGCTAAAATGCTTCGTTATTTCTGAAGAAGTAGAGGCGCTGATGTGGCGCCTTGGTCCTAGTAACAATGTGGTTGTACCGGGCCTAACGGTTGGTGATATGTTTGGAGAATATGCTTGTTTTCCCCACCAAATGTGATCATTTTATATTCAGATTGACAGAATCGTACAGACAATCAATAGAGCCTTTGGCCCACCGCATTCATGCTGATCTATTTGCCCACGTATATTAATCTCATTTGCCAGCATTGGGACTTCATTTTCTATGCTTTATCTATTTATCCATCTGTCTAAATGTCTCTTAAACGGTGACTATCAGAGTACACCTTCTCTGGCATACGATTCAGATATCAATCAATCCCTGTGTAAAAAAAAACCCCTTCAGATTTCCTTTAAAGTCCATGTGCCTTACCTCAAACCTATCCCTTCATGTTTTTGAAACAGCGACCATGGGAAAACAATATTGACTATATACCTATTGAACTATTTGCCCTTCCATCTGCTTCATAACCTCATATACAGCCTTCAGGTTATTCCTCAGTCTCCCTCGCTGCAAGGACAACAGGATCAGCCTCTCCAAGATATCCCTGTGGCTAAAGTCCTCTAGTCCAGGCAACATCCTGCTAAATTTCCTTTGCACTCTCTTCAGCAAAACCACATCCCTCCTGCAGTCTGGTGACATTTACTGTTGAGCCAAATTGAAATACTGTGCACTTGTCCAAATTAAGTTCCTTCTGCCATTCCTTGGGCCTCTGTCCCAGCCGATTTAAATCCTGTGGCAATCTTAGATAATCTTATTCAGTGTCGACTGTACCACTAATTTATTATTCATCAACTTACTAAGCAAGGCAATCGCATGCTCATGCAAATCATGGACGTAGATGATAATCAACAGTGGACCCAGCACTGATCCCTGCAGCACCCCACTACACAACCACGTCTGTAGCCAGTTTTCTATTGATTGACAAGCTCACCCTGGATCACTTATGGTCTAACTTCTGGACCTATGTACCATACAGGACCATGTCAAAGGCCTTGATAAAGTCCACGTGGCAACATCTACTGCCCTTCCCTCGCCAATTTCCATGGGGCCTTTTTCGAAAAACTCAGTCAAATTCTTGAGGCATGATTTCTCATGCACAGAACCATCATGACTGTTCCTCCTCAGTCCTTGCCTTTCCAAGTGCAAGTGGATCCTCTCATAATCTCCACCATTAACTTTCCCACCACTAGCATTAGGCTCACTGGTCTGTAGTTCCCTGCCTTTTCTGTATTTCTTAAGTAAAGGCACCAGATTAGTCTTGCTGTGCCTCAGCCATGCCTAACAGTGATACAAATATCTCTGCAAAGTCTCTGGATTTTCTTTCCTGGTTTCCCACAATGTCCAAAGATAGCCTTCATCTGATCCCAGGGATTTACTCTCCTTTATGCATGATAAGACCACCAGTACCTCTTTCCAAATTGAACGTAGAACAGTACGGGTCCTTCAGCCCACAATGTTTGCGCCAAACATGATGCCTAATTAAACTGATTTCATCTGCCTGTACATGATCCACACTTCTTTATTCCCTGCACATCCATGTGCCTATCTAAAATCCTCTTATACACCACTATTGTATCTGCCACCACCAACCCAAGCAATACGAACAAGACCCCCACTATTCTTTGTAAAATACCTGTCCCACATAGTCCTTTATGCTTTCTCCCTCTCATGTTCTGGTGACTCTGTCTGTAGGGATATTTCTCTGTCCTCATAATCAGATCTGTTTTATTTTCTCACGTTTATTGTTTACACAATTCTGAATGTCTGCATCTCTCACCTCTTTCTTTGTTCTTTCTCTCTTTCATGAATTTTCGTTGATCTTTTTCATTGCTTCTGCCTCAGAAACGATATTATATTTTGTTCACTTTTCTATCGCAGTTAGTTTCTATTTCGCTTCTCCAGTTGCAGATTTGACAGCAAAACTTCTCTGTGATTTGCCTGTGCGCAGTGACTGCCTGCGGCTGCGCCTCTGATGGACAGCTCTCTCTGCCTCTCCCCCCCGGGCTGCGGCCGCCCCTGTCACGTGATGCAACACAACTTCACTGAACAATCCAAGTCCAAGGTGCAGCTATGGGCACCGCATGGGCCCCAGCTTTGCCTGTTTCTTTGAAGGGTACATTGAACAATCCCTGTTCAAGTACCTATCCCCAAACTCTATCTCTGTTACATCAATGACTGCATTGGTGCTACCTCCTGTATTCATGCAGAACTCATGGACCAACTACCACCAATTTTTATCCTGCACTAAAATTTACTTGAACCATCTCCGACACCTCCCTCCCCTTTCTTGATTTCACAGTCTCCATCACAAGAAATAGACTGACTGACATCTATTACAAACCCACTGACTCTCACAACCATCTCGACTACACTTCTTCCCAACCTGCTTCCTGCAAAGTCGATATCCCTTACTCCCAATTCCTCTGTCTATGCCCTCCATGCACCTGTGCCCAAGATGAGATGTTCCATACCAGAACATCCGAGATGCCCTCATTCTTTAGGGAATGGGGGTTCGCCTCCCCCATCATAAACAAGGTCCTCATTCGTGTCTCCTCGGTACCCGTTGCTCCGCCCTTCCTCCCTCTCCCCTAGTCACGACCGAGAAAGAGTACCCCTAGTCCTTACCTTCCACCCCATCAACCGTCGCATACAACACATAATCCTCTGAAATTTCCGCCACCTCCAACGGGATCCCAGCACTAGCCACATTTTCCCATCTCCACCCCTTTCCGACTTCTGCAGAGACCATTCCTTCTGCAACTCCCTGGTTAACTCATCCCTTCCCACACAAAACACCCCCTCCCCAGGTACCTTCCCAAACAACCGTAGAAGATCCAACAACTGTTGCTATACCTCCTCTGTCGTCCCTGTCCAGGGACCCTGACAGTCCTTTCAGGTTAGGCAGATTCATTTGCACCAACTCCATCCTCATCTACTGTATCTGTATTTCAAGATGTGGACTTACAGGCGAGACCAAACACAGACTGGGCGATCGTTTCGCGGAACATCTTCACTCAGCTCACATGAACCAACCTGATCTCCCGTTTGCTGGACACTTTAATTTTCCTTTCCATTCCTGCACAGACCTTTCTGTCCTCAGTCTCCTCCATTGTCAGAGTGAGGCTAAATGCAAATTGGAGGAGCTGCATCTCATATTCCTCTTAAGCAGCTTAGAGCCCAGTGGTATGAATATTGATTTATCACACTTCAGGTAGCCCCGGCATTCCCTCTCTATAGGGGAGTTGCATGTAAGGTCATCGGGTCAAAGGGCGTGATGCACGGAGCAGCTCAATCCATCTGGAGGACATGGCAGCTTCCGGCATACACTGTTAACACATGAAACAGTACTTTCTTACCTGTTAAAAACCGCAGAAATGTCCAATTTTTACGCTGTAAATAATTGTGGAAGGTGACTCAGTGCTCTGAACCAAATGTTCTAGTATTTTTGCTCTAAACCCGAGCACCAAGGTGTAAGCGGCTGAAGGAACGCATCCCTCGGGACTGCCCCCATTCTCCCCCCGGGGTCAACGTTGTCTGGCCATGGCCGCCCTCCACCCACCCCCCACCTGTGTGGCCGCAATGTCATGGGCTGCGGGTCGGCAGCGCACACGCACGGGGCAGGGTGGAGCGGGGCCGTGGCTCCGGGCAGCGGACACGCGGGAACGAAAACCTGGCAACGTCACCGTCAGCTGCAGCAGAATTGGGGATAGTGTGGTCTCTCCGCCCACCAAGAGTCACTGACCACCCCACCTACCGACCACCCCTGCCCACCCAGCATCGTCCCCATCAGCTGCAGCAGAGTTGGGGACAGTCTGGTCCCTCCACCACCCAGAGTCACTGACCACGCTGCATTGGCACCCCGGCTCCCCTCCCCCGCCCTCCCCCAGACCATAACCCCACCACCCCCCCATGACCACCCCCAACTTATCCGCTCACCGGACCTCGCGGCAACGTCCCCGTCAGCTGTAGCTGAGTTGGGGGCAGTGTGGTCGCTCCGCCACCCAGTCACTGAACGCGCTGTATCGGCAACCCCCCCCCCCCCCCCCCCGAGCGACCTCCTCCCCTCCCCCGGCCGTGGGGATAGACGGCCCAGGATCCACGAGTGTGGAACCAATCAGCGTGGAGTCCGGATGCTGGGACAGAAGACGGGCCCGCTACACTGGAATCCATGGTAAGTGCTTACCTGCTGTTCACCACTTGTACTCCAGTTGGCATTGCGTGGCAACAATACGGGTCATGGGTCATGACCCGACTGCCGTGCAACCTCTCTATTCCTCCTCCACCCAAGTCGCACTAGCTTCTAATTTTCACCCTACAAACAGCTTACAATGGCCTGTTTCCATTATCATTGTAACTTTTTTGCATATCTTTCATTCATTGTTCTTTATCTCTCTACATCACCGTCTATATCTCTCGTTTCCCTCATCCCCAACCAGTCTGAAGAGGGTTCTGAACCAGTCTCGGCCCGAAACGTCACCCATTCCATCTCTGCAGAGATGCTGCCTGTCCCGCTGAATTACTGACGACGACGAGTTACACAACGCTCCGTCCTCAGTGCACACACCTGCCTTCCTCCAGCCACAACCCCCATCCTTGCCGCGTGTTCACCATACCCCCGGACCTCCCCCTCTCCGACACTGAAAGGTTGGTCCTCAGCAGAGGTCTTACCTTTGTCCCCCTCCGTCCTCACCTCAATGAGTTCCGCACCCACCACGACTTGGAGCTCTTCTACCGTCGCCGCCGCCTCACAGCGTTCTTCCACGGGAAGAACTCCTCGTCCCCCACTGATGATCCCTTTTCCTGTCTCCAACGTACCCCCTCCACTTGGACCCCCCCACGTAGCCCTCCGGCTCTAGAATTATTTATCCAGAACTGCCGTCGGGACATCAACCGCCTCGACTTCTCCACTCCCCTGTCTCACTCCAATCACTCCACCCCCAAACGTACTGCCATCGACTCACTCCGTAACAACCCAGATTGGGTTATCAAACCCGCCGACAAGGGAGGTGCTGTGGTAGTCTGGCGCTTCGATCTCTACAAAGCAGAGGCCGCGCGCCAACTCTCGGACACCTCCTCCTACTTACCCCTGGAGCATGACCCCACTGACGAACACCAGGCCACCATCTCGAGCACCATAACCAACTTCATCAGCTCCGGCTCCCTACCCCCCCGAGCCTACAACCTCATCGTTTCCCAGCCCCGCACGGCCCGATTTTACCTTTCTCATTTACCTTTAGCATTCCATTCTCCAGGCCCCCATCCTCTCATCTTTACCATGGACGTCCAGTCACTCTACACCTCCATCCCCCACCAGGACGGTCTCAAAGCCCTCCGGTTCTTCCTCGACCAGAGGAGCAACCCATACCCGTCCACTGACATCCTCCTCCGCCTAGCAGAGTTGGTCCTAACCCTCATTAAATTCTCTTTTGACTCCTCCCATTTCCTCCAAACACAAGGCGTAGCTATGGGCACACACATGGGCCCCAGCTACGCTTGCCTCTTTGTCGGGTACGTCAAACAATCCTTGTTCTCGGCGTACCAGGGCCCCATCCCCGACCTCTACCTCGGTTACATCGACGACTGCTTTGGTGTCACCTCCTGCACCCACATACAACTGACTGACTTCATCCATTTCACCACCAACTTCCATCCGGCACTCAAATACACTTGGACCATTTCCGACATTTCCCTACCATTCCTTGACCTCACCATCTCTATTGCAGGTGATACACTCCTGACCGACATCCACTACAAACCAACTGACCCCCACAGTTACCTGGACTACTCTTCCTCCCACCCTGCTTCCTCTAAGGACTCCATCCCCTATTCCCAATTCCTCCGTATCTGCTCCCAGGATGAGGTGTTCCACACCAGGTCATCACAAATGGCCTAATTCTTCAGAGAACGGGGATTCCCCTCCCCCACTATAGATGAGGTTCGCACCAGGGTCTCCTCCATACCCCGCAACACTGCCCTCTCTCCCCATTCCCCCACTCGCAATAAGGGCATAGTCCACCTGGTCCTCACTTTTCACCCCACCAGCCGGCAAATACAACACATAGTCCTCCGCCAGTTTCGCCACCTCCAACGTGACCCCTCCACCCGCCACATCTTCCCATCTCCCCCCCCTGTCTGCCTTCCGCAAAGACCGCTACCTCCGCAACTCCCTTGTCAATTCTTCCCTTCCCTCCTGCTCCACCCCTTCCCCGGGCAATTTCCCTTGCAACCACAAGAAATGCTGCACTTGTCCCTTCACCTCCCCCCTCCACTCCTTTCAGGGCCCCAAGCAGTCCTTCCAGGTCCGACAGAGGTTCACCTGCACTTCCTCCAACCTCATCTACTGCATCCGCTGCTCCAGATACCAAATGATCTATATCGGTGAGACCAAGCGGAGGCTTGGCGATCGTTTCACCGAACACCTCCGCTCGGTCCGCAATAACCAACCAGACCTCCCGGTGGCTCAGCACTTCAACTCCCCCTCCCATTCCGTATCCGACCTCTCGGTCCTGGGCCTCCTCCACGGCCAGAGTGAGCAACACCGCAAGTTGGAGGAACAGCACCTCATATTCCGCTTGGGGAGTCTGTATCCTCTGGGCTTGAACATTGAATTTTCTCAATTCTGTTAACCCTTGGTCTCTCCTCCCCTTCCCACCCCTCACTCAGCCCTCGGGCCCTGGCATTCCGTCTCTCTTTACCTCTCTCCCCCACCCTAGTCGCACTAGCTTCTCATTTTCACACTACAGACAGCTTACAATGGCTTGTTCCCTTTATCATCGATACCTTTTTGCATATATGTCATTCATTGTTCTTTATCTCTCCACATCACCGTCTATATCTCTCGTTTCCCTGATCCCTGACCAGTCTGAAGAAGGGTTTCGACCGGAAACGTCGCCTATCTCCTTCGCTCCTTGGATGCTGCTGCACCCGCTGAGTTTCTCCAGCATTTTGTGTCCCCCCGCTGAGTTACTGCATCTTTTTGTGCCTGCATTCACTGAATAATTTGCGCGTTGACGTCATAGAGGCCGTTGGACCGGGCGCGGATCGGCGGCGAGGCCCACGGAGGGGGAGCGGCCTGGGCCCGGGGATGCAGCCTGAGGTTAATGGACAATACGTGCAGTAGGTCATTCGGCCCTTCGAGCCAGCACCGCTGCAGCTGAGTTGGGGACAGTCTGGAAGTGGGGTCGGTCGGTACTTGCTGGTGTTTGGAAGAATGAGAGGTGATCGCACGGATGGTCTTGTGGTTTGCAGACTGGTTTGCACAGATAGAGAAAGCGGCGATTGTATCAGACGAGCTGGTCCTTGTTCTCTGCCATTATCGTGTGGATCTGCGGCCTGACTGGTGGAGTCTTTTGAGCCTAACTGCTCCTCCACTGAGTGTGGACATCGGAGTCTTCTCTTCCTCCTTGCCTGGCAGTGAACAGTGAGTGTGTGTTATTGCCTTACTCCATCGGCTCCCTCCCTCACTTTTACGATTCTCATCCATGTGCAGCAACCCCTCCCTCTGCCTGTCATCTCCTCGATTTCTGATGACCCCCTGAAATCTCTGCTCGTTGATATTGATGTTTTTCACAATGTTGGTTGTGCTGCATAAGTATTGTGTTCAGATTTAGTCAACAAGGTAAATTAAAGATGTCAGTAAAATGTTAAGAGTGCAGAGGAGACCTACATGGATGTTGTCTGAACCTGAATTTATGGGGTGAGATTGGACAGGAACCTTATTCCTTAGATCGTGGAAATCTGAGAAGAGGTTTATAAAATGCTGAGGGATGTAGAGAGGGTGATCCCACATAGTCCTTTTGCCAGGGTATGGGAATCAGGAACTGGAGGGCTTGGATTTGAGGTGAGACAGGAAATATTTAATAGACACCAAGGGCCATTGTTTTCACATGGAGGGTAATGGTATATGGAACGTGTTAACTGAGGAAATAGATCAGGCAGGCACAATCACAATATTTAAAGACATTTTAGGTCATTTAAGACATTAGGACATTTCCTATTTTGAGGAAGGACATTCTTGCTATTAAGGGAGTGCCACGAGGGTTCACAAGGTTAATTCCTGGGATGGCGGGTCTGTCATCTGATGAAAGAATTGAGCAACGGGGCTTGTATTCACTGGAATTTAGAAGGATTAGAGGGGATGTTATAGAAGCATTAATAGAAGAATGATTAAGGGATTGGACAAGCTAGATGCAGGAAACGTGTTCCCAACATTGTAGGAGTCCAGAACCAGGGGCACATTTTAAGAATAAGGGGTAG
Source organism: Okamejei kenojei (assembly GCA_035221665.1). Lineage (NCBI taxonomy): Eukaryota > Metazoa > Chordata > Chondrichthyes > Rajiformes > Rajidae > Okamejei > Okamejei kenojei. The sequence goes on from CM069173.1 coordinate 9,955,576, forward strand.
GCCATTTAGAACTGAGATGAGGAGAAATATTTTCACACAGAGAGTTGTGAATTTCTGGAATATTCTGCCTCGGAAGGCAGTGGAGACCGATACACTGGATGCATTCAAAAGAGTGTTAGATGGAGCTCTTGGGGCTAGCAGAAAGACTAAAGCGGTATGGGGAGAAGGCAGGAACAGGGTGCTGACTGTGGATGATCAGCCATGATCACATTGAATGGCAGTGCTGGCTCGAAGGGCCACATGGCATACTCCTGCATATATTGTCTATGTATCTATATGTATTTGGATGTGCACATGGATGGGATTGGTTTAAAGGGATATCGGTCAAATAAGAGGAAATGGGATTTGCTTGGATGATATTCTTAATCGGTTTGGTAAGTTGGGCCAAAGGGCCTGTTTTCCAGCTGGATCAAGTCAAGTCACTTTTATTTCTTTAGCACATTTAAAAAACAACTCTCATTGACATGAAGCTTTATATTGGTGGAGGTACTAATGCTATACAACATTGGTTCATAGATTAAGTACATAGATTAATACACACATATAGCCCTACCTAAGAGGACGTCAAGAAAGGCTTGAGAGTAAAGATGAGTTTTAAGTCTCGACTTAAAAGAGTCGATGGAGGGGGCAGTTCTGATGGGAAGAGGGTTCCTGTTCCACAGTCTAGGAGCTGCAACCCCAAAGGCGCGGTCGCCTCTGAGCTTATGCCTAGACCGCGGGATGTTCAGTAACCCCAAGTCGGCCGATCTGAGGGACCTGGAGGAAGGTGTGGTGGGTAAGCAGACTTTTGATGTAGGTGGGGGCAAGCCCGTTAAGTGCTTTGTAAACATAAAGAAGGATCTTAAAATCTATTCGGAACAGCACAGGGAGCCAGTGGAGAGAGGCCAGAATCAGGGTTATGTGGTCCCTTTTTCGAATGCCCGTCAGGAGACTCGCTACGGCGTTTTGGACCAGTTGCAGGCGGGACAGGGAAGATCGGCTGATGCCAGTGTAAAGGGAGTTGCAGTATGTTGATCATTCCAGTATGTTGATATTCTGAGGGACCCAGGGATTTCAATAGACTATAGACAATAGACTATAGACAATAGGTGCTGGATCAAGTCAAGTCACTTTTATTTCTTTAGCACATTTAAAAAACAACTCTCGTTGACATGAAGCTTTACATTGGTGGAGGTACTAACGCTATACAACATTGGTTCAATAGCAAGAATGTCCTTCCTCAAATTAGGGGACCAAAACTGCACACAATACTCCAGGTGTGGTCTCACTTGGGCCCTGTACAACTGTAAAAGGACCTCTTTGCTCCTATACTCAACTCCTCTTATATGAAGGCCAACTAGGAAAATGGACAAGGGAGAGCCAGTGATTGTAGTGTACCTGGACTTTCAGAAAGCATTTGATAAGGTCCCACATAGGAGATTAGTGGGCAAAATTAGGGCACATGGTATTGGGGGTAGAGTACTGACATGAATAGAGCCGTGGATGGCAGACAGGAAAGAGAGTAGGGATTGAGGGGTCCCTTTCAGAATGGTAAGCAGTGACTAGTGGGGTACCACAAGGCTCAGTGCCAGGACCGCAGATATTTACAATATACATAAATTATTTGGATGAAGGGATTCAAGGTAACATTAGCAAATTTGCGGATGACACAAAGCTGGGTGGTAGTGTGAACTGTGAGGAGGATGCTATGAGAATGCAGGGTGACTTCGACAGGTTGGGGGAATGGGCAGATGCACGGCAGATGAAATTTAATGCGGATAAATGTGAGGGCTATCCACTTTGGTAGCAAAAACAGGAAGGCAGATTACTATCTAAATGGCATCAAGTTGGGAAAAGGGGAAGTACAACGGAATCTGGGGGTCCTTGTACATCAGTCTATGAAAGTAAACATGCAGGTGCAGCAGGCAGTGAAGAAAGCGAATGGCATGTTGGCCTTTATAACAAGAGGAATCGAATATAGGAGCAAAGAGGTCCTTCTGCAGTTGTACAAAGCCCTAGTGAGACCACACCTGGAGTTTTGTGTGCAGTTTTGGTCCCCTCATTTGAGAAAGGACATTCTTGCTATTGAGGGAGTGCAGCGTAGGTCTACTAGGTTCATTCCAGGGATGGCGCGACTGTTATATGCTGAGAGAATGGAGCTGCTGGGTTTGTACACTCTGGAGTTTAGAAGGATGAGAGGGGATCTCATTGAAACATATAAGATTGTTAAGGGTTTGGACACGCTAGAGGCAGAAAACATGTTCCCGATGTTGGGGGAGTCCAAAACCAGGGGCCACAGTTTAAGAATAAGGAGTAAGCTATTTAGAACGGAGACGAGGAAACACTTTTTCTCACAGAGAGTGGGGAGTCTGGAATTCTCTGCCTCAGAGGGCGGTGGAGGCGGGTTCTCTGGATGCTTTCAAGAGAGAGCTAGATAGGGCTCTTAAAAATAGCGGAGTCAGGGGGTATGGAAATATAGAAAATAGGTGCAGGGGTAGGCCATTCGGCCCTTCGAGTCTGCACCGCCATTCAATGTGCGGCCCAATTGTTTGCCTCGCCTTTTTGAAGAGCTTATGTTCACAAAATGGATTTAGGGTGTCAGGTGGCTGTGGCCTAATTGTTTGCCTCTTCTTTTTCAAGAGTTTGTGTTCACAAAATGGATTTTGGTTGTCAGGTGGCTGCGGCCCAATTGTTTGCCTCGCCTTTTTCAAGAGTTTGTGTTCACAAAATGGATTTAGGTTGTCAGGTGGGTGTGGCCCAATTGTTTGCCTCGCCTTTTTCAAGAGTTTGTGTTCACAAAATGGATTTTGGTTGTCAGGTGGTTGCGGCCAAATTGTTTGCCTCGCCTTTTTCAAAAGTTTGTGTTCACAAAATGGAATTTGGTTGTCAGGTGGCTGCGGCCCAATTGTTTGCCTCGCCTTTTTGAAGAGTTTGTGTTCACAAAATGGATTTTGGTTGTCAGCTGGCTGCGGCCCTATTGTTTGCCTCGCCTTTGTAAATAATTTGTGTTCACAAAATAGATTTTGGTTGTCAGGTGGCTGCGGCTAAATTGTTTGCCTCACCTTTTTCAAGAGTTTATGTTCACAAAATGGATTTTGGTTGTCAGATGGCTGCGGCCCTATTGTTTGCCTCGCCTTTGTATAGAATTTGTGTTCACAAAAAGGATTTTGGTTGTCAGATGGCTGCGGCCCAATTGTTTGCCTCGCTTTTTTCAAGAGTTTGTGTTCACAAAATGGATTTTGGTTGTCAGGTGGCTGCGGCCCAATTGTTTGCCTCGCCTTTTTAAAAAGTTTGTGTTCACAAAATAGATTTTGTTTTAATTTGGTGGCTGTGGCCAAATTGTTTGCCTTGGGTTGGCTTTTAAAATCATTGCAACAGTTGGCTTCCAGCCCAAGAATCCATTCGGCCAACAATGTCTATACTAGCCCTCTGGAAACCCGTACCTTCGGCCCACAACACCCACACTAGCGCAACAGAAAACCCCCGCCCCCCCCCCCCCCGCTGGCGAGCAATATTGGAATTAGTGGAGGGGTGGAACATTGCGTTGGCGACCGTGTGATGCTGCAAACCAACGGGTCCCACTTAGTCTAGTTTCTATTAGTTCTTTCCACTTCCAAACAAAAATGTGGTGTGGGTTATTCAGCATATGATCAACCTGTGTCAATAAATCCTGGACAATGGTAACATATATGCTTAACCATGCACACTACAGATTGATGCAAGCATATTCTCTGTGAAGGACCGAAAATTATCATGACATGGCCTTAGCATGGGTCGTTATTGCTATTGGTACAGAAACACTCTCGCTTCCCACATAATTTATCCATAACAGAATATACAGGTTGCAAGGAAATTTCTAAAGGCATTTTATGATAATAGCTGTTAAAACCGACCATACCCATCAGACAGGTTAAACATTACACTAACTGACAAGAGATGGCCAAAGGACATAACTGCAGCAAATGTTCTTTTGGTAATATGTTTAAAGGTGTCAAAAGAAATAATAACATTGGGAATTAAAACACATTTCATTGCATTCCGTTATCAAACATAGTCAATGTTCGCTCTGAAGACCATGAAGCACAATAAGGTCGGGGGGGGGGGGGGGGGGGGGGTGTGAATCAATGCGGGGTGGATAGATGGCGGGGGGGGAGGGGGGTTGAGAAGGCAATCTGTGCGGAATGGATGGATTGAGGCAGGTGAATTAGTATGTGTTGGTTGGAGTATGTAAAATTGTGAGGGGAGAGCATGGGGGATGTCAGTGGTGTTGAATGGGGTGTTCAGTACGGGATGGATGGAGGGGGATCAGTACAGGATGAATGGGATCAGTACAGGATGAATGGGATAAGCAGAAATGCTGGAGAAACTCAGTGGGTGAGGCAGTATCTATGGAGTGAAGGAAATAGGCAACGTTTCGGGTCGAGACCCTTCTTCAGATTGATCTCCTCATTCTTCTTGAATGGGGGGATCAGTACAGGATGAATGGGGGGGGGGGGATCAGTACAGGATCAATGGGGGAAGGGTTAGGACAGTGTGGATCGGAGGGTCTGTGCAGGATGAATAGTGGATCACAACAGGATGAATGAGGGGCTCAGTATAGGATGAATGGGGGATCAGTACGGGATGAATGAGGGGATCAGTACAGGATGCATGAGGGCATCAGTACAGGATGCATGAGGGCATCAGTACAGGATGCATGAGGGCATCAGTACAGGATGCATAAGGGGATCAGTAAAAGATGAATGGGAAGATCACTACAGGATGGATGGGGGATTGGTGCAGGGTAAATGGTGGGTGCATCAGTCCGGGATGAATGGGTGGCTCAGTGCAATATGAATGGGGGGAGAAGTTCAGGATGGATGGAGGAGGGTCAGTACATGGTGAATTGGGGGACCAGTGTAGGATGGATGGGGGGTGGCAGGTGAATGAATGCGAGGTGGGTAGGGTGATCAATAGATTGGGGGGGGGGTGTGGTAAATGGGGAGAGAGGAGCACAGGGGGATGTCAGTGAGGACTGAATAGAGGAGGGAATGAGGATCAATGCGGGATGGAGAGGAGGGGTCTCAGGATAAGAGCGGTGGAGGGAGGCATACAAGAGAGAGAGGGGGGAGGGGCAGAGGAGATGGGGAGGGAGGAAGGTCAGCGCTCCTCGGACAACATTGCCCGCTGCCTTGGCCGTCCAACGCCAAAGTGCCGCTGCCAAAGGGGTGGCAGTTGGGATCTCTCGCCACCACCTCCCCTCCTCCATCAGCCGACAGCAAGGTGCGGGGCCGAGCAGTGCAGTTCAAAGATCCTATAGCTATAGGATCTTTGGTGCAGCTGCTTCAGACGGCAGAAGGAGGCCTCCGCCTCCCCCGCCCTTCCTCTCCCTCTCCCTCCTCCTGGCCTCGGCTTGCGAGAGGGGTTGTTTTGAAAGTGCCAATGGCGGATTGGCAAGCAGCGGCTGTTATCTCGGCGATAGCGGCCACTGCTTGCAAATCTGACGACGGCGCTTTCAAAACAACGCCTCTCGCACGCCGAAGCCGGGAGGAGAGAGGCCTCCTTCTGCCGGGCGAGGTGCGGGAGGAGGAGGCGGTGCGGCTGCTATTGCGGCCGCTGCTGCCACTGTTGCCGCTGTGCGGGGCCCGTCATTAGCTCCGACCCTTCGTCACCCCGCTTCTATTATCTTTGCCCAGCAATAGAGCCACTGCCGACACGAAACGTCACGTTCCTATTCACCAGAGTTGCTGCCTGACCCACTGAGTTACTCCAGTTTTTTGTGTCGATCGGTATAAACCAGTATTTGCGTGCCAAGCTGGGCAAAATGACTCTGCGTTTAGGTTGCCCGGCGGCACTTTGAGTGGTCATTGGCAACCGCCAATTTCGAGCCCTGTATGTGGTCTCCCAGTCCAAACTATTAATGGCTCAACAAATTTGTTCAGCCCGAGCTGAGCACCCCTCTCGTCAACTGCATACAATGGGGTCTGCCTTGTCGCTTCTTGTGCGTGGTGGTGGAAAGAATGGTGGAAACAGGGCCGCGACATGAATGCTCTTTCCTTGACCCTAGCTCAATAAGCTAGTTCGGTATTCCGAAAAACGCAAGGAATCATGGGATTTGTCAATGGTCACAAACGATTAAAAACTCTCGGCAGCTGTGCCGCGGCATGGACATAGACCTGTGCCTCATTAGCAGCCAGGATCGATCCCGGGTCTCCAACGACACAATCGCTTCCTAACCGCCACTGGACCATCCCCGTCCACTACCGAGTGCCTCCCCCCCGCCCCCCCCCCCCCACCCGTCCGTCCGTTCGTCCGTCTGTCAGGGGGCGGCCAGAGACGTTGGGAGTCAGACAGGAGCTGCGCCCCCAGGCTTACAGCCAGCGCGGAGAAGCAGCGCTAAATCCAGCACAACTCTGCCTGTTAACCTACCAGCCCCGCCTGGACTTACGGCAATGACGGCCCAGGCTTACAGGCAGCGCGGAGAAGCAATGCTAAATCTAGCTCAACTCTGCCTATCTCACCGGGTTAACCTACAGCCCTGCACGGAGGCATGGAGTTATCCTTGCTTCTCCGTGCTGGCTATAAGCCTAGGCCGTCATTCCCGATATCCAGGCAGGGCTGTTAGGTTAACAGGCAGAGTAGAGCTGGATTTAGCGCTGCTTCTCCGAGCTGGCTGTAAGCCTGGGCCGTCGTTCCCGTCAGTCCAGGCAGGGCTGGAAGATTAACCGGGCGAGAGAGGCAGAGTTGAGCTGGATTTAGCGCTGCTTCTCCGCGCTGGCTGTGAGCCTGTGGGCGCCACTCCTGGATGGGGAGGGGTCACTCGGGAGGGGGCGGGGATGGTCCAGTGGCGGTTCGGCAGAGATTGCTGCGCCGGAAACACGGGATCGTTCCTGGCTGCGGATGCCGAGAGTGCTTTCCGCTTGTGACCTATGACCTGGGCATGCACAGTCGAAATACCGCAATCGTGTATAGATGAATGGAATCAAGGCTGAATGTGAGAAGTGAGAAGGATCTGAAGAGGATTCGCTGAAAGAGTGGGCAGGAACACCTTCATCAGCCAAGGCACTGTACAAGGCTTGGAACGCCACAAGTTACAGTTGCAAGTTACAATGGACGGTTAGGCTGCACTTGGAGTATTGTGTGCTGTGATGGTCATCACAGCACAAAGACCATGTGATTAAGCTGGAGAGGGTGTGGAAAAGATTCACTAGGATGTTGCCTGCATCGGATGGTTTGAGTTCTCAGGAGAGATTGGACAGGCTGTATTCTATATCCTCTGGAGTAAAGGTGGCTGACATGACATGATAGAAGCATGTAAAATTATGAGGCGTAAACAAACTAGATGGCCAGGATCTGTCTCCTATGGTAGGTGCAACAAAACTCCAGCCATAAAAGTCGCTCCACCCCCGCATGAACAACCCCTCAGTCTCTCCACCTCTGCTATACAAGTTGCACTGAGCAAGGTGAATGAGCACAAAGCTGCCGGCCCCGATGGCATCCCCGGGCGGGTGCTCAGGGCATGTGCTGGACAACTATCCCTGGTCCTCACTGACATTTTCAATCTGTCACTGGCCCAGGGTGTCGTCCCCACTTGCCTTAAGACATCTACCATTGTGCCAGTGCCCAAACAATCAGCGACAGGGAGTCTCAACGATTTCCGACCAGTGGCACTCACCCCTGTCATCGCCAAGTGCTTCGAGCGGCTGATCCTGGCTCACCTCAAAGCCAGCCTCCCCCCCCCACACTGGACCTCCATCAGTTTGCCTACCGGACCAATAGGTCAACAGAGGACGCCATATCGGCGGCCCTACACTCTGCCCTGACCCACCTGGACAGCAATAACACCTACATCAGGCTGCTGTTCATTGACTTCAGTTCCGCCTTCAACACTGTCATACCCGCTAGCTTGATCACCAAACTCAGCGGTCTTGGCATCTCCACTTCCCTCTGCAATTGGACACTGGATTTCCTCACTAACAGACCTCAGTCTGTTAGGATCAACAACCTCACCTCCTCCACTATAACACTGAACACTGGCGTGCCACAGGGCTGTGCTCAGTCCTCTCCTCTACTCTCTCTTCACCCATGACTGCATCCCTAAGTTTAGCTCCAACGCCATCATAAAATTTGCCGACGACACCACAGTGGTAGGACTGATCCATGACAACAACGAGTCAGCCTACAGGGAGGAAGTCCAGCACCTGACAACCTGGTGTGCCAATAACAACCTCGTCCTCAACTCCCAGAAGACGAAGGAAATCATTGTCGACTTCAGAAAAAACAGAGGGGGCAGACACACCCCCATCCATATAAACGGGACTGAGGTGGAGCGTGTCTCCAACTACAAATTCCTCGGGGTACACATCTCGGAGAATCTGTCCTGGTCCCTCAGCACCTCCAAGCTGATCAAAAAGGCGCAGCAGCGCCTTTACTTCTTGAGGAGGCTCAAAAAAGCCCAACTGTCCCCCCAGATCCTGACCAACTTTTACCGCTGTACCGTTGAAAGCATCCTGACCACCTGCTTTACGGTATGGTACAGCAGTTGCACCGTTGCAGACAGGAAGGCACTACAACGGGTGGTGAAAACCGCCCAGTACATCATCGGTGCCCCGCTCCCTGCCTTAGATGCCCTCCACCGAAAACAGCGTCTGAGACGGGCTGGGAAGATCATCAAGGACCCCTCCCACCCTAACCATGGACTGTTTGCCCTCCTACCATCGGGGAGGCGGTACAGGAGCCTCAGGTCCCGCACCAGCAGGATGAGGAGTAGCTTCTACAATAACACCATCGCACTGCTGAACTCGGAGTCCCGCCGATAGATTCCCACATCTGTATTTATTTTTCTGTATTTATTTATCTGTACTTATCTAAACATTGCTATCACTACGTACTGACACTAAACTGCATTTCGTTGTACCCATACCTGTATCTGTACAATGACATTAAATTTGAATTGAATTGAATTGAATTGTAAACGTGCATCAGTTTAAAGTGAGAGAGAGGAGGATTAAATTAAACATTTTTCACCTAAAGGTTAGTTGGCATCTGGAATGAGCTGCCAGGGCAGAGCATGAACGGACTGGAAGGGCCGAGAGGGCCTGTTTCAATGCTGTAATTGTTATATGGTTATATGAACTGTAACATTTCAGATGCATTTACGATACGATAGAAATTTATTTATCCCAGGAGGAAAATGGATCTGCCACCAGTCATAGAAATATAAAATACATGAAACATGAAATTAAAATGATGAGTGGAAAGGATTGGGGATGTGCAGGTTGTCTACACGGTGGAGCAGTGATAGACCTGCCTTACAGCGCCAGAGACCTGGGTTCGATCATAACTACGGTGCTTACTTATACGCAGTTTGTTCGTTCTCCCCATTTCCTCCCACACTCAAAAGATGTCCAACGTTGTAGGTTGATTGGTTTGATAAAATTGTACAAAACAATCCTTTAGGCAGATATTTCTGTGAACAAATATTGGCGGCGACCTGCGGTAAGAGATCCTCCTTGAAACCAACTTGATTTCCCTCTTACCAACAGAATAATTAACGCAGTAACACTAAATTTGATTCGAGGCTTCGCTCCCAAAACAGTGACATATCCAGCTTTGGGCTGAGCTAATTCCGTCATTTCCGCCAGCGGATCAGTAAATACGCACCGCATACGATTTATGGGGACATTGAAGTAGATTTAAATTGATGGAAACGATATTATAATAGAGCATTTCCCTCGGTTTTTGGTTGCAGTGAAATTGGCGGGCAATCACACTGCAGTCTGTGTTGTTCAATTGACCGAGCTCCGACCGCTGGTCACAAACAGCATTTGGCCACAGATAATATTCCCTGCACCCTGCCCGCAGCCCAATATATAACACTCTGAAAATAAAAAAACAAAATGTAAAATCCAGAAATCTGAACTAAAAATAGAAAACGGTGAAAAGTTTCAGTAGGTCAGGCAGCATTATATGGAATCATTGTTAGTCAGTGTGGAAACAGTCACATTTGTGCACCCTTGACACTTTAACCATTTCCTAACGATCCAGCTGTCCAAATATGATTTTAAACCGTGAACTGTACTTGCCTCTACCATTTCATCTGGCAGCATGTCCCAAATACCCACCCACCTCTTTGTAGTCATCCCTCAGCCTGTGAGGTTTCAAGGCAAGCAGTCTCTGGGGAAGGTAAAACAGAGATAATAATTCAGGGCAAAGATCCTTCATCTGTTAACATTCTGGTCACCTTCCTCGTTGGTTATGTACCTGCCTATGAGTCATTGTAATTCAGGCAACAGGACCCCAAGATCCTTCTGAACCTCAGAACTCTGACATGTCTCACATTTTAGATAGCATGCTTCTGTTTTTCCCAAAATGGACAATTCTACATTCATAGCGACAGAAGGCTGCAGCCCAGAAAAGGAAACTTTGGCCCTCTATGTGCATGCCCACCTCTTTCCCCATCTCATCATCATCATTGGCGGACACTCGAAACGAGTATGACTGTCTTCTTCTCTCCATTTGGTTGTCTACTTGTGGCTCTGCAGATGTCTGTAGAGGCCGATTTGCGATCCACACACCTTGGTGCAACGCGGGCAGTGGAGTCTGACAGTGGTTGGTAGTCGTTGAGCCCTCTTCTCCCTTTCTTACGGTGCTGTCGCTTTGTCTTTGCGACACTGCGTAGTTCCATTTCGTGACGTGCAGCTCCTTCCTGCACGGAATTCCTCCAGGAGCGCCTGTCCAGTGCAATGTGCTCCCAATTGCTCAATATGATGTGGAATTTCTTCAGACTGTTCCTGATGTTGTCCTTGAGGCGTTTCTTTGACCCGCCGGGGGTTCGCCGACCTTCCTTTAATTGAGAATGCAGGATATGTTTAGGGAGACATGTGTTGGACATGCGGATGAAATGGCCAGTCCATCGAAGTTGGTGCTGCATTATTGTGGTGGTGATGCTGGTCATGTTGGCTTCTTCCAAAACGCTGATGTTGATGCGTTTGTTCTCCCAGCTGATCCTCAGAATTTTTCGTGAGCATCTTTGATGGTATTGTTCCAGGGCTCTCAGGTGCATGATCTAGCCATGACTGGGCTTCATACAATAGGGTGGAGAGGACAACGGCTCTGGAGACCAGCAGTTTTGTTTGAGCCTTTAGGTCTTGGTCTTCAAAGATTTTTCCTGAGTCTGGTGTAGGCTCTGCTGGCACATCTCAGTCAATGGTTGATCTCAGATTTGATGTCAGTTTTTGAGGAAAGAATGCTGCCAAGGTTGGGGAAGTGGTCAACGTTTTCAAGATTGGTGTTGTAATTCCGGTCCTAATCTCACCGTCTTAGTCTGGATCAGTAAAACACTGAATGCAAGCACTTGGATAGGAATCAACTATCTTTATTATCCAACACAAACACACTACCTATATGATACCTAATCCAACCCCGCGGGTCCGATCCTTGTCTTTACTCATTCAAGCCCTTCAGCCTCGTGTGAATAGAACACCGACAGAATGTCAGCACGGTCCCAAGTGCTACCCCAAAAGATCGGCACACTCTCATATGCTCTCTCCTCTTTTGTCAGTGCAAGAGTCCCGGGCTGTCGGAGGCGTCGGAAGCATTGCTCAACTGCCGTTAAAGTGTCTGCCGAATCCGCCCAGGTGACCAGCATGGATCAGTCTGCGGCTCGGTACATCCTGGAGGACCGGGCAGTGAATGAGTGTCACCCAGCGCAGCATGTAAGGCCATGTCCTGCTTCTGGCGGCAGTAGAAATTTAAGGATTTGTGGGAAGTGCCTGACATGAGCGAGGCCGGCGAACGTCAGGAGAGAGGTACATGGGCCGCGGAACCGGGGATGTTGGGGGGGGGGGGGCGGCAGTTTTTTGCCTAGTCATGTGCAAATATCTCGGGCTTTTGACGAGGCGCTGCTGTGCTCTGAGCAACATCGTGGGTGTTGGAGAGCCGGGACGGACGGAGGGAGGGATGGAAGCAGAGGCTGCGGCTCGATCAGGCTGTGGCTCGGTGCATCCTGGAGGATAACCAGTGGCTGCTGGAAGTAGGTACCAAGCACTGAGTAGAAGTGGTGGAAGATAGTGGCCTTCAAAAGGGGGTGGTTGGAGAAAGCATCCTTAGTTTATAAAACATTGGAAAATTATCACCAATGCATCCACGATTTCTAGAGCCATTTCCTTAAGTACCCTGGGATGCAGACCATCAGGCCCTGGGGATTTATCACCCTTCAGTCCCACCAGTCTACCCAACACCATTTCCTGCCTGATGTTGATTTCCTTCAGTTCCTCCGTCACCCCAGATCCTCTGGCCACTACTATATCAGGAATATTGCTTGTGTTCTCCTTAGTAAAGACGGATCCAAAGTGCCTGTTCAACTCATCTGCCATTTCCTTGTTCCCCATAATAAATGCACCTTTTCAGGAGTGTAATCAGATGGAAACTGATTCAGGTGTGATGTTTAAGATCTTGTTCAAAGAAGGGGCACACTTTAAAGGAGTGACAGAGGTATTTGCAGGGGAATGTGTGAGGAGGTTATTATTTGTCTTTAGTTTTAGCTTGAACCAGGACATCTGAAGATTCAAAGTTTAATATAGTAATTGCGCTGATACTGACTCCAACCATCCACATAATGAATATCATCCATTCTGGAGGTTTAATTTTTCTGATGCCATTTAAACTTCACTTGGATTTCAATCACTTCAATGTGAAAGTAATTGGGAATGTGGAGCATTGGTACAAAAATGTGTCCGCGTAATTAACTAATATAATAATGTATGCATGTTGGTAGGTGCGATCAAAGCACAGATATTTTTATAATTGTAGTGTTATGAATACCACATAAAATATTATGTACTCTCAAGATCGCATTAAATAGAATATTATTGCAAAAATATATGCTGTTATTGGAATTTGCATTTCAGAATAATCCCAGCTGAGAGGATGACAGCAATATACTGAAAATATTGGGGGTGAAAATGACTTCAAGACAGTTTGTTAAGATAATGAAGGAAATGGTAACAGAATACATACAGCTGAGTGAGTATAATTTTATGGATGAGAAATTGTGTTCAACCAATTGATTACTTCTTTGACAAGATAACTAGGAAGCCAATGGATGTAACACATTTTGTTATACAATTTGGTCCGTGAAGTGCCCCATAAAAGATTACCGCATTAGATAAGCACCTGTGGACTTGAACCTAATAGGTTAAGTCCAGGGGGTCAGATATGGGGCTTTATGTGTGGGCCAGATATATTGTCAGTGCAGAGGGGCTAGGAGCAAGACCAAGTGTGCATCCAGAGTCAAGGTATGGAATAGTATTAGGTGCGCAGTCAAAGCTGGGACAATGGGAGAGTTCAGCACTGGGAACCTAAGCAGCTATGATCTGAGTAGAATAGGGGGCCAGGTGTGAGGCTGGACTCAGGCTCAGGAATGAGAGAAGGTATGCAACTGGAATCAGGATCAGTATTGTAGTACCAGGGTACACAAAAAGCTGGAGAAACTCAGCGGGGGCAGCCGTTTCTCCAGCTTTTTGTGTACCCTCGATTTTCCAGCATCTGCAGTTCCTTCTTTAACAACTCAGTAGTAGTACCAGGTGTGCAGTGAGACCCATGCTGGTCAAAATGGCCAAGTGCTTGATTATATTCTGATTTCCATACATAAATACACTAAAATCATTCATGTGCTGCATCTGTTGATCAGAGCCTGGCTATACTGTGGAATGTAATTAGGAATGTAATTTAGCCTAACGTTATTCATAGCTAATCCAATTTAAAGCATAAATATTGCATTCAAGTCTAAGTTTAAATTGAAAGTGAGAAATTGCGAAAGACCAAGCACGAGGTGGCGTAGCGACCAGAGGCGGGTGGGGGAGGGGGGTACGGAGCATTTGCATTTTTCAGCTTGAAATTGTGCAATATGGTACAGTATGGTACAGCTACAGTATGCACCAGGTTGCACAATGTCAAGCTGAAAAATGCAAAAGCAACGTACCCCCCCCCCCCCCGCCTCTGGTCGCTACTCACCCTTGGGCTTGGTCTCTCCCAATTTCTCACACCCAACTCTCACCCAAAGTTCGCAGCCTTGATTAAAGGACATCTGGATATCAACCTGTATTGAACTTTCCAGGCACCAGACACTCTGGAGTCATGATCCTCGTGGTATTTCCAGCCATTGCAAAGGATGTCAAGCAGGCTTTGCAAAAGCAGAAATCTTTCATTTTGTCAGGCACCTAAAATGCCCAATATTATCAATCCCCTATTTTATCATGCATGATAACAAATAATAATAACAATAAGATGACACGGTTCCTGTTGTAAAACTTAACAACAATGGCGATGTAATTATCAGAACTTCCAGAGTTTGCATGGGCATAGTTTCACGATTTATGACTGATGAGTCTCCATCTCCCGAGTTTGCATAGGTACGAATCCTCTTTATCCATTTTGCTAGCTGAACGTACTTTTGACACTCGATGGGTACAATGTTACCTAAGAAATTCCTTGATGAAAACAAGTTAGCAGCCTATTCTCCCACTAATACTCTTACAATGGTGAAGATGAACCCACGCATTCTTTCCCTCTACGTTAACTGCTGTTGGAGTTGTCAGGAGAACCTGGTACAGTCCCTCCCATCGAACCTCCAAACCTTTCCTTATCCAATTCTTCACTAGTGCATAATCACCAGGCTTGACTTTAATGGAAGAAACCAAAAGAGGTAATTCACTATATGCTGCTAGCACCCTTGAATGCAAATACCTTAGTGCCCGAGTCAAGGCCAGAACGTAATCGGTCATCTCCATAGTAATGTGATTGAAGCTTATGACTTTTATGGCATTTTGGTTCCAAGGGGTTTTCAAAGGTCCTCCATAAATAATTTCAAATAAATAACTGGGCTCAGTTTCAATTTCCCTGCAGGTGTAACATGCATCTGAAACACAGCTATAGGGAGTAATTTGATCCAACCAATTCCTGCCTCCGCCTTCAATTTAGCTAATTTAATTTTCAGGGTATGGGTTCCCTTTCTACAAGTGCAGCAGCCAGTGATCGATAAACACAGTTTGGTTGCTTCTAGATTCCCAGATGTTCGCAGAATTCTTTACTAATTTGGCCAATAAAATGAGGATCATTGTCAGAACTAAACCAATTGGCATACTGAATCGAGGGATAATTTCTCTCATAACCACATTGACAACAGTGTCCGCTTTTTTATCAAGTGTTGGATATGCCGCGATCCATCTGCTGATTACATCGACAATTGCGAGTACATATCTATATCCCTAGCATGTACCCATTTGCAATTCAATGCTATCTTGGGTGTCCATAACATAGATCTGCAAGAATCGGCTTTGTTGGTCTGGGTCAGGCATTAACGAACCAATGTAATGATGAATCTGGCCTTGAATGATCACTGAAGGATTCCATCCAGGTGGCACCACTTCCTTGGCACCGAATGACGTCAGTTGAAATAAACAGTTGTATTGTCTAATATGCTTTCTGAACTCCTTTGCCTGTGGAGTGTCAACAGTATAAAATCTCATGAGTTCATCAGGCATTGCCTGCACAGGAGCAATGTTCACTTGACCATTCAATGCAGTCAAAGTTGGTGGTTTCTCCAGGGAAATGGTACGCTCGACAGTGAGGGCAAACCTTTGTCATTTGACCAATTTCAGAAGAAAGATGTCTCCTTACCAGTTGTGCATTTTGTCTTGTTGTATCTCTGGCCTGCTGTTCAGCCAGTCTTTTAGTTTTTTTATCTCCTGTCTCTTCAAGCCTTCTTCTTTGCGATTTTTCTCGTTCATGCTTGAGACACACACTTTGTCTTTGTGGTGTCTTCATCCCTACTGCATTGTGGTCTTGTTGATCATGCATACATTGAGTTATTTTTGGTTGTATCTCTTCATCCTTTCTTTGTGCTCTTTCTTGTCAATCCTTGAAACGCTCACTTCTTCGTGGCATCTCTTCATCACCCCTTGTGCTTTGCGTTCTTTCTCGTTGATCCTCAAAACGTTCAGTTATTTTTGGTTGCGCCTCTTGATCCTTTCTTCTTTGTCTTCTTTCTCGGTCATCTGCGAGACGTTGAGATGTTTCTTCTTCGGTCTCTCGTTCCCTTCTCAGTCTTGTTGCAGCTCGATGTTCAACTGCCCAGTACTTTAACCATCCTGCAGTTCTTTTTGTCCCTTTTCCTGACATGATGTCGAAAAATCAGCCTAAAGACAATTTCAGTTGTTAATGAACACTGAAGAATTTGTGCAAAACATTTTTCTGAGGCGGGGGCTGTCAGGGTGGGGTGGGGTGGGGGGTGGTAAACATTGTGCAGGCAAGGGAGGGGCACAGCTTCAGGCGGGGGCTCTCGTGAGCTGATGAGAAGGGGGGAGGGGGGCCCCCAGCAGGGGATGTGGGTGGCTTCAGTACGGGGCAGGAGTGGGCGCATCCTATAGGCAGGCGGAGGGCAGTGTCTTGATGTCAGTGGAGGGGGGGGGGGGATATCGGTGAGCGACTTACTCATGACCTCTGGACTCACTCACTGCCTTGGGATTAACTCATGGCCTTTGGACTGACTGACTCTCATGACTTGGACTGACTGATGCCCGACTTCTGGAGTCGCGTCCGACTTTTCTAAACTGAAAACTGTAACATCTACATTGAGGAACAGCTTCTTCCTGACAGCCATCAGGCTATTAAACATAACAAATAAGCATTGAACTACGAAATACTATATTATTTGTGCTATTTGTTATTTGTTGATCACACACACACAGACTCATTCACGCACACAGACTCATTCTCTCTCTCTCACACACACACACACATTCATACACAGACTCATACACTCACACACACATTCACACACACAGACTCACACACACACACTCATACACACGCACACACACACACGCATACACACACACACACGCACACACACTCATACACACACACATTCACACACACACTCATACACACACATTCACACACACACACACAGACTCATACACTCACACACATTCACACACACACACACACACACTCATACACACACACACATTCACACACACACTCATACACACACATTCACACACACTCATACACTCACACACATTCACACACACACACTCATACACACAGTCACACACACACACAGACTCATACACACATTCACACACACAGACTCATACACACACACACACATGCACACAGACTCATACACTCACACACACACATGCGCGCACACACAGAATCATACACACACACTCATACACACACATTCACACACACACACACACACACACACACACACATACACACACACACTCATACACACAGACTCATACACTCACACACAGACTCATACACACACAGACTCATACACTCACACACACACACAGACTCATACACACACACACAGACTCATACACGCATTCACACACACACTCACACACTCACACATACACACACATACAGACTCACACACACATACACACACACAGACGCATACACACTCACACACAGACTGATACACACGCGCGCGCACACACACACA
This sequence comes from Okamejei kenojei, assembly GCA_035221665.1. Lineage (NCBI taxonomy): Eukaryota > Metazoa > Chordata > Chondrichthyes > Rajiformes > Rajidae > Okamejei > Okamejei kenojei. Next base: position 9,973,064 of record CM069173.1, read on the forward strand.
TTCACACAGACTCATACACAAATACACAGACTCATACACACACACATTCACACACACACACAGACTCATACACACACACACACAGACTCATACACTCACACACACACATACACACAGACATACACTCACACACACACACACAGACTCATACACACACTCATACACACACACAGACTCATACACATACACACACAGACTGATACACATGCGCGCACACACACACATACACACTCACACACTCATACACATACACAGACACACACACACACGCACATACACACACGCACATACACACACACACACATACTCATTCACACACACGCACACACACACACCCAATATTAAAATGCCAAGTAACTTCAGAATGTGTTGAATACAGTGTGTAAAACAGATCTTTAAAGCCTGCTGTAGAGGGTGCTGCTGAAGCAAAATCATGCTTTAAATTACATCCAACATACACACTCACCACAGAGAGCAGTAAACTCATGAATGATTCAACAGCGTCTGCACTTGGCGCCATCTTGACGTCACCCTCTTGAACTGGAAATTACGCACTCAGCGCCCGCATGCCGCTAACCGGAAATGACATCATCGGCGCCATCTTGCAACCAAGCGAAAATCACAGAATAAGTGGCAATTTTGAAATTAAACACAGTTCTGATTTAATAACATGTTTATTCACTTTATCCATCCGAAAACTTTATCCATCCGAAATTGTGGGAAAAAACACTGAGCAACCAAGCCAGCAAAATACACATCAGTTCGCTGAAAAGCAATTAAAAAAACGGCAAGCAATTGCGGGAAAAAACATTGAGCAACCAAGCAAGCAAGCTGGCAAAATACGCATCAGTTCGCTGAAAAGCAATTTAAATAACGCCAAGCAATTGCAGGAACAAAACACTGAGCAAGCAAGCGAGCAATCCGGCAAAATACACACCAGTTTGCTGTAAAGCACATCAAGGGGACTCACTGTGGAGTAGATTTGCAGCTCAGAGAGCCGTGACCCTCTCGCTTCCTAGGTCTGGCAGAGACTGAGTGAGGCATGACACTTCCGGGTTTTATAGTCCCCGTGCCGCCAGCAGAGAGAATGGGGATATAAAAAAAACATTAATATCTCTCATTTATCAACGATGGGAAAAATCCTCTGGTCCAGGAAGGCGGACGGGGGCTCTGAGCGAGGTGGGTGGCCAAAAATGACCGCCGTAGGTGGCGGCGTTCTCTCGGAAATCGCAGCACAGTGGGCCAAAAGTGGTCAAGAACAGACTTTTAGTAATATAGATAGATATAAGGACTGGACAAGCTAGATACAGGAAAAATGTTCCCAATGTTGGGCGGGTCCAGAACCAGGGGCCACAGTCTTAGAATAAAGGGGAGGCCATTTAAGACTGAGGTGAGAAAAAAAAAATCACCCAGAGAGTTGTGAATTATGTGGAATTCCCTGCCACAGAGGGCAGTGGAGGCTAAATCACTGGGTGAATTTAAGAGAGAGTTAGATCGAGCTCTAGGGGCTAGTGGAATCAAGGGATATGGGGAGAAGGCAGGCACGGGTTATTGATTGTGGATGATCAGTCATGATCACAATGAATGGCGGTGCTGGCTCGAAGGGCCAAATGGCCTCCTCCTGCACCTATTTTCTATGTTTCTATATCCAATCAAAAAATGCATTCTCAACACCTTGGAGGTTCTCTGCAGAGTCCTCATACAGTTGAACAATAGCAAAGGACAACTGGATCTTTTCCTGCATATCAATCTAGGGCTCAGACTAGCTGGCGCCATTCACAGCCTGTAATTTTCCACAGACAAAGGTTAAGCAAGACTGGGAAATGCAGGGATCCTCCATGTTATAGTGTCCTTAATTTGGTCAATATTAACATCCTCTGCAGTGATACCTCGTAGATCCCTGAAGGTGCGCAGCGCAGACAGAGTCCCTGTGACCCACCATGCTGATTAATATGGACCCTTCTGTACCAATCCAGTTCATTGGCACGCATAAGGAATAGTAGTAGAATTAGATCATTCGGCCCATCAAGCCATTCAATCATGGCTGATCTATCTCTCCCTCCTAACCACATTCTCCTGACTTCTCCCAATAACCCCAATAACCGCACTAATCAAGATTCTATCTCTCTCTGCCTTAAAAATATCCACTGACTTGCCCTCTACAGCCATCTGTGGTTAAAAAAAAATCCACACATTCATCACCCTCTGAACTATCTTCATTGTAAATTGCTTTCCCACCTAATTTGGTATAATCTGCAAACCGCTTCTGTTCAACCCATTGATACCTGTGGTCCTGGCACTGATCCCTGAGGTACTCAGTGGGTCACAGGCTGACAATGTGTACAACAAGGCTGACTGAACCAGGTGATGAAGAGCTCTTGGTGCAAGTGTAGGTAAGCTACAAAAACATGAAGGACCTGTAAGGGAATAAACCAGTCACGTGGGAATGGACATGCTCAGGAGCTGGCAGAGTTTACTAACTAACCGGTCTGATGAGCTGACTGGACACTAGTTATTGAGATTGCAATCATTGAGTCTTACAGTGTGGAAACATGCCCTTCAGCCCAACTTTCCCAAACGTCCCATTTACATATGTCCTGTAATTCCGGTCCAAATCTTACCCACCCCCCTTAATCTGGTTCAGTCAAACACCGAATACGAAACACTGGAATCCAACTCTGTTTATTCTATAACACCAATACAATACATAGTCGAATACCGCGGGTCCAATCCTTGTTCCTACTCATTCGAGCCCATCAGCCTCGTGTAAATAGAGCAACTCCAGAAGAACAGCACACTCCAATGCACTATCCCAGAAGATCGGCACACCCCAATGTGCTCTCCCTTCTTTTATACCCTTACGGACACTTGGCACAGAAATACATGGGGGGGGGGGGGCAAACCCCTTAGTGCCTGAGTCAAGGTCAGAACGTAATTGGTCTTTTTTTTTTATAAGTAAGAAAAGATAGAGAAAAATAATATAGAGATAAGAAATCAAAAATAAAGAAGTGAATGGAGTATTAAAAAGTTATCCATCGTTGGAGATATATCCATGATTTGTTATACGTATTTCTTCATCTATTCCATTATTCAGGTTTCAGTCGGACTCTCACACCGAGCCATTTTGACCCTTTAGATATTCAATGTATGGAGACCGTATTCCTCTGAAAAGATCCAACCTGTCCATTAGGACAAGCCTCTATCTTTCCAGATGGAGTGTCTCCGACATTCCTGTAATCCACATTTTGATTGTGGGGGATGTAGGACCTTTCCAGAATTTTAATATTAATTTTTTCCCAATTATTAAACTATAATCAATAAAAAATATTTGATTTGTTGTTATTAATTGATCTGTTTCTAGTATTCCCAGTATTATTAACTTTGAGTCAGTAGTCAGATTCATATTAACAACATTTGAAATTATCCTAAATATTTCTATCCAAAATTTTGTAATTTTTACACAATTTGTAAATGAGTGTGTCAAGTTAGCTTCTAAGTGCTGACATTTATCACATATGGCAGATAAAACTACATAAAAAATGTTATGTAGTTTGGATTTTGAGTAATGTAGTCTATGTAATATTTAAAATGGTATAAGAGAGTGTCTAGCATTTAACGAACAGTGGTGTGTGTGTTGTAAACTTTCATCCCATACTTCTGGTCTAATAATTTGACCTAATAAGTTTTCCCATGATTGTCTATATATTTCGTCAATGGGACATCATTTTCCAATAGGATGTTATAAATGTATGATATCAATTTTTCTGTGTTCGGATGTTTATTTAGACATTCATCTAAAATTTCTGTCTTTCTATTTCTAATTTCCTGTGTGTTTGCTTTTACATAGTCACTAATTTGTAAGTATCTAAAATAATCTTTTGAATGTAATCCATAAATTTGTTGTAATTCTTGAAATGAAAGGAAAGAATTTTCTCTGTTGAGATCTCCCGTCTTATTAATTCCCTTATTTTTCCATTGCAAAAAGCCTTTATCCATCATGAAGGTTTAAATGTAACATTATTTGCAATGGTAAGGGCTAGTGATATTTTATGTTTTCTTTCTTTATTTCCAGATACGTATTCCACTTTCTATTATAGGATTTTCACTATAGGCTTTCTTACCTAAATTAATATTGGCAAATATTATCGAACTAATTTCAAAAGGCGAACAATCTTCTTTTTCCATTTTTAACCAAATTGGTTGTTTATCTGTCTCTACTAACCAAAAAATAATATTTATAATATTAACTGCCCAGTAATAAAACATAAAGTTTGGTAGTGCTAGACCTCCATTTATGTTTGATTTACATAAATGTTTTTTATTTATTCTATGGCTCTTATAATCCCAGATAAAGTTGGTAACTAAAAAGTCCACCTTCCTAAAGAAATTTTTAGGAAGATATATCGGAATCAATTGGAAAATATATAGTAATTGCGGAAGAAAAATCATTTTTATTACATTAATTTTTCCTAGCATTGAGATGGGTAGAGTTTTCCAATATAAAATGTTCTTATTTAATTTATTCAATAAGAGTGGGAAGTTGGATTTAAATAAAGAATCAAATCTTTTTGTTACATAAATTCCAAGATATTTAATTTTTTCGTTTGTTATCTTAAAAGGAAATTGTTGTAATATATGTAAGTTATTTACCATTATTGGCATGAGTTCACTTTTATTCCAATTAATACTATATCCTGAAAAAGATCCAAATTCAGTTATTAATTTTAATAAATTTTGGATACTAATTTCCGGTTTTGTAATATAAAGTAATACATCATCCGCATATAAGGAGATTTTATTTTCAGTATCTCTGGTATCATACCCATATATTTCAGGATGAGCTAATGGTTCTATTGCAAGTGCAAATAGTAGTGGGGATAAAGGGCAACCTTGTCTACAGCCTCTAGACTGAATTTAGTTGATAGCATTTGATTTGTTATTATTCTGGCTGTTGGATTAGTGCATAATAATTTGACCCAAGTAATAAACTTCTCTCCCTATTTAAAAGTTTCCATAACCGAACACAAGTAAGACCATTCCACCTGGTCGAAGGCTTTCTCCGCATCTAACGAAATAACTACTAGATCTTTATTAATACCTCTTTTTGAGTATATAATATTGAATAAACATCTCAGGTTATATGAGGAATATCGTTTTGGTATAAATCCTGTTTGATCAGGATGAATTAATTCATTAATAACTGTACTTAGCCTTTGTGCTAATATTTTAGTTAATATCTTTTGATCAGTATTTAAAAGAGCTATAGCTCTAAATGATCCTGGGTCATCCAGATCTTTGTCTATTTTAGGTATGTGTTATAATAGATTCATTTAACGTTTCTGGTAGTTTCTGCTGGGTATAAATATATTCATAGAGTGTCTTCAAGCATGGTGCAATCAGATCATAAAATGTTTTATAAAATTCCGAGCCAATACCATCTGGTCCCGGTGTTTTACCATTTTTTAATGATCTGATAGATTCTTCGATTTATTTTACTGAAATCTCAGCATTTAATGATTCTCTATTTTGTGAATCCAACCCATTCAGATTACATTTTTTTTAAAATGCTTCTTTTCCTATCCTGTTTTCTGTCGTTTTAGCAGAGTATAAATTTTTATAAGATTGCAAAAATCTCTCATTAATATCTTTAGGTTGTACTAAGGGTTCGCCATGTATAGAAATATAAATAAGTTCTAAATGTTATTATTAATAACATTATGAATTTATGTAAGAAGTATTTTCTATTAATATGTATTTACAATTAATAAAAATATTCATCAAAATAACGTAATTGGTCATCTCCGTAGTCATGTGATGGAAACTTACGACCTTTGTGGCATTTTGGTTCCATGGGGTTCTTAAAGGACGTCCACATACAATTTCAGCTGGGCTCAGTCTCGATTTCCCTGCAGGCGTGACACGCATCTGAAACAGAGCTGTAGGGAGTAATTTGATCCAATTAATTCCTGTCTCAGCCTTCAATTTAGCTAATTTAGATTTCAGGGTCTGATGTGCCCTTTTTACAAGTCCAGCAGCCTGTGGCCGATAAGCACAGTGCAGTTGCTGTTGAATACCCAGCTGTTCACAGAATTCTTTATTAATTAAAATGAGGACCATTGTCAGAACTAAGCCAAATTGGGATATCGAATCTAGTGATAATTTCTCGCATAAGCATCTTGACAACAGTAACCACTTTGTTATCAAGTGTTGGATAGGCCACAATCCATCCGTTGAATACATCGACAATCATAATTACATATCTATAACCTTGGCACTTCTCTAGTTCGATATAATCCATTTGAAGAGTTTCAAAAGGACCCATGGGCAAAGGCATTCTTCCATCCTCACATTCCACTCCTTTCCCAGTATTAAATTTCTGACAAATAATACTGCAGCTACTCCCTTTCTGGGCCAACGTTTGTAATCTTGGATGCCACCAAGTAGCTGAAAGAGCATCACCAATTGCTCTCGCATCACATTGAGTCGCAAAATGCATACACTCTACAACCCAAACTGCAAGAGGATCTGTCATACAAGTCTGTCCTGCCGGAGTAACCTACAATCTCGACATACAATCTATTGAACATCTAAGCTGTTTCCATAATCCTATATCCCCATCAGGAGCTTCTTGTTGAAATGAATAAAATCCTGGATGGTTGGCAGTGGCTGTTCCGAGGGAGATTTGTTAACTGAACTTTATATCTGCCTCATCATTTTTGGCACAGCCACCTTGTGTTACTGGGATACTTCCTTTGCTGCTGTTCAGCACAACGATTCCCTATGTTTATCGGGTCTGTCCCTTTGTGTGAGCGCTACACTTGATTACCGAAATTTGCCAAGGCAGAGCCTTCAATAAATCAGTCACCAATTGCGTATGAACTTTTTGAGTTCCAGCCGAGGTTAGGAATCCTCTATTCCTCCACAGCTGTCCAAAGTCATGTACTACTCTGAATGCATAAATAGAATCTGTATATATGTTTACTTTCAGATCTTTTCCAACAATACATGCTCTGATTGAAGCGAACAGCTCAGTCTGATGTGCTCAAAAGTAGCTGCCTCTGCAGTGTTCCCATCCTGGTCTACAATAACGTACCCAGAAGGTTTCTCTCCTTGGGGCCCTATGGATGCACTCTCATCTACGTACAGTGTCTTATTCGGGTCTTCTATAGAAGCGTCTTTTAGATCTTCACTTACAGATGTTTCTTCTTGTATTATGAACAAACAATCAAGTCCTGATTCTGACTGTTCCTCTGATGGTGAAATGAGGAAATATGCCGGATTAATAGTTGTACAGTGAATTGAAGTTTTGGATTATTCAATAAAGAAAATTCACATTTGATTTCACGAGCCATTGTCAGATGCTGAGTTCGCAGTTGTCCCAACAAGGCTACCACCGAATGGGAACTACTATCTCCTGCTGTAAGATCAGGTTTGCAGCAGACTGCAGACTATCATAGATTGCTGTTAAGATCTGGGTGCATATAGGGTGTCCTCTCGCTACGGGTCAAGCTTTGAAGAATAACAAACCACTGGTCTTTGCTTATCTCCATGTTTTTGGGTGAGGACTGCAGTTGAACTGTGCCTGCTTTGTCAATTAAGTTAGCTGTGCTTGTCCCGTGAGTGAATTGAGCTGTGCCTGCCCAGTGAGTGAACTGAATTGTTAGCCCTGCACTGTGCTTGAAAGGGATTCTTGGTCCTGCACTGTGCTTGACTTTGAAATGAAATGGATTGAATTGTTGACACTGCACTGACCTAGACTTGAAAGGAAATGGTTTGAATTGTTGGCTACTGTGGCTATTTAGGCCCTGCACTGTGCCTAATGAAATGGAATGGATTGAATTGTTGGCCCTGCACTGTGCCTCACTTGAAATGGAATGGATTGATTGTTGGGTGAGGATTGCAGTTGTTTCAATTCGGAAAGGATGGTACAGTAAAGTTGGAAGGGTCTATCATAGAGTGCCCTTCCTAGTGCTGGAGCCCGCATTAAAGACCTTTTTAAATTCTCAAAAGCTTTGAGCTTCTTTGGACAACTGAAATTCGCCCTCTAGGAATCATATGATTTGGGATCCAAGGTTGGCAGTAGTTCACTATACCGATCCACTGTCTCATCTGGTTCGCCTCTTGATACAGGAAATTTGCAAATTGGTTCAAGTCTACTACTCTCTAGACTTATTTCGGTGGCCGAAATTATTACTCCCAGAAACGTTACTTTTTGTTGAGCCATTAATAGTTTGGACTGAGAGACCACATATCCTAGGGTTGCCAAGTGGTTCAATAATTGAGCAGTATCCTCACGATTGCTCTGCTCATCTAAACTAGCCACTAACAAGTCATCCACATACTGAAGGTGGATTTTCATTTAAAACTTAAGGTGCTTAACTGCTCTTGAAGACATCGAAAAAACAAGGTAGGCAAATTAATGAATCCCTGAGGTAGTCTTGTCCACGTATATTGTTGTCCCCTGTAAGTAAAGGCGAATAAATACTGGCTGATTCTGTGCAGAGGTAATGAGAAGAAGGTATTCTGCAGGTCTATAATTGAAATAATCTTTGCTTCCGCTGGAATCAAAGCTAAAATATGAGCCAGGTTTGGCACCAAGGCATGGAGCGGTTCTCCCACTGCATTGACAGATCTTAAGTCCTCAATCAGTCTGAACTGGCCTTCTTTCCCTTCCTTGGGCACTGCAAGTATTGGTGTGTTGCAAATAGACTGACACTCCACTAAGATGTCTTGTTCCAGCAATCCCCGAATCAGCTTCTCTATACAAGGAATTGCCTGTTGTTTCAATGGGTACTGCTGTATCAAAGGCTTTGTCACCCCTTTCTGGAGAGCTACCTGGATGGGATCAATGCAAACACATCCTACCTGAGTTGCGTCTTCTCCCCAGACTTGCGGGTCCACATACTCACATACCTCACTCCCCAGATGCTGGCATTGCTGAGCAAAAACTGTCCTCGGGGTCTAATAAAACAGAGTACATTGGTTAGAAGATTTATTCTTCATATATTCTATTCTTCATGTATATTTAGATCTGCTAGATCAATTGCTTTCTTTACCATTGCTCCCAAGTCTTTCGCACTTGCTGGAAAATTCACTTTCATTGTGATGTGTGCAGCAACTTCTTTTCAATAGAAGCTTGTTTCAATATGTCTAGGTGTATTTTAACGTACTCTGCAGTTTCATATTGTCCTGTTACCCGTGCCAAAATAGTCACATTCCAATTTTTCCCTCCATGAGGTCCGAAAAAGTTTTCTAATTATTTTATTTCCCCTCTTCTATCATAGGCCAATGTAATATGAAGTGCTGGCTCTTCATCTAAGTCTAACGACCACCATTGTTGAATAGCATTGCTTTTCGGGAGCCCATGGGGTTACTATTATTCCACCGTCGCTGCATTCAATTTTCAATTCTAATGTGCAGAGCAAATATCTAGCCATTAAATTGCAATCCAATCGAGGTGTTATGAATAGTAAGATTAAATGAGAACTTACCAGTTTGAAGTTTGATCTTTGTTTTAGGAGGAGTTAATATGAGGGATTATGTGAAGAAGCCCGCCAGCCCGCATGCGCATCAACCTTCAAAGCAGCAGATAACAGTTGTTGAACTGAATATAGGAAGATTCGAGAAACTAGAACTACCAGCTGACCTTTATGAGAGAGGGTTGGGAGCGGAATCCCACATCGTAACTCCTCATAAAATAAAGATGAAACTTCAAACTGGTAAGTTCTCGTTTAATCTTACTATTTTATTTCGGAGTCACGTGAGTGACTACGTGAAGATTTCAAAGTTCTGTGATGTCATGCCGTGAACACGAGTCCACACAACACAACTGCATCAGTTGACCACAGATGAGTGAACATTAATAATGCATTGAGAGATGACATAGATGTAAAAATGCTGATGCTTTTAAATGAACAAATAATAATAATAGCAACCCCTCTCATCCGGGAGGAAACTATAAAACAGAACCTAAAAATAGAGTTGTCATATACCCCCGGTCTGGTAATTGGTTTGTTATAAAATGTTTGGAAAGGTTAGTTCGTTTGACCATCCTGAGGCCGCTAGTGTGTGGTCTAGCGGAACGTCCATAACCCTCATTGCTGATGTTGTTGCAGCCCTGGTGGAGTGTCATTTCAAAATGTCAGTGTTCACTCCTGCATAAGCCAGAACCCGTTTTAACCACCTGGAGATGGTCTGTACTGATACCTTTTTATGAGGTTTTATGTAACTAACAAACATAGCTAGTTCAGAGCCTCTAAGGCTCTTGGTGACCTTAACATACTGTTGTAGATGTGTGACCACACACAACCAAAGGTCCATGGGGTATGCCAAAAAATCTAGTTTGAGACCTGATGCCCCCTGGTCTGCTCTGCTTGACTAAGTCATATTTTAAAATGTTATTTTGCCTGCAGATTTAACCATCCAGTCCAGTTTATGCAACGACTGGATCCGTTGCGCTGAAACCAGCGCCACGAGCATAACCACTTTGTAAGTGAGTTTGACCAAGGACTGGGATGTCGCTGGAGCCCACCGGCAAAGCAGTGTCAGCACAAAGTTAACATCCCATATCTCTGAGTACCTGGGCCTGGGAGGTTTTGAGTTGAAGATACCCTTCATAAATCTGGCTATCAGTGGGTGAGACCCGACAAAGTGATGTCCCGATCCCAGCAACAAGTATGACGACAAGGCACTTCTGGCACAAAATATGGCACTATAACACTATCCCTCGTCAAAATTAGTTTAGAGAGGAATTCCAAAACATCTATTATACGTGCCGTGTCATACGTCTGTTGGACTGTAAACAGAACACTTCCCATTTATTGATATAGGAGGTGTACTATTTCTTGGTACTATCTCTCCAGGCCGCAATGATCGTGACCAATGTATGACCAGGCAGTCCGAGCCCCAGGTAAGGTCTACTCAGAGTCTGCAATCAATGATTTGATTCGATCATGCAGTGGATGGTCCTCCCCAGTCACGGGGTGAACCAGCAGATTTCTGCATTTGGGAACCGCCATGAAAGGCTCTGTTATCATTCCCAATATGAGTGGGAATCATGGCTGCGTAGGCCAGGCAGGCACTACCAAAATGCCTGAGTTGCTGGATCTTTAGCAAGCACCGACTGATGTGGCAAAATGGAGGGAATGTATAAAAGAACATTCCTCCCCAATGTAGCGAGAATGCATCTACCGCTACTGCCCCTGGTTCCCATGCAACATACTTTGGTATCTGGTGAATGTGTCGATAGGCGAACAAATAGATATCCGGTGTTCCATACCTTTTCGGAGTTCATGGAGGTAAATAATGAGACCTATTTACCAGCTTCTCTAACTCCAGGTTGCTTACCTTTGCTGGAGCTTCAGCGAAGTTTCATTCGCAGACTATGTCCATCATGTTTGTCATTTCTATTAGATAGCTGATGCTGTTGGTCAACTTCTCTTGTAGTGGCTAGTCTGTCCCCGACGGTGCAACAATTTTGGAGGCAAAGCAGACCTCTTTCCCTCATGCGATTGTCGTACATCATGCATACATACATCGTACATCATGATTGTCGTAAAGCATGCGATCCCGGCACATAGTCATATTCCTGTTTGGGGTTAGTCCATACTAACCTTTGACACTCTTTTAGAGTGGGAGTAAATTGCACCTGAACCAGGTGTTACCATCCGTATTCCTCGAATTGTCTATGCATGCTTCTGTACCGAGTATGTTTTGCGACACCATCTCCCATAGTATTTTGGGTGGGAGGCAATGCGAACCTTGAACCAAGGCAGCTGCAGGCATATGACTTGAACTGCCTGTGTATGCTTCCGTGATACGGGGCATAATATATATGGCTCCATCTTCATCCTTCATGCATCCGAATGGGAGGACTTATGCAACCTGAACCAAGAGCTGCCTCAGGCATGTGTGCATATATGTTAGCACCATCTCCATCACTACGTTCAACCGAGTGGGAGGAATTGCAACCCTGAACCATGCGTTGCTTTAGGGATATGTGCATACTTCTTTAGCACCATCTTCACCACTCCGCTCATTTGAGTGGGAAGAAATTTGCAACCCTGAACCAGGAGCTGCTGCCTGACATGCCTTAAGACTGAGCATTCTTTGTGTTGCAACTTGATTCGTCAGATGTTCATAACTGAGACAGGTCCCAAACTTCTCTGACATAGATGTCCCAAGACTTGGCAGTTTGCCCTGAGTTGAGGTTGTCAGGTTGCTCCCTTCAGCAGCTGCCAGGACTAACTGTGCAAATCAATGCTCTGTAGGTATCCTTATTTACCAAACAGGCTGCACGTGCTAGTGACTCCGAGTCCTGCTCCTTTCCGATGACAGTGCAGTATACAGGGAAGGATTGGAGCGCCTCTGGCCCCCATTCACCAGACAGAGTGGGAGAAATGCTAGAAAAAAACCTGCCAGGTATTAGTCATGGGCAATGACATTTACATGAATGAACCCCATCCCAATTAAATCAGAGATTTGATCACTTTATTGATGTGTATAAAGTTGGCATCTTTGGGAAGAATCTTCCACAGTCCACTTTAATGAGTAGAATTACCATGACGCCACCATGTGTAGCTCCCACAGGTGACTGATAGGCACAGCTCAACAAGACTTCCCAAGCCAGGGGCTCTAGACTGCCATGGCAGGTCTACTACACCTTTTTTATTGGTGAAAGTGATAATGATTATTCCTTGTAATTTCTCTCTTCTAAAACATAACTAAATTGGCATGATAATGCAGCTGGTAGAGCTGATGGCAGAGACCTGGGCTTACAGCACCAGACCTGGCTTCAATCCTGACCACAGATGTATCTGTGTGGAGTTTGCAGCTCATAAGATGTATTGGTTATGATAGTCACAAACGTGACCCTGTGGCAACTATTATAAATGTCCACTTTATTATAGCCATACCTTAAAAGAATACACTACAACTGGTCCACACAACGCATGTTTCGGAAAGAACCAGACCCATGTACCTGCATGGTTACCGGTGGGTGGTCTTGTGGTAAGCCCAAAGGCCCCTGATGTGGGTTCTATTCCCGTCCTGATTTGGAGGGTAGGATTGCTGGGGTGGGTGGATTGCACATTTTCCCTGAGGGCCGGCTTGGGACTTGGCCTGAAGACCTCTGCCCGGAGAATCAGCTTTCAAGCTGCCACCAGCTTCAGTGAACCGCTTACTGCCAATGGAGGTGTAGGGGTGTTTGTCATCGAAACGGTGAAGCTTTGCTCGTCATTGGTACCTTGATTAGTCCGACAGCTTATGCTCCCTCATACCTGGTCCTTTATCTGTTGGATAGGTCTTCCCTGAAGAGAAGATTCGGCGGCGGACATTGCTGGCCTTACATAAGCCTGTAAATTTGGACTCCATAGTCTCCCCAAATTGCGCTGTTCACTGCCGGCATTTTCAGGAATGCTCAATTTACAGGTGTATGGTACTTTCCGTCACCTGTTCCTGTAATGTTGTGACGTGAGGTAGCTGTTACAAGGCATGTAACGTGAGGGAAACTCTGCCCCCCTCCCCCCGCCCCCCCCAGATTTTCCAGTATGTTCCAACCTAGTCAGTCATACACTGACGCCTCGCACTCCCCTCCACAGAGAGGGAGATTTGTAAGCAGCCCTGAAACAGGCGCTGCTGCAGGCCCCTGAAGAGACCTGCGATGATATGGCCCCATTTCACGGACCATATCAGGATAGAGCACCACGTTTATGAGGACCATCCATGCTCCATCTGGGACCCCCATGTATGTCGGAGGGGAACCCTCCTGGCCTGGCTCATCCCAGCCCAGGCCTCTCCGACTCCGTTTGGCTGCCCACCTTTTTGGGGCTGCCGAAGTCGGAAGTCGCTGACCGCAGAGTCAGCGACTCGGATGGCGAACCCGACGGCCACCGGCTACCTACATTTCCGCAGTCCATAGCTGGTTTCCCCGCGGCCCATCCGGATTTCGCCCCGTACTTCAATATCCAGCAAAAAATTCTGCAAAAGAGATTCCTGCAAGCAAAAGAACAACCTGAAAAATAAGTTAGAAAACTTACCTGCACGATTTGAAACTTACCGCTGAAGGAGCGACACGCCTGCCAGCCAGTCGTGTGCCTTGCGTTAGACGTATTGACGCATATGCGGGCTGGCGGGCTTCTTCACGTAGTCACTCACGTGACTCCAATGTAAAATCTATGTTTTATTTCCTTGCTTCGATACAGCACTTCAACTAGCTTGGGATGGGATACTGGCAAACTTGTCCCTGAAATCCAGATAGGCTCTGAACTTCACTAGACTTGGGAAGGGTATAAATGGATTGAAGAGATGACATGGATGCCCCTGTATCTACCAAAAAGGTGCATATTCTTCGTTCTACTCGCAATGACAGTACAGGTTCATCGTCAGATTTGCATCCGTTCACCACCAAGTTAGCTAATCAGGAATGTGAGAATGGATTATTTGGAGAGAAGTGTGTTTGTCTTCTCTGCCCCTGATTTATTTGCCAGATCCCTCTTTGCTCTCTGTGCTCTCTCTATTGGCCCCCTCCTTCCTGTCGATTTTGTGTCGGGCACTCCCTACTCCAGTCACCTTGTCCACCGCGAATATAACATTGTCTAGTCACAATACTCTATTCCCTTTCCAGTGTTGTCTTTGGGAAATTGGTTCTAAGGGAGGTGGTCCATCAGAGACCTGGATAATCCGGTTCTGGGGCCCTTGTCCAATGTGGAGCATCATGCCTTGCTCTTGTCTGAGGACTATTCCATAAGTCTAAATTACATCTTGGCGCCTCCTTTTTCGTACATATTCAGTTTTTGCCATAACTACTGGCTGGTTTTCTTGTTTTCTAATGTCTTTCCAGTGATACCTAACCGCACGAGCCATTTGACTTCCACTGTTCTCTGATGAATCCATGTTGTTTGCCTTGATTGCTTCTGCTACATTAGTTGGCAGACAGTTTAACAATATTGCACAGTACGGAGGAGAATTTTCCCCATTCCGAAAATGTAAATCTCCCGACAGATTCATATATAGTTCCGAGAACCTTTCTAAAAACTCATTTGCTCCCTCTCCTTTCTTTGGTCTAACATCCAGAATCCTAGCGTGGTCTATTGGCTTCTGGAGGACAGTGGCAAGAGCAGTTAAAACTGCATCATCTCTTGCGTTGTTATCAGCGATTACATTAGCCAGTGCCTCGTGAGTTGGTTGTCCTAAAGTGGCTAGGAACCTGGTATGCTCTGTATGGGTTATGATCTGTTGTTTACAGCCCTCAAATCTCTCGAATCCCCATGATACACACGCGTAGTGGTCCGGAGATGGTCCACAAAAGAAGCAGATGATTTCTTTCTGTCAGGTATTTTACTCAGTACTGCCATCATTTCATTTGGTTTCCATGAGGAATACACATCAATGGTTCGAGGATTGTTTGCACCAACTGCATTATCCGGATCAAAGGCTGGGTTAGGCATCTCCCTAAATGGGAACTGACGACGGGATAGTTGCCCTTCCTTCATAATCATTCCTATGTCTGACTCACTCTCTGTGTCCCCAGAGACTACTTTGCCCTTGATGTCTCATCCTCATCACTAGGGGGAAGGTGGTATTTTTAAAGGCATATCTTGTCTCTCTAGGTGGTCGTTTTATTCTCCTAGGTTTAGGTTCGTAAAACGGTTCTGGTGATCGCACTTTGTCTTTAAACACGGGAGCTATTTTCATTGTCTTGCTCCTTGTACTGAGCGCTAATGCAATACCTGCAGCTGTTAGGGTCAAAGAGCTCTGTGCTGCTGCTGCTGTCTGGTGAACAGGTGTTACTATAGGATCGGTAGGGAATGTGAGTGGTGCTGCAGGCACAGGAGATGGTCTGTGAGGCACATGAGGTGTTGGATGTTGAGGTGGCATATATGGATGTGGAGGTGCAAGGGGAATAAGGTGGAGGCTGCAAACTTCTGTTAATTCGAATACTCTCCCAATCTTCCAAATATTCTTAATCTCCCCCTTCCAAACGAAAGCCAACCAATTTACAATGGAAACAATAGCTCAAGCTATTCACACTTCACTCACAAAATTTTACAAATTTAACAAATGACTTAACAAGTTTGCTCACAAAACAATGGCCAACATTTCTTCAACGCCTCAGTAAGTCTCTCACACAATCAATCTATCTCCTTTCAACTGGGTACCCAAGAATCTTTCACACAAATCTCACACACAGAAATCGCACAAGCTTTTAAATTGGTAAGCACTCTCAGCTCAAGGTGGGGACCACCTTCTTAACGGAACAATCAAACACACTTCAGCAGCAAATCTCCGACACTTAAACAATTCAATCCAAACAGTTTAAGAATAAGGAGAAAGCCATTTAGAACGGAGACGAGGAAACACTTTTTCTCACAGAGAATGGTGAGTCTGTGGAATTCTCTGCCTCTGCGGTGGAGGCAGGTACTCTGGATGCTTTCAAGAGAGAGCTAGATAGGGCTCTTAAAGATAGCAGTCAGGGGATATGGGGATCAGGGAGGAACGGGGTACTGATTGGGGATGATCGGCCATGATCATTGACTGGCGGTGCTGGCTCGAAGGGCCAAACGACCTACTCCTGCACCTATTGTCTATTGTCAAGCAAAAGCAGATAAGGTTGCAACACGCAAGCAAAATAGCATTTAAACAAGAAATAATACTACTAATACCTATCAGGCAAAAACACACTGCAATATAAAATACAAACATTCAATTAATAAGCATTCGATACAATACAGTTCTAATGCATATCACAATATTCTAAATTACCCTCTCGCCCGGACTGCTGCCGCGCCTGTCACGTAACGCGAGACGACCTCACCAAGCCAATTGCGAACTGACGTCACGAAGATCTCGCAGCATCGCTGACGTCGTACCTTCGGCAACCAATGGCGAAGCCCATCGGTTGTCGAAGGAGGAGGACCCGCCTGCGGCCGGGGGTGGATGAGAGTTCCCGGGGTTGGAGCGACCGGGGGCCCGTGTCCTCGGTGCACAAGCACGGGTCCAGCTTGTTCTGAGGCTGCACTGAAGGGAGCAAGGGTGAGAATGGGCGGATGGAGCCTGGACATTAGCACTCGGGAGAAGGGAAGAGCAGCAAGGGGACTGAAGCCAAATTAGACAATAGACACCAGACAATAGGTGCAGGAGTAGGCCATTCAGCTCTTCGAACCAGAACAATATTCACTGTTACCATGGCTGATCATCCATAATCAGTACCCGTCCTGCCTTCTCCCCATATCCCTGGACTCTGCTATCTTTAAGAGCTCTATCTAACTCTCTCTTGAAAGCCTCGAGAGAATTGGCCTCCGCTGCCTTCTGAGCCAGAGAATTCCACAGATGTGTAAAAAAGTTTTTCCTCGTCTCCGTTCTGAATGGCATACCCCTTATTCTTAAACTGTGGTCGCTGGTTATGGATTCTCCCAACATCGGGAACATGTTTCCTTCCTCTAGCATGTCCAATCCCTTAATAATCATTTATGTTTCAATAAGAGCCCCTCTCATCCTTCTATATTCCAGAGTGTACAAGCCCAGCCGCTCCATTCTATCAATATATGATAGTTCCGCCATCCGGGAATTAACCTTGTTAACCTATGCTGCACTGCTTTAATGGCAAGAATGTCCTTCCTCAAATTTGGAGACCAAAACTGCACACAGTACTCCAGGTGTGGTCTCACTAGGGCCCTGTACAACTGCAGAATTGTTCAAGTTATGTTTGCTTATAACAGATAGCAACACAGAAGTTAGTAATACAATAACATCTTTATTTCGCCAGGCGGGTATGGGAGTCAACTCTCACAGTATGTCAAATACACAATACAGAGTCTCTCTCTCCACACACAGAGGTAATGTTCAATCAGATATATTTACACCCTAATAATCAGCAATTCATTATCTTACAGAGCATTGTCTTGTCCATATATAGTTAAAATCAGAGGATTGACAGGTTCTTCCAGTAGAGGAAAGGTTAACCCATATATGGTTATGCTGAAGGAGCTATTTTCTGCAGATTCAAGCACTCTTGTTTTTTTTTTAAATCTTGTTCATTAATTGTTTGTACATTGCAATCTATAGAGCAGAGGGAAAGAACTGTTGTCTGAACATCTCGCTTGTTCAATAGAAGGGCAAAACATTCATGTTATTGTGCTGTAATGTCGCTAGTGTAGTAGGAGAAAGGTTAGGCATTCATTTTCTAACTTCTAAATCTACAGCAAAATCCATTTTGTAATTTCTAAATCTTTAAATTCTTTGAGAAGGACGACTTTGGTCCTATACTCAACTCCTCTTGTTATGAAGGCCAATATGCCACTCGCTTTCTTCACTGTCTGCAGCACCTGCATGCTAACTGTCAGTGACTGATGATCAAGGACTCCCAGATCTCCCCTTGTACTTCCCCTTTTCCCAACTTGACACCATTCAGATAATAATCTGCCTTCCTGTTTCTGCCACCAAAGTGGATAACCTCACATTTATCCACATTGAATTGCATCTGTGCTGCGTCTGCCCACTCACCCAACCTGCCTCCTGATAGCATCCTCCTCACAATTCACCCTGCCACCCAGCATTGTGTCATCTGCAAATTTGCTAATGTTAGTTCATCCCTTCATCTAAATCATTAATGTATATTGTAAATAGCTGTGGTCCCAGCACCGAGCCTTGTGGTACCCCACTAGTCACTGCCTGCCATTCTGAAAGGGACCCGTTAATCCCTACTCTTTGCTTATGTCTGCAAACCAATTTTCTATTCATCTCAGTACTCTACCTCCAATACCATGTGCTCTAATTTTGCCCACTAATCTCAGGTTATGTGGGACCTTATCATGCTTTCTGAGAGTCCAGGTACACCACATCCACTAATTCTTCCTTGTCCATTTTCCTAGTAATATCCTATAAAAATTCCAGAAGATTAGTCAAGCATGATTTCCCCTTCATAAATCCATGCTGACTCGGACCGATCCTGCTACTGCTATCCAAATGTGCCATTATTTCATCTTTTATAATTGACGCCAGCATCATCCCCACCACTGATGTAAGGCTAACTGATCTATAATTGGAAAATTATCACTAATGCATCCACAATTTCTAGAGCTACTTCCTTAAGTACTCTAGGATGCAGACCATCAGGCAAAGGGGATTTATCAGCCTTCAGTCAGATCAGTCTACCCAGTACCATTTCCTGAATTTCCTTCAGTTCCTCCATCACCCTAGATCCTCTGGCCACAAGTACGTCAGCGAGATTGTTTGTGTCTTCCTTAGTGAAGACAGATCCAAAGTACCCGTTGAACTCGTCTGCCATTTCATTGTTCCCCATAAAAAAAATCACCTTTTTCAGTCTTCAAGGGTCCAACTTTGGTCTTAACTATTTTTTTCCTCTTCACATACCTAAAGAACCTGACACTTCCAATATTCCATTCTCCCTCTCAAATTGTAGATTAAAACTTATCGTATTATGTTCATTACCTCCTAATGGCTCCTTTACCTTGAGTTCCCTCATTGAGGTAAAACATGGGTCCGGCTGCAGCTGTCCCAGGATGGAAGTGTGGGCCCTGGTCCTGATCTTCGGCCCGACGATGCAGGACCATGAGGTTCATTCCACGTCCTGGGACCAGGGGTCGTGGGATGGGAAGGGGAAGTATTGACTCGACTGAACTGAAATGGTCGATGCAGAGAAACTGCTCCCTGCAGCAGTTAAGTCTAAGAGTGGAAGTGGAACATTTTGGAAACATTAGGCAGGTCGGTCAGCACCTACGGGGAGAAAAGCAGAGTTTCGGTTCCGGGTCTCAGCTCTGTTTCTCTCACCACAGTCACTGCCTGGGCTGATGAGAATTCCCAGCAGGAATTCTGTTTATATCGGACTTACAGCATCCACAGATTTTATTTTCTTCCCATCTAAAAAATGGAAGCTGAGGTTAAAAACTAAACTGAACTGTGCTTGGTCTGTACCTGGTAAATTTTAGAAGAATGAGAGGTGATCTCACGGTTTCTCGTGGTTTGTAGACTGACCTAGAAGGATGAACGAGATGGCGATTGCATCAAACGTGCCATTCCCATGTGGATCTGGGAACTGACTAGTGGAATCTTGTGGACCTGAGTGCTCCTCCACCTTAGACATCGGGGTCTTCTCTTCTTGACTGCCGGTGAGTGAACAGTGAGTGTGTGTTGATACCTTACTCCACCAGTCCCTGCCTCAGGTTTAACAATGCCATCCTCTTGTTCAAATCCCTTCTTTGCCCTCACGCTTTCTGTAACCTCCTCCACTCTTCTGGCCCTCTGAAATCTATGCTCTCCTCCACCTGTGGCAATGTCATGTTTCTTCCCTTTTCAGATTTGAGGTTTCTGACCAGTGGTGTGCTGCAGGAATTATTACTTGGTCCTTTCTTGTGTGTAAATATCTTAATTCCCCTGCTCCAATCCTAACCTGAAACATTCCCTCCACAAATGCAGCATATTCCTGTTGAGTTCATCCAGCACAGCGTGTAAAGGTAGAACTGTTGGTTTGTAAATTTGTAGACAACACCAAAATTGGTGAAGTTACGATCAGTGAAGAAGGTTGTGAAAGTATACAACAGGATACAGATCAGCCTCAGAAATGGATGGAGAAATGTGAGATGGTGTTTGCTTGGAGCAAATGAAAGGAGTTGCACTTTGGTAGGTCTAATGTAAGGGGAAAGTTTATCGTTAATGTCTTGGACCGTCAACAGCATCGATTTGTAGGGGGATTTTGGGGTACACTACAGCAACTTAAAACTGGGATCGCAAGTAAATAGTGTGGTAAAGACAGCAGATAATGTACTTTGTCAATTGGTGTATTGCATAAAAGGGTCAGGAAGCCAAGTTGCAGTCTTGGCGTATTGTCTGGTCACCCCATTACAGGAATGTTGGGGAGAGTGCAGAATACATTTACCAGAATGTTGCCTGTATTAGATGGCATTTGCTTTAAGGCAAGGTTGCATAAAATTGGATTGTTTTCTCTGGATCCTGAGGTAGAAGTAGATAAAATTAGGAGGGGCATATATAGTGTGGATAGTCTGATCCTTTTTCTCTGGCTGAAATTGTCAAAAACTAAATGACTTGGCTTTTAGGTTTGAGAAACAACATTTAAAAGAGATGTGTGTGACCGCTGTTTTACACAGGGTGGCATGGGTGCCTGGAATATGTTGTCTGGAATGTGCTGGAGGTGCTGGCAGATAGAATAGTGGGATTTAAGAGGCTTTGCATAGACACATTGATATAGAGGGATATGAATCACATGCAGGCAGAGGGGATTAATTAAATTTGGCATTGTGTTTGTTTAGTTTAGTTTGGAGATACAGCGTGGAAATAGGCCCTTCAGCCCACCGAGTCTGCACCGACCAGCGACCTCCGCACATTAACACTATCCTACACACACTAGGGACAATTTACACTTACACCAAGACAAGCCAATAACCTACATACCTGTACCTCTTTGGAGTTGGGAGGAAACCGAAAATCTCGCAGAAAACCCACACGGTTATGGGGAAAATGGACAAACTTTGTACAGACAGTACCCGTAGTCGGAATCATTTGGGACTGTTCCTGCGCTCTTCTATGTTCTTCTCTTTTTAGATGCTGCAGGGATCAGTGTTGCTTGCTGTTGTGTGTCATGTATATTTACATAAATAAGTAGCATAATTATAAAGTTTACATAATTATAAAGGTCACTCCACAGTTAGTGGTAGAGTGAAGAGGGGTATCTAAGTTTGCAATTGAATGCTGATCAATTGGGAAAGCGAGTACGGGAATGGAAATGTAACTTAATTTGGACAAGTATGTAATGATGCATTTTGAAAGTTAAATCAGGTAGGAGTACACAATGACGACACATAATCTTATACATCTTCACCTCCACTGCTCCAAGGAAATCCAGCTCAGCCTGTCCAGTCTCTCCTTATAACTGATTGATTCCATCCCAGGATACATCCTGGTGAATCTCCTCTCCAGTGTAATCTCGTCCTTCCTACAATACGGCACCAGTGAAGTCCACACTGTTCCAGCTGTGTCCACACCAAAGTTTTAAAAGGTTCTTGTAAGACGTGTATTCTGACCAATAAAGACAAATATCCCACAGGCCTTCTTCACCTTCAGGAGTTTTTTGCATGCCCATCAACATCTCTCTATTCCACAATATCTCCTCAGCCCATGGTATATCTGACTCTTGTTTAACCCTGCCAAATGCTTCACCTCACATGTATCAGGATTATGTTCCATTTATCAATTTTCCAGCGGATCCATATCAATCTATATACCAAGCCAAGCCTGCATTCCTCACTGTCAACCAGCAGTTCTTGTGTTATCTATAAACCTGTCAACCGTACCTCCTGTATTTGCATCTGAATTGTTAAATGAGATGGCAAACAGCAAGTGACCCAGCACTGATCCCTGTGGTACACTACTGCCAACAGGATTTCAATCACAAAGGTAACTTTCTAACATCACCTTCCATCTCTTTTCACCAAGCTACTTTTGGATACCTATGGCCACATTACTTTGAATACCATGGGTCTAATGTTTTCGACCAGCCTTCTATGTAGGCCTGTCTGAGGTCCATGTGAACAACATTTACCAAAGCCACTATCAATATATTTAGTTACTTTTTCATAAATCTCAATTACATTAGTCAGATTGGATCTCCCACCAACAAATCAGTGTTATCTGAACAATTTCTGCCTTTCCAAATGCTGATTATTCCCGTCACTCAAAGCTTTTTCTAAGAATTCCCACACAAGTGACCCTAAACTAACTATCTTGTTATTGTCTAGCTTATCCCTGTTGCCCTTCCTGAATAAAGGTGTCTCATTTGTTGTCTTCCAACCAATCAGCATCTCATCTGTGACCAGTAAAGATATAAATATCCCCGTCAGTCCCCCAGTAATCATCTCCATGCCCAACAAAGTAGCCTGGGATATTTTTCATCAGTCCTGGGGAATTATCCACCTTTCGGCCTGTTAAGATATCTGAGTGATCTCAAGAAATTCAATTAACACTTAAAATCTCCAGCCATAATGAATTATAAATGAATACAGGTGAGAACTAGGAGTAGGAGTGGCGGCGCTGCCCTGGCAGCAGCGGCTCGCCTGCAGTCCGTCTGTTTTTCTTTTTATTTGTTGTTTTCTTGTCTTCTTTTTCGCGATAGTTTGAGTTGATTATGTAGTGTGTGTGTGTGTGTGGGGGGGGGGGGGGGGGGGGGTGGGAGAAACTTTCTTAGTCTCTTCCTTTTGGGGGGACGCGACTTTTCTTGTCGTATCCCCTGTCTCCGTCTGCGCTGAGGTCTATCGCGGAGCTGGCGGCCTCCAACTTTAACTGCGACCGACCCAAGGCTCCGGAGGTAGAGCCAGCCAGGACTTACCAGCACGGGGCTGGCCGACTTCGGGGCTGTGGCGGGTTCGGGCATTCCGGCGCCCCGACTCGGAGCTGTGGCGGCTTTCCGGAGGCGGTGGCGGCGGCAGCGACTTCGGAGGTTCAGCCGCGGGCCCAGTGGACGACATCGTTGGGAACTCGCAGGTCACAGGTTGGTGACCTGTTTTTCCGGAGCTCCCGCGGCAACAGCTGCGTCCGCTGGACTGGAGGGCGGCAGCTTCGGCCCGCTCGCGGAGCGCGGTTCACCCGCGGGACTTATTTACATCACCCGGTGCGGTCACAACATTGGAGGCCCGGGTCGCCTCAGCGCAGAGGGAGAGGAAGAGGAAGAAGGGAAGAGACAAAGACAAGATTTTTGCCTTCCACCACAGTGAGGAGGTGCCAGGTGAACTCACTGTGGTGGATGTTAAATATGTGTTTATTGTGTGTTTTGTTATTTACTATATGTATGACTGCAGGCAACAAAATTTTGTTCAGACTGCAAGGTCTGAATGACAATAAAGTTTTCCAAGCTCCCACTAACAGGCCTGATTCTTTCCCTGGTAACACTTTTGCTCTTAATCTATTTAGCAATCTTCCTGAGGTTGTCCTTGATCTGAGCTGCCACTAATTTTCCTGATTCCTCTTTCCCTCCTGAATTTATTTCACAACTACCACCTTCTCCCCCAGTCCCCTCTCTATAATCATGAAGTCTCTGCGTGGGACCTTGTCAAAGGTTGTTTGATGTCCATGTGAACCACATCTGTCTTTACTACTTTTCTTAATTTATTTAATCAATCCCTCAACATCCCTCGAGATTCAGGAATCCCTGGAATTTCTGCCCTAATGGAGCATGTTGGACATGAATTCTGAAAGAACTCCAACTTCCCTGTACATGTACATTTCCCTGCAAGTCACTTCTCCCCATGCACATTTTCCAGGTTCTTTCTTATGAACTGACTGGAATCCGTTTGTAGCCCAGGCCACCCTTGACTCCCACACGGACATTGACTTATACATGCTCTGTTTTGGACTTTATCAACTCCACCATCAACAGTGTCACCACCCTCAAACGGATTACCACATTCCCGAATCAGAAGCCGTGGATGAACAGCGAGGTCAGGCTACTGCTGAAAGCACGAAACACCGCTTTCAGGTCAGGCGATGCTCGAGCCTACAGTTCATCCAGGGCTAACCTGAAGAGGGGCATCAAGAAGGCCAAGCATAGCTACAAGCTAAGGATTGAGGATCACTTCAATAACAACTCAGACCCTTGACGCATGTGGCAAGGCATCCAGGCCATCACGGACTATAGATCCACCAACACCACCCCCACATCCAGCGACGCATCCTTCCTTGAGGAGCTTAACCACTTTCATGGCCGCTTTGACAGGGACAATCAAGAGATAGCCATCAATGCTGTGCTCCCTGCTGATCACCAGCCCCTCACACTCACCCCCTACGACGTGTATGTGGCACTGAGCAGGATTAATGCACAAAAGGCTGCTGGCCCTGACGGCATCCCTGGGCGCGTCCTCAGGACCTGTGCCTAGCAGCTGACAGACGTCTGGACTGACATCTTCAACATGTCACTTGCGCAAGCAATTGTCTCCACGTGCCTTAAAATGACTTCCGCCCAGTTGCACTTACTCCAATCATCACTAAGTGCTTCGAGAGGCTGGTCCTGGCACACCTCAAAGGCTGCCTACCTCCCACACTGGACCCCTATCAGTTTGCCTACCACAAGAACAGGAGTACGGAGGATGCCATCTCAACGGCACTTCACTCCGCCCTCTCCCACCTCGACAACAGAGACACCTATAACACATCGACTATAACTCAGCATTTAACACCATTATCCCCTCAAAACTGATCACCAAACTCAGCGACCTGGGCATCGACCCCTCCCTCTGCAACTGGATACTGAACTTTCTAACCAACAGACCCCAGTCTGTTAGGACAGACAACCACACTTCTTCAACCCTCACCCTGAACACCGGCGTTCCACAGGGCTGTGTGCTGAGCCCCCTCCTCTACTCCCTCTTCACCTACGACATGGTACTAACACCATCATCAAGTATGCAGATGATACAACGGTGATTGGCCTCATCAGCGACAACGATGAGTCGGCCTATAGGGAGGAGATCCAGCTCCTAGCAGCATGGTGTGCTGACAACAACCTGCCCTTAACTCCAAGAAGACCAAGGAGCTCATTGTGGACTACAGAAGGTCTTGGGTTGCACGCACACCCCCATCCATATTAATGGGACGGAGGTGGAACGTGTTCCCAGCTTCAGGTTTCTGGGGGTCAACATCTCTGATGACCTCTCTTGGACCCACAATACCTCAACACTGGTCAAGAAGGCTCACCAGCATCTCTTCTTCCTGAGGAGACTAAAGAAGGTCCATTTGTCTCCTCAGATTCTGGTGAACTTCTACCGCTGCACCATCGAGAGCATCCTTACCAACTGTATCACAGTTTGGTATGTCAACTTCTCTGTCCCCGACCGGAAAGCACTGCAGAGGGTGGTGAAAACTGCCCAATGTACCACCGGTTCCCCACTCCCCTCCATTGAGTCTGTCCAGAGCAAGCGATGCCTGCGAAGGGCGCGCAGCATCGTCAAGGACTGCTCTCACCCCAGCCACAGACTGTTTACCCTCCTCCCATCCGGGAAGCGCTGCAGGTCTCAACGTTGCTGGACCAGCATGTTCAGGAACAGGCTGTTACACAACTTAACTCTGCACCTTGATGACCTCCCCCCCCCCCCCCCGAACTGCTAGTCACCCCCCCCTCCCCCAGAAAAATTGCACTACTGCTACTGTATGTACATATATATATTTTGCTGTTCCATTATTCTATGTTCGCTCTTCTGAGTGAGATGCTAACTGCATTTCATTGTCTCTGTACTGTACACTGCACAATGACAATAAAGATTGTATCTGAATCTGAATCTGAAATGGTCCTTTCTCCAATTCAGACACTTAATTTCCGGACAATACTTCTCCTTTTTCCATAACTACTTTGAAACTTTGAGTTACCCTCACTATCCCAAAAGTGATTGCACACTGACACTTTATCCACTTGCCCAGCCTCATTGCCTGGGATTGGGTCCAGCAATGCCCCATCCCTAGTGAAACTGTTAATGTACTAAAACAAAGATTCTCCTTGATGCACTTTTAAAAATCCTACCCCTGATCCTTCAAAGATCAAAATGCAACATCTCTTATTTGTCAGAGTTAAATTCCATATGCCCTCCCTTGTCTCAACTTCCCAACTGCTCTAGATCTTGTTGCAAACTTGTGGCCAAGGATGATGCGACCTCAAGAGGGATACAATGGGGCAAACAGTGGATCTGGTTATATGACTAATGGGTGATGGGGGCAAAGGGAGAGGGAGGAGAGTGTTGGTAGAAGTCATTTAAACACAGAGAATCACCGTTCATACCGCTTCATAAGCTAAACATTATTATCTGAATGGTGGCCCGATTAGGAAAAGGGGAGATGCAGCGAGACCTGGGTGTCATGGTACACCAGTCATTGAAAGTAGGCATGCAGGTGCAGCAGTCAGTGAAGAAAGCAAATGTTAGCATTCATAGCAAAAGCATTTGAGTATAGGAGAAGGGAGGTTCTACTGCAGTTGTACAGGGTCTTGGTGAGACCACACCTGGAGTATTGTGTACAGTTTTGGTCTCCAAATCTGAGGAAAGACATTCTTGCCATAGAGGGAGTACAGAGAAGGTTCGCCAGACTGATTCCTGGGATGTCAGGACTTTCATATGAAGAAAGACTGGACAGACACGACTTGTACTCGCTAAAATTTAGAAGATTGAGAGGGGATCTTATAGAAACTTACAAATTTCTTAAGGGGTTGGACAGGCTAGATGCAGGAAGATTGTTCCCGATGTTGGGGAGTCCAGAACATGGGGTCACAGTTTAAGGATAAGGGGAAAATCTTTTAGGACCGAGATGAGAAAAACATTTTTCATGCAGAGTGGTGAATCTCTGGAATTCTCTGCCACAGAAGGTAGTTGAGGCCACTTCATTGGCTATATTTAAGAGCCAGTTAGATGTGGCCCTTGTGGCTAAAGGGATCAGGGGGTATGGAAAGAAGGCAGGTACAGGATGCTGAGTTGGATGATCAGCCATGATCATATTGAATGGCGGTGCAGGCTCGAAGGGGCGAATGGCCTACTCCTCACCTTTTTTGTATGTTTCTATGAAGTGCTGTTCCTCCAATTTCCAGGCGGAAAGGTAAATTGTTGCCGGCCCTGATTTGACCCGGTTATTCTTGCCTCCAACTTTCCACGCCCTCCCCACCCCACCCTCAATTTCCCCACTCCCCCTCCACAATTTCAGGCTGAAGAAGGGTCTTGAGCAAAAACATCACCTATACCTTTTATACTGAGATGCTGGTTACTCCAGCATTTTGTATGAACCAACATCTTATCTTGTGTCTGAACCAGCAACTGCAGGTCCTTATTTCGACCAATTCAACACAGGGATTAGCGGGGGCGCTACATTTAAATTCTATTGTTGATTGATGATTGAGAATAGGCAGTTGCAGAAAACCGAGGGTGGGGCTAGAAAATGAGAGGCATCCCTCTTTCTGTCTGTCACTCTGATTTTCCCTTTTCCCCTCCTCACCTCTTTCTCTGCATTTCCCCCTTCGGGGTGCTGCCCTCTGATTTTCCCTTTTCCTTTTAGCAGCGGGAAAGGAGGCAAAGGACAGGGCAAAGGCGGAGCAAATCGGCACCAGAAAATGCTTTGCGATAACATCCAGGGCAATAGACATAGACAACAGGTGCAGGAGTAGGCCATTTGGCCCCTCGAGCCAGCACCGCCTTTCAGTGTGTGATCATGGCAGATCATCCACAATCAGTACCCCATTCCTGCCTTCTCCCCATACCCTTGACTCCGTTATCTTTAAGAGCTCTGTTCAGCTCTCTTTTGAAAGCATCCAGAGAGCCAGCCTCCACCACCCTCTGAGTCAGAGAATTCCAGAGACTCAAAACATATGAAAAAGTTTTTCCTCATCTCCGTTCCAAATGAAGGCTTACCCCTTATTCTTAAACTGTGGCCCCTGGTTCTGGACTCCCCCAACATCAGGAACATATTTCATGCCTTTAGCGTGTCCTGACCATTAATAATCTTATAGGTTTGAATAAGATACCCTCTCATCCTTCTAAATTCCAGAGTTTACAAGCCCAGCCACTCCATTCTATCAACATATGACAGTCCCGCCATGCCGGGTATAAACCTTGTGAACCTGCGCTGCAAGAACCTCTTTGCTCCTATACTCAACTCATCTTGATACGAAGGACAACAGGCCTACTCCTGCACCTATTGTCTATAACATGCCATTAGCTTTCTTCACGGCCTGCTGTATCTGCATGTTTACTTTTATTGACATGAACAAGGACCCCCAGATCCTGTTGTACATCCCCTTTTCCCAACTTGACTCTAGTTAGATAATAATCTGCCTTTCTGCTTTTGCCACCAAAGTGGATAACCTCATATTTATCCACATTAAACTGCATCTGCCCACTCTCCCAATCTGTCCAAGTCACTCTGCATCCTCATAGCATCCTCTTCACAGTTCACACTGCCACCCAGCTTTGTGTCATCTGCAAATGTGCTAATTTTACTTTTAATCCCTTCATCTAAATCATTAATGTATATTTTAAATAGCTGCAGTCCCAGCACCAAGCCTTGTGGTACCCCACTAGTCACTGCCTGCCATTCTGAAAGAGACCCTTCAATCCTTACTCTTTTGTTCCCTGTCTACCAACCAATTTTCTATCCATGCCAGCACCCTACCCACAATATCATGTGATCTAATTTTGCCCACTAATCTCCTACGTGGGACCTTGTCAAATGCTTTCTGCAAGTCCAGGTACACCACATCCACTTGCTCTTCCATGTCCATTTTCCTATCTACATCCTCAAAAAATTCCAGAAGATTAGTGAAGGATGATTTCCCCCATCGTAAATCCATGCTGACTCGGACAGATCCTGCTACTCTTATCCAAATGTACCGCTATTTCATCTTTTATAATTGACTCCAGCATCTTCCTTACCACCGATGTCTGGCTAACTGGTCTATAATTCCGATTTCTCTCTCCCGCAGTTCATTAAATATGGGATAACATTAGCTCCTCTCCAACCCACAAGAACTGATCCTGAATCTACAGAACATTGGAAAATGATCACCAATATGTCTACAATTTCTAGAGCACTTTCTTAAGTACCCTGGGATGCAGACCATCAGGCCCAGAGGATTTATCTGCCAACACCATTTCCAGTCTAATGTGAATTTCCTTCAGTTCCTCCGTCACCCTACATCAGGGAGATTGTTTGTGCCCAGGCATCAAGCCAGCTAACCGCCGTACGAGTCAAGCGGATCTCGGGTCTGATCTACGAGGTGACCCGCAGGGTGATGAAGGCTTTCTTGGAGAATGTGATCAGGGACACGGTCACCTACACCGAGCACGCCATGCGCAAGACGGTCACTGCCATGGATATGGTGTATGCTCTGATACGACAGGGCCGCACTCCTTGCGGGTTGGACGGCTAAATAACTGCCCCCTTTATTCGAACACAAAACAAAGGCTCTTCCAATAGCCACCGATACCCTCACAGAGGGAGCATTGACCACGAGATCTGATTAATTATCTATATTACTAAAAGTCTGATCTTGACCGCTTTTGGCCCACTGTGCTGCGTTTTCCGAGGGAACGCCACCACCTATGGCCGTCATTTTTAGCCACCTCACTCAGAGCCGCCATCCGCCTTACTGGAGGATTTTTCTCATCGATGAAAATGAGAGAGATATTAATGTTTTTTTTAAATTCCCCATTCCCCATGGTTAAAAAATAGTTTGTCTTCACAAAATGAATTTTGGTTGTCAGGTGGCTGTGGCCCAATTGTTTACCTCGTCTTTTTGAAGAGTTTCTGTTCACAAAATGGATTTTGGTTGTCAGGTGGCTGCTTGCTGCCCAATTGTTTGCCTCACCTATTTAAAAAGTTTGTGTTCACAAAATGAATTTTGATTGTGATTTGGCTGCTTGCTGCCCAATTGTTTGCCTCGCCTTTTTTAAACTAATTTTGTGTTCACAAATGGATTTTGTTTGTCAGGTGGCTGCTTGCTGCCCAATTGTTTGCCTCGCCTTTCTAAAAAGTTTGTGTTCACAAAATGGATTTGGGTTGTCAGGTGGCTGCGGCTCAATTGTTTGCGTCGCCTATTTCAAGAGTTTGTGTTCACAAAATCGATTTTGGTTGTCAGGTGGCCGCGGCACAATTGTTTGCCGCGCCTTTTTAAAGGGTTTGTGTTCACAAAATGGATTTGGGTTGTCAGGTGGCTGCTTGCTGCCCAATTGTTAGCCTCGTCTTTTTAAAAAAAGGTTTGCGGTCTCAAAATGAATTTTGGTTGTCAGGTGGCTGCTTACTGCCCATTTGTTTGCCTTGACTTTTTCAAGAGTTTGTGTTCACAAAATGGATTGTGGTAGTCGGGTGCTGCGGCCAAATTGTTTCCCTTGGCTTTGCTTTTAAAATTGTTGCAACAGTTGGCTTCCAGTCCAAGATTCCAATCGGCCCACAATGTCTATACTAGCCCTCTGGAAACCAGTACCTTCGGCCCGCAACACCCATACTAGCGCAACAAAGAGAGCCCCCCCCCCCCCCCCCCCTCCGCAGAGCAATATTGGAATTGGTGTAGATGTGGAAAATTGCTGGTGACCGGCCCTCCCGTGTGATATTGGGACCTAACTGGTCCCACTTAGTCTAGTAATTTGTTAAAGATTAACTGGGGCCGAAGAGATTTTCAACTAATTATTATGCATCCTGCAGCAGTCAATGTGTTCCCGTAAATGAACATTTTGAAACATTGCGGATCAGTTGTTTGAGTTATACTGTTGCGGAATGGTGTCTACGCCTGTTAAACACCGGTCCGGTGTCGAACAATCTGAGCGGTATTAGGCCACGAAGAGAGGCGTTGCTACATGGAGACACACAGATTCGTGTCGGCGAAATGTTGCCTATTCATTCTCTCCACAGATGTTGTTTGTCCTGTTAAGTTATTTCCAGTACTCTAAAAGTGTCGGCCTTTCTGACATTCCCCAGCTCCCCCGCACGGACCCGTTGGGCGAGCTCCATGAAACTGACGAAGAGAATGTGGACTGTGGAGGAACCCGGAAAGAAGCTTTGTGTGGGGTCGATGTTGGCTTTATTCATGGGAGCTGTGGGGACGCAAAGGCGAACGCAAGTCATTCCGGGTGTTTCATACCAGAGCGGATAGACTGAACCCCCCCCCCTCTCTCAGTACTCAGCCCGACAGACACTGGGTGGCTCTGAAAAGAACCTTTGGGTCATTAGATTGATCTACTTGTTCTCGGTGCCAGAGGCTGCGCTGCTTTTCTTGGGCAACAACACGGCCTGAATATTAGATAGCACCAAAGATCATAGCAGCACGATGGGGCAGATGTTGGCTTTATTCATGGGAGCTGGAGGGACGCAACGGTGAATGTGAGTTAGTCCGGGTTTCATACGAGAGCGGATTCTGAATGGAACCTTCCCCCGGTATTCAGCCCTTCGACAGACACTGTGGGTGGCTCTGAAAAGAGCCTTTGGGTGGTTAGATTGAGGTTTCGCTGATCTACTTGATCTTAGTGCCAGAGGCTGCGCTGGTTTTCTTGGGCAACAACACGGCCTGGATATTGGGCAGCACACCGCCCTGAGCGATGGTCACCCCTCCCAGCAGCTTGTTAAGCTCCTCGTCGTTGCGAACGGCCAGCTGCAGGTGTCTGGGAATGATGCGGCTCTTCTTGTTATCCCTGGCCGCGTTACCAGCCAGCTCGAGGATTTCAGCCGTCAAATATTCGAGCACAGCAGCCAGATAGACCGGGGCTCCGGCACCCACCCGCTCACCATAGTTTCCCTTTCTCAGGAGCCGGTGAACACGACCCACCGGGAATTGCAGTCCGGCCCGAGACGAACGTGATTTAGACTTGGCCTTGGCTTTGCCTCCGGTTTTCCCTCGTCCAGTCATTTCCACAAACTTATGCGCACAAAGAATGAGGAAATCCTCCTGCACTCGCCCTTCTTGTAACTTATGGAGGAATGCGGTGGGACGGTGGCGCAGCGCTTCTGCTGATTGGTAACATAAAATAGGCCAATCGTAGAGCTACCTCTTTCTCCAATGACCAGACGCCAAGAGCGTCTCTGGATTCTTTCAGGCAAAGATATTTGCTTTCAGGAGAGGGCTGGATAGGACTATTAAAGATAGCGGAGCCATGGGCATATGGGGATAAGGCAGGAACGGAGTATTGATTGTGGATGATCAGCCATGATCACATTGAATAGCGGGTTACACAAAAAGCTGGAGAAACTCAGCGGGTGCAGCAGCATCTAAGGAGCGAAGGAGATAGGCGACGTTTCGGGTCGAGATCCTTCTTCAGACTGGTCAGGGATCAGGGAAACGAGAGATATAGACGGTGATGTGGAGAGATAAAGAACAATGAATGAAAGATATGCAAAAATGTATAGATGATAAAGGGAACAAGCCATTGTCTGAGGTGCGCGCGGGGAAAATGCGTAATAAGGGGTTTGTTGTCCTTGAACCCAGAGCGCGCGAGAAAAGGGGCGCAGAGCGAATAGGAGCTGGTCTGTGCGGGTCTTGTACACAGCATTATGAGCCGCATTGGCATTTACATCGCAACCAGTTACATTTGAATCACTGCCTGACCCGTCTGAAGAAGGGTCTCGACCCGAAACGTCGCCTTCGCTCCTTAGATGCTGCTGCACCCGCTGAGTTTCTCAAGCCTTTTGTGTACCCTCGATTCTCCAGCATCTGCAGTTCCTTCTTTAACATTTGAATCACTAATCAGACTTCGCTCAGCAGCAGACACTCTGCGGCATCAATTCAGATAAAATCCCACAGAAAGAATATAACGTTAGTGTAAGATGACATTAGACAGAAAGGCGCAGTTCTTCTGACTGTTAGTAGCTCATAAAAGAGTCGTTTGTTCTTGGTGGAGAGATGAGGTTTAAGCGCGCTCCTCGGGGGAATACTGAGATTTGTGACGGGTGTGTGGCGTGGAGGAAGCTCGGCCAACCAGACAGCACGAACTACAGTATCATTGGTTGCGGGTTGAATTTCAAATTGCCCGCCAATTTCATTTCAAGCCGGGAACCATGTGGGGGGTTTGTGGGTAGTATTTTATACATGATTCTGAATTAATTCAGTTCATGTGAACTTAATATTAAATCCACTTTCACTTATTGCTTAAATAATTGACTGACTATGCAGCGCGGACTTACAAAACAGATCGCTGTGCAGACGGAATTCAGCTCTTCTCGTGACTGGAAATAAGCGACTGTTACCCAGGGATCGGTTCCGAGTCGGCCCTCCTGTTGCTGCATTAATCATAAATTAATTAAACTGACATCGCCTTGTGTATGATATTTTACAGTCGGCTGCCGATATTCTTTGCATTTCTAATGACAGCGGTATCAAGCTAACAACACACTTTTATGTTGGCACAGTGGTAGGTAGAATAACTAGTTTACTATGCACATTTACAATCACATCTACTCACTCCATAGTCAGCAAAAGATCCTATTCTTTGCTAGTCAGTGCTCGATTCTCGTGATTGTGGGCGGCTCTTTTGTTTTTGCGTTCGATATAGTGGGGTAGGGATTTAAGTTTAGCCGCCAGACCGTAGAGTGCGGCATGCGTTTCACAAGCACAGGCGTACACACATCATGGCAGTGACAACGCGCATCATGATCACATTCTCCAGATATCTCCAGCACACGCATGGGATCGTCTCCTCGCCTGCAGATACAGCACGAGATCAGCTTGACCCACTCACCACTAGGGGCCCGCGGGGGGGCTAGAGGATAGCTGGCTTGGTGTCTATGCCCTGTGATATTGGTCGCGAGCTCATGCGTTTTCTACGGATTGCACGCGTTTGTCCACTACTATCTGACCATGTGCCCAGTCCTTTGATCGGGTTCCTCAGGCCTGGGACATGATCCTGATGAGCAATAGGATACTTAATGGAGGCTTTGAAACTGCTTTACTCGAGTCACTATATGATAAACGGACTGCTGTTGCCTCATTTTATGCACAGCGCCGCGACCTGCCCGAGATACGCAGAGAGAGGAGGAGGCAAAGTGACAGACAGTAACCTCCCATATTCCATTTCCACGCCCCCAAATTCCTGAAACCATTTTCGCAACGGTTAGTGAATAACGACCCGAAAATTAGCGCTCCGGAAAAAACATTCACAGACATTCCGCGGTAATAGTCAGTCAGTGGTATTACTATTATCGCGGTGTCCAATTTATTTGTCTCCTTCAGGATCAACCTCGGAGCCCGTTTCCCCTGCCGATATCGCCCACCCCACACGGTTCAGCAGTTTTTAACACGGAAGCTTTGACAATATTACTGAGTTGGTGCATGGGCTCTGAGGCGGGGATTTTGTCAGTGTTATTGTCTCACTCACAAGAAAACGGTTTTGAACTCGGCTTGAAGTCGAACGTATGCCCAGTCCGAATGAGGTTTAACCCGGCCATACCAATTGTAAGGTCACTGGTCATAGGGTTTGACGCACGGAGCCGCTCAATCCATCTGGAGGACACCCGTAACTTCCGGTACATGTTATTAATGCAAGAAACGCGTACTTTCCTACCTGTTAAAAACCGCCAAAATGTTGGATTTTTGCGCTGTAAAAAAAGTGTGAGAGACATGTACCCAACTTCAGAATTCCAAAAGTGAAACGAAATTAAGGTAAAGAGAAGCAAGAGCTGAAGGGACAACAACAGCTTGGCAAACATTGGCCGTGCAGATATCGGAATTGAAAATATTGGGAATTATCGCGTTTGCTCGCTGCATTTCATCAGCAGTAATGCATTATTTGTGTTTTTTTCTTGATTCCTTTGGTATCAAAAAAGTCTCAGAAGTGATAAATCTGGCTGTAAATTTTGCTTCAGAGGCGTTTTCTTTTTGTATGTAAAAACCCACTTGAGAACCATGGGCGATTAAAAAAAATTACAGCCAGATTTATCACTTCTGAAAGTTTTTAGATGCCAAAGGAATCAAGAAAAAACACAAATAATGCCTTAGTTGATGACATGCAGTGAGCAAACGGCCAATGTTCGCCAAGCACTCTGGCTGTCCCTTCAGCTCTCGCTTCTATCTACGTTATTTCTCCTCACTTTTGGAATTCTGATGTACGTTAAATGTCTCTCACGCTTCTCCCGATTTCCATGATTATTTAAAGCGCAAAAGTTGACAATTTGGATGGGTTTTAACCGACCCGCTACGCTGGAAACAATGGTAAGCAGTTCATCGCGTGCACTTGGCGTGGTGTAGCAACAGTACGGGTCATGGGTAGTGACCCGACTGCCGTTAAAGCTCCCTATTCTAGATACTGGATACCGGGGGGGGGGGTGCAGCGAATGCCAGCTAGTTACAAGGAACCCCCGGTAATTTAAACGAGTCCCCACTGGCACTGAGCTGGTCTTGGGACAGGGATCGCTTGAGTCTGGATCAGCTCTTTCCTGAGAGATGTGGGTGGCTCTGAGAAGAGCCGTTGGGTTCAGGTCTTTACAATGTGCGCTTTATCATTCACTTTTTGGTCACTGCCTTCTTGAGTTTCGCCGATTTGGTCTTCGCCTGGCGTTTTACCGGCTTCTTGGCCACCTTCGCCTTTTTCACTGCGGCCATTTTTTGTTTTTTCGGCGCCGTCTTCTTGGCGAATGTTTTCTTCGCGCCATTTGTTTAAGCGCTGGTTTCTTGGCCCCTCAGCTTGTCCTTGGCGGGAGATTTCATGACAGCTGATTTTTTGGTGGTAGATTTTTTTGCCAGTGTTTCGGGGGTGGTCAGGGATTTCCTGGCCGTTCGTTTTCCTTGTTCTTAGAGGTTTTGGGCTATGCTGGCACACTTTCTTTTCCGACTTCACGGCGCCTTCTCCCTTGACCGGTCTTGAAAGAACCCGAGAACGCCCCGCCCCTTGATCTGAACCAGGGAACCGTTTTCTATTTTCCTCTTGATGCCCATCTTGATCAGGTGCGGCGGCACTTCTCCACATCCACACCCTTTGGCGGCCAGTTCCTTCTTTATATCGCCATAGAAAGACATCCCTCGGCGATCATGGCAATCCGCCACAATGTTCCCGATTGGTCGCCCAGCTTCGGTCCGGCTGCCTTCTTCCGGGCGGGCGCCTTCTTCTTCTTGGGAGCCTTGGTTTGCGGCGGCGGGACGGCTTGAGGAGCCCGCCTTCGGCGACTGCGGTCTCAGTCATGTCGGCGACTCTGCACAAACTCTCTCTGATACTAAGGACTGAGTGAGAAATGATGCGAGAGGCGGACAGCACAGCGCAACTTAAGGCAGCGAGCGGACGGGGCGGAGACATCCTGCTCTCAAGTTCACGGCCAACTTCGTCTCGTTGTGTTTCTCTGTCCTCAAAAACTCTCCGATTCCAAGTAAGAAATCAGATACATCGGAGACCTAAATTGGCACTCGGTACATCTCTGAGACAGAAATGTTTATTATACAGTAGATTTGATACGAATTAAAGGCAGCGCTTTCCTTTGCCCAGTTTCACTGCTGCACTGAAGGTGTTCTCTGCCCCGATCGTTGACATGCTCGCTGTTTATCGTCAGAAATATCGAAACCAACGTAAACTTTGCGCGGCTAATTCCAACATCAGGACTGAGCTGGGAAGTGGGGCGATCGCGTCACTGATAGCTTTACATTTTTCACCAGAGTGACTGGGAAATCCGGCGAAGTGTTCGGATCCTAAAACACAGTGACATCAGACTGAGCCGCCCGCCCCTTCAACACTCTCTGACACATTGTTCACATCTACACATTCACAGCTCAGTTAGTCCGTTGCACAGTTCCCAGGGGGTAATTACTTCGACGATTGACCCATGCTATGGATTCTCGGGGGTTACGTGTAGATTCCCAGCTCAGTAACTCGCTGACTCCGCCGCTCCTCAGAGGCTCTGATCCCTGGAATCGGATTCGTCTCGTCTCTTTCATACATAAGCGACCCTGTATTTATTAACAGTCCAACATCCGACACAGACTCCAGTTGTGGTATCAACTCACTGTATGTCTGAAATATAATTTATGTATTTGTTTTTTTATGAAAACGGATATAATTATGGTCACTGGCTCCCCACTGACACGTCAGTCACTTGCTTTGCCTGATTTACCAATTGGAGGCCCAGTGTCGCCTCCTCTCTGTCAGGCCCTTCCACCAGGGCCGGATTTAGATGAAGAGAGGCCCTAAACTGTTCCACTTGTGAGGCCCTTCCCAATCCCCCATCCCCACGACTGGAGGAAGATGGTCCACCAGATTGACACCGTTTTGCAGTCGAGCGTGGCCAATGAGATAAGGGGTTGGAAAGCCACACTTTTTATTTATTTATTTATTCATTGCCAGTGCTCGTGACGAGTTATTGGCTTAAAACAATATTATTCTGAAATGGAGGGCAAGGAGAATTACTGAATGGTTGTTTAGAGACTACAGTGCGTTGTGACAGCATATGTAAGAAAGGCCTATGACAGTGTCAAAAATATTATACACCTTGCAGGGCTCTGACAGCCGGGCAACCTTGGCAGCGTTTTAAGTTGCCAAATGATATTTTAATAATAAAAATAATAATATATTTTATTGTCATTGCACATAAGTGCAACGAGATTTGGGTATGCAGCTTCCATCCGATGTCATAACTTAAATAACTAATAAATTTTAGATTTAGATACCCCGAGAGCATGGTTTGTAAAAAGAACATTAAAACAGTAAAACAGTCAGAACAGACTAAAATGCAGATGTGTCTGTGCGACGTGACCATCCGAGGGAGACAGTCCATGGGGGTGGGGGGCCTCAGCAGGGCTGGTTCAGAGCCGCTATAGTTCTAGGAATGAAGCTGTTCCTGAGTCTGGTGGTGCGGGCGTAGAAGGCCTTGTAACGTCTGCCCGAAGGAAGTAGTTCGAACAGTCCATTACAAGGGTGTGAGGCGTCTTTATGGATGCTGACGACCTTCCTGAGGCACTGTGTGTGGTAGATGCCCTCAAAGGCTGGTAGCGGTGTCCCAATAATCTTCTGCGCTCTGTGGACGACGCGCTGCAGAACTCTCCTCTCCGCCTCCGTGCAGATGAGATACCACACAGATATGCCATACGTTAGTATGCTCTCTGTGGTGCAGCAGTAGAAGGTCGTCAGCAGCTGTTGGGGCAGACCAGTCCTTTTCAATGTTCTTAGGAATGTGAGATACCCTTTATGCTCACAATTAATACTCAAAGACTAAATCCTGGAAGCAAGAGATTTCTTTATTTTACTTCGGAGTCACGTGAGTGACTACGTGAAGAAGAGCCCGCCTCACGCTGGTAACGGCATGACGTCGACGCTGACGCAGAAGGTGGAGCTGCAGTAAGGAGCAGCTCCTCGCAGCGGTCGGAACGGCCCGCAGGTAAGAACAGTAAAGTTGGGATTTTTTTAGCGGGGCGCTGGGTAGGTCCCAGCAGTATAGGAAATATATTAAATCAGGTCAGAGTCATAGTGCTGGATAAGCACAGATGATCAAGTAAAACTTATATTCGCGGGTTAAATGCTTCCTGGGGTGGAAAAATAAATATACGGGAAAGCTAGTGCGGAGCCGGTTCCGATACCGGTGCCGCAGATATACCCGTTAGCGAATTAGTTTACAAAATGATAACCACGGAGAGAAATGCTCCCGAATATGACAAAAATGGAAAATAAAATAAAATAAAAAATCTGAGAGGCCCGTGGTTCTGATGACTCTGACATTGAAAAGACCCTCCAGATAAGTAAACTATGTGGAACTGATTATGGAGCATATGGAGAAAGTTCTCCAAATAATTATGAGACTAGGGTCAAAAGTACCCTGAAGGTTCCTAAAATTAGCTCTGAGGGGTTTAATTATTCTGAATATGGCCATGGGCCTAATTGGAAGTTGGAACTCCGGACCCAGGATTTGGGCCGGAAGAAGTCTCATGGGATGAAATCCCAATTGATTTAGGGCTGCAGAAGGCAGACCCTGTTGATGGTGATTTGATTTTGAAAGCACACCACAAAATAAAAATAAAAATAAAATGAAAAAATATGAAAAGAGGCCAAAGATGCCTGGAATAGCAAAAGGTTTTGCTATATATGAAGGAAGTGGTGAGGCTATGGAAGAAATCCTAGCTGCCAACATATATATGGTATCTCACCAACTTCATGATTTTGTGATGATTGAAATATTAAAATTGCACAGCACAGGAAAATTGTGCCTCAATTGGAAGAGCCTACGGTTTATCCGTTAATATGGGCATCCATGACTCCAAATATGAGAGCGTCAAATAGTGAGGTTTAAAAATCCTCACAAATTATTCTGCTGCTATTATGGCTTTGGGCAGATGAAAGGAAAACATAAAATAAAGACGCTATTGTGCAATTCTTTCTATGAAATTTTATATAATATAAATGGCTATTTGGCCCATTTTTCACCCAAGGTTGCATACCTGTGTCGAGCAAGTGGTGTTTAAGCTCTTGGTTATCTGTTTGGAATAATCTGCCTAACTTATTGAAATTGGATGAAAAGCTAAATATTTTAGCTGCATGAAACCATCGTCTTTGGACGAAAAGGTATTTTCGCCCAGAAGGGGATTTGATATTGGAAATAGAGGCAGAAATATGTCAAGGAAGTTTTATTGTATTGCACAACCAAAATACTTACCCGAATTCAGGGGATAAAGGAGACCACCACGCTCATATGCAGAGGAATTAAAGACTTGTTCCCTGCTTAAAGAAACTGCGGATTAATCTCCAGTTAGAGGGAGAATTACAAAAAGTTATTAAGACTGGCTTACTATTATTTTGATCAGTATATTACGAGCAGTTTCATTAACTACTATTACTTTTAAAAAAAAAAGAGGTTAATCCCCCTGTACAGAATAAACCTGCTTATGTTTCGTGTTTTCTGCAATTGAAAAAAGCAGAGATTTATGTTCACATTGCCTAATTATCTGGAAAAGAGGTAATGGAAAAGATTTTTGAACACAAGCATAAATTTGTCTTTATGTTAGAAGGCATTACAGATGATGGTTGCAGAAGTATTCTGGACCTTACAGGTCTAAATAAGTTTGTAGAATACAAACATGTTTCAAATGGAGTCATTGAATACTGCAAAAATATTTAATTCAGCAGGTTGTTATATGGCTAAGATTGATGAAAAGACGCCTATTATTCTGTACCTATGCATCAGGTTTCGGTAGTACTAAAATTTTTAATTGGTTGTGACAATTATGGCAGTTAACTTTGCCAAATGGACTGAGTTCAGCTTTTACTCTTTACGAAACTGTTGAAACCAGTTTAGCCCAATTAGAGCACAAAATGCACATCATTATGGCTTATCTCAATGACATTCTGGTCATTAGTGATTATCAGGAGTCAGCTGAGGACTCAGTTTCAGTTACTAAAGCTTTGTGGTAAGCTAAGGTTCTTAATTCATCTAATTAAGCCCCAGCTGCAGCCAGCACAAACAATTTACTTTTGGGGTTTGTAATTAACTCAGTGACTATGTTAATACCTTTACCAACAGTTAAAGTCGATGATATTTTGGTAACTTGTCATTATCTCATTCAAAACCTTATCCTTCCATCCGAGAAATGGTGACAACCATTGGTGAACTGCTAGCAGCATTTCCTGCAGTAGAATTTGGTTCATTACATTTATTGATATCTTCGAAGGTACAAGATACAAGCTCTCAAAGAGAAGGCAGGCCATTTGACAGGCCTATGTAATTAACAAAAGAAGCTGTATTGGAATTTACAATGGTGGGTTAAAAAAGGAAAATGTCCCACAAGCTGCTAATAAATATTATGATTAAACAGCCTGAAATGGTTTTACATACAGATGCTAGTGCTCTCGGATGGGGGGCCACAGAATTTATCCTCCAGTTGTGGAGGTAGATGGAAAACTGAAGAACAAGTGTTTCTCCAAGAGTATGGTATTAACTATTTGGAGTTATTGGGGGCCTTTTATGGGCTTAAAGCATATTGTTTGTGCTAAACAAGGTCTGCATGTGTTAATACAATTACACAATAAAACAGCTGTGGTTTACATTAATCATGGGGAGAGTTGGATCAGTATCATGTGATTGTCTGGTCAATGAGATATGGCAATGGTGTATTGGTCGGCAGATATGGATTGCAGTAAGCTATACTCCAGGTAAAGACAATGTGGTAGCAGATGAAAGGTCCAGGATTTTTTAAAGATAATACGGAATTGGATATTTAAGCCAGCAATATTTAAGAATATGTTCGAACGATTTGGGTTGCCAGAAATTGATTTGTTTGCATCCAGGCTTAATCATCACTTGCCTCATTATGTGTCCTTGGGAACACGATCCGGACGCAGTTGCAGTAGATGCATTTTTATTACACTGGGGAAAAATGTTCTTTTATGCTTTTCCACCATTTGCTCTGATCCAGAGATGCTTGAAGAAAATAGAGCAAGATTCAGCTTCCCCGGATTGTTGGTAGTGCCAAATTGGCCAACTCAACCTTGGTTCCCAGTTATGCTGAATATGATTAAAAGAACCGTATATGCAGATTCTTAACTGTAGTGATATCTTGACTAATCCAGTAACAAATGAAGATTACCCATTATATGCATATATGAATTTGTTAATCTGCAGGTTTTGACCAGACCACTACAGGAACTGGGATTGTCGGACCAAACTTGACAGTTATTGGCGCATCATGGCGAGATAGCACACAGAAACAATATATGACACATATTAAGAAATGGGAGAATTTTGCACACAGTCAAAATATTTCTGATGATTATGTGAATGTTACTCATGTTTTGGAATTCCTTGCCATTTGCGCTTTGACCAACATTTAAGTTACAGTGCCATTAACACTGTACGCAGTGCCTTGTCGTCCTATTTAGGACTTATGACTGGTGAGAAATCAATTGGGTCGCATCCATTAATATCACGATTCATGAAAGGAATTTTCACATGAATCCGCCAAAACCTAGATATACAGAGATTTGGGATGTGAGCATAGTACTTGCTCTACTTAGAGAATGGACGCCAATTGAAGGGTTGTCATTGGATAGGTTAACATTGAAATTGGTCATGTTAATGTCACTGGTCTCAGCCCAAAGAGTGCAAACTTTACAAATGTTGCGTTTAGACTGTATGCATGTGACTACAGATAACGTTGTATTCTATGTTTACGATCTGATCAAACAAAGTAGACCAGGGAGATCTGGAACAAAGGTAACCTTTCAAGCTTTTCATATTGAGCTTGCTTTGTGTGTGGTTAGACATTTGAACCAATGTATTAAAGTGACGGACACTTTTCGAGGAAACGAAAAGACATTGCTGCTTACGCACAAAAAGCCACACACAAAAGCTTCAGTTCAAACTATCTCAAAATGGTTGAAACAGGTGTTGGTTTTAGCGGGAGTAGACACTAATGTCTTCAAATCTCACTCCACCAGGGCGGCAGCTACGTCCGCGGCAAAGGGGCGGGACGTACCTCTCGAGCATATTTTTAAAAATCGCAGGGTGGAGTAAAGAAGAAACTTTTTCAAAGTTCTACAACAAACCTGTTCACACTATGAACAAGCTTGGACACGCGTGTTGGGAGCACTATAATCACCTGCTTTGTTTGCTATTAATTGCTATAATCAGTTGTGTAGTCACTGATATCTTTTGTCACTTGTAATCATTTTTCCCTCAAATATAAGGAGGGTATTATATGGTTTTTCAGCCATTAAAAAACTTAATTTATGAAAAAGATCTAACATTTGTGTGCTTTCTCATGTATGTGTTTACTTAGCCGGACTGTCGTACGGATTAATTCTACGACATAAAAAACACAGAAAGCTTTAAAACTCTTCACGTAGTCACTCACGTGACTCCGAAGTAAAATAGTAAGATTAAACGAGAACTCACCTGTTCGAAGTTTGATCGTTATTTTACGAGGAGTTACGATGAGGGATTACGTGCCCTCCACTCCCACCCTCGTAAAATAAATGAATCAAATGGTGGTTCTAAGTCTTTTTATGAGCCTTACTATGTTACTCTCCGGCTTTGGTGTTCTGTGTTTTTCATGCCGTTTGCTTTGAAGTATGCCCGTTACCAGCGTGAGGCGGGCTCTTCTTCACGTAATCCCTCATCGTAACTCCTCGTAAAAATAACGATCAAACTTCGAACAGGTGAGTTCTCGTTTAATCTTACTATTTTACGAGTCTGCAGACCGGGTGCCTCTCCAACTCGAGACACACCGAAGCCAGAGAGATCATCCCCCTTTATACACAAAATCTTACATTCAATTCCCCCTCCGGACCCTTCTCGAATCAGGGTCAGAGGTGCACAATCTGTAGGTACAACCCACCGTACATCCCCTCGCACCTCCCATATCATACATTGCATGTTCAAACATGTTCATGGTAATGAGCAATTTTCTTGTCCAGGGTGTGTTGTAATATTCATTTATTCTATTAAGCATGCTCAATTGCTCATGACCTGGCCCAGTTTTACTCACCTCCTAGTGAACCCTCTCAGTTTTCCTATATCAGTACTAAAGCTAAGCTATAGTGACAAGGGTCCCATCTATCACTCCTTTCCACTGATAGGGATCTCTCTACATCACCCCCTTCTCTAGCTATACAATGAATCTCTTCTTACTCAAGGACTCGAGGATGGGTCTGGCAACCTTCAGACACTGCTGTGTCAGAATCCTCTCTCATGCCCCTCTCTGTTTGAATTCTCTTTAAAACTCCTTTCTTTAATAGGGTTTAATCACTTTATCCCTCACAATCCTCCCTTTTTCTTTTGCTACGCATACACTGATTAAACCCTCATTTTAAGTTCCTTCAATTCGAACTGACGTAACATCGTCCTAACCTTCTCCTCCTGTAAATCATAAACTTCCCCTGGCCGCATTATCATTATTTTCTGTATTTCCCCTTTCTCTCCCATAGGCATGACTACAGCCTGCATCTGACTTATACTTCTGGTAATAAGTTCCCTAAAACAAGGGATACAACAGGGGATAAAGATCAGTCCAGCACTGCACATAGAAACACAAGTCCCACCATTCTCCACCATGTTCCTCCGAGGATGGAATCCCACCATTGGGTTCCCATAATCGAATTCCACTTTTGTATTGGAACATTCGCCAACTTCCGGATCCCTTCTGATATGTCCATCACTGCCTGTCCATTATCATCGATGTTCAAACAGCAATTAGAGAGGTTGAATTTCCCGCATACCCCTCCTTCTTCTGCCAGGAGGTAATCTAGGGCTCACCTGTTCTGGTATATCGCTGTTCTCATCTGCGTCTGCTGCTTTGCCAGCATCTCCAGCGCCCCCGCAGTTTGGTTGGTAATTACCTCCAGTACTGCCTGAAGCCTTATGATCCGGTTTAACATGTATACTGGTGTTCGGTA
Source organism: Okamejei kenojei (assembly GCA_035221665.1). Lineage (NCBI taxonomy): Eukaryota > Metazoa > Chordata > Chondrichthyes > Rajiformes > Rajidae > Okamejei > Okamejei kenojei. The sequence continues at coordinate 10,017,895 of CM069173.1, forward strand.
GCCCCAGGATCCATCCTGTGCCCAGGTGGCTGGTCCGTAGTATGAGATGATTCTTGCTGGTGGCCATTCATCATCTTCCCATTCTCCAATGTCTATTTTCCTCTTTTTTCCGATATAGGTCATCAAATACAGGTGTTCCTAACGACCGGCCTTCTTTGGGGTTTAATAGGAAGAATCCAGGTTGTACCAGTCCAATAAAACAAGTCCCACTCCAATTCATCGGTAACACCGAGTATGCCTTGTATCCGCATATCCATAACAGTCCTTCAGGGGCCGGTCCACTAGAGGCAACCTTGTTCCATATATCTCGCAATACTGGGATCCCCTGATAAGGGTTGTTCCCGGTGCAGTTCCATAGTCCGTCTGATTCCACTCCATCAATCTCCATCCGGATAGCGCAGTTTTTCCCATATTTCTTAATTAGATACCATTTAGGCTCCTCTGGCCACCACACTCGGGACTGATTTGGCCACTGGGTGACGATGCGCTGGCAGGGGCTGCTGCCTACTAGGACGGCATCCTTTGCCCAGGGCCTAGCGATACACTCAGTCCCGACCGGAGCATCTGTCAGGACCCATACCTGGGGATCTCGGTCTTGTCCAATTGTCAGGTTCCACCCCATGAGGTCCCATATTTCAACAATGGATCCTCTCCACGGCCAGCGTGAATTCATCAGTGGTCCTCCGCAGACCCAACAGTTAGTCACATTCAGGGTCCCAGCTATCCGGGTGGCCAAGTCCACAACAGGTTTTTTTCTCCTTCAGGGATTTCGATCTGCTTCTTGATTTCTTCGTACAGTGTCTGGTGCACTTGAGGCTGAGTATGTGGGGGAGGGGGAGGCTTAGTGACTACTACCTTAGTAATCTCTTTCACTACTTCCTCCTTCGTCTTATCTATTGCCCCTTTTATGATCTGAGAACGGAAAAAACTAACTGTACACAAACCCATCTCTCTCCCCCTTGGGCAGGTAACGGCCCCAAACTTCCCTATATACCCCCTATTGCCTGCCATCAAATACTCCTTTCCCCCCTCTTTACAAATTATTCTAGTCTTTCGGTCATGGCATACTTTGTTCACATGGAATGATAGGTAAATGATCTGGTTATTACCCCTCTGTATTGAATAGGATGATAACATTTTATCACAATTATTAATACCTTTTACAACAATTACATACAAAGCAAATAATACCACAACTGCTCCTTTCATACTGTCAGTTATACATTCAATGCTTTTCTTTTTAAAATTACTGTTAGGGGTTTTACTTCCCGGCTTCACCGTCCACTGTTCCTCCTCCTCAGGAACGGGTGGATCGACGGGTCCTTTAACCCGGATTGCGTGGGTCCACCCTTTCTCTTTTGTTCGTATTGCTGTCTCGGTTGTCAGCAATACTAGTACGGTCCAGTCCACCTGGGCTGGAGTTTCTCCTCCTTCCAATTTTTGACCAGTACCCCAGTCGCCGGCCTTTACAGCATGTATTGGAAAGTCAAGTGGCGGGCTTTGAGCCAATAATCCTTTCGCTTTTAATTCTGTAAGGGAACGGAGCACTGCCAGTAAATAGTTCCTCAAGAATACATCACCTCCCTCAAAGGTTGGTGTGCCTTCCACCTTCCCAAAATAAGGCAATCCAAACAACATTTCATAGGGAGACACCGCAATATCCTTTCGTGGTGCCGTCCGTATTCGCAATAGAGCAATTAGTACACATTTAGTCCAGGGTAACCCCGTCTCCTCCATTAATTTAGTTATCTGTATTTTTAGAGTGGCATTCATCCGCTCCACTCTCCCCGAACTCTGGGGGTGCCATGGAGTATGCAGCTTCCAGTTTATTCCCAAGGCGCGACAAATTAATAGGTGCACCTTGGAAGCAAAATGTGTTCCTTGATCTGAGTCTATGGATTCAATTACTCCATATCGTGGGATGATTTGTTCCAGCAATATCTTAGTAACTGCCTGGGCAGTGGCATTTACCGTGGGAAATGCCTCTACCCACCTGGTGAAGTGATCCACTATAACTAGAAGATATTTCCACTGCTGTACTTTTGGTAATTCTGTGAAGTCTACCTGTATTCTCTGGAAGGGTCTAATGGCCAATTGTTGTCCTCCCCCTGGGACAGCTCTCATTACCTTCTTATTCACCTTTTGACACACTACACAACCAGACACCGCCTGCTTGGCTAAAGTATAAATGCCTCTACAGGCATAAGTCCATAGTATCGTGTCGCACAGAGCCTGAGCTCCCCAGTGCGATTGCGAATGTAGTTGTCTAATCAAATCCCTCGTCAATCCTTTAGTAATTATTTGTTTTTTGTCCGGCGTCCACCACTTCCCGTCCGTGGAGCGCCGGGCACCCAACTCATGCATTTTATCTTCCTCCTCCCGCGAGAATACAGGTATCTTCTCTATTCCCTCTCTCAACGGTATCAGAGACAGCATTTTTACCGTTCCTTCTGTCGCTGCTGTCTTAGCGGCACTATCGACTGCCCTGTTCCCTCTAGCTTCCAGCGAATTCCCTCTCTGGTGGCCTGCTACATGGACCACCGCTATTCTTTCTGGCAATTTTAGTGCTTCCAAAGCTTTCTCAATTAACTGTTCATGAGCCAACTCTTTCCCTCTGGCTGTAATCATCCCTCTTTCTTTCCAGATTTTCCCAAAGGTGTGTACCACCCCAAAGGCATACTTGGAGTCCGTATACACAGTTCCTTCTTTCCCTTTCAATAGTTCCAATGCCCTCAGTAATGCATACAATTCACACGTTTGCGCGGACCAACTTCCTGGTAACCTGCCTGCTTCCACTTTTTCAAACCCTTCTCCGGTTATTATAGCATACCCACTACACCTTTTTCCGTCCATGCATCGGGAAGAACCATCAATGAACCATCTTTCCCCTGTCTCAAGCGGTCGTTCTTCTAAATCTTCCCTACTCTTTGTCTGAAGTTCTATTATCTCACTACAATCATGTTCTGATAACTCCCCTTCCTGCTCAGCACCTGCCGAGTACAAAAACTGAGAGGGATTTAGGTTTTTATCCGTTACTATGGTCAAATCATTCTTTTCCATAAGTATAACCTCATACTTCAAAATTCTAGAATCCATCAACCACCGACTAGACTTCTGAGTTAGTATCGTCCGGACCGTGTGGGGAGTGGACACCACCAGAGTTCCTCCAAACGTCAATTTCCTACTTTCCTCCACTAACACTGCTGTGGCTGCTACCGCTTGAATACATACTGGCCATCCCCGCGATACTGGATCCAAGAGTTTGGAGAGGAACGCGACGGACTGCCGCTTCCCCTCCTTTCTCTTGGGTCAGTACTCCCAGCGCAATTCCATTTTCTGCGTTCACAAAAAGATGGAATGGCTGGTCAATAGACGGGAGGGCCAGTACAGGGGCAGTGATTAAACTGTTCTTTAATTTCCTAAAACTGGTGTTCGTCCCCGGATTCCCACTTTACTTTATCATTTTCTTCACTTAATTTATCATATAGAAACCTAACCTGTCGGGTATAGTCATCTATCCATAATCTACAATATCCAATCAGTCTAAGAAACTTCCTAATCTCCTTCTTATTCTTCGGCATTGGCAGTCCGGTAATTCCCGCTATCCTTTCTGGGTTTATTCTCCTTTTCCCATCGCTTATCAGGTGTCCTAGATATTTAACTTCTCGTTCTACAAACTGTAACTTACTTTTAGACACTCTCAACCCCTTTTCCCCCAGAAAGTTCAGGAGGGTTATTGTTGCATCCTTAACTGCCTCCTCTTCTTCCCCTGATAGTAATAAATCGTCCACATACTGCAACAGCTGTGTCTCATCAGTCCTCGGAACGTCCTCTAATACTTGTTCTAATATCTGTCCAAACAGGTTCGGGGACTCTGTAAATCCCTGAGGGAGTGCAGTCCACCGATACTGCTGTTTCCTTTGGGTCTCTGGGTTTTCCCATTCAAACGCAAAAAGGTCCCTGCTCTCTTCAGCCAGGGGACAGCTCCAAAAAGCGTCTTTTAAATCTACAACACTGAACCACTTGTGATTCGGGGGTATCCGTCCCATTATGGTATACGGGTTCGGGACTACCGGGTGTCGCGTTCTAACTACCTTATTTAATTCCCTGAGATCCTGGACCAATCTGAACGTCCCGTCGGTCTTCCTTACGGGGAGTACGGGGGTGTTATATGGGGACATACAACTCTCTAATATACCGTCCTTTAGTAAGTTCTCTATAATTGGCTGAAGTCCTCTTCTTCCTTCCATAGAAATTGGATATTGCCTTACCCGTACTATCTCACTTTATTTTTTCAGAGCTATTTTCAAGGGTGGGATCTGCAGCCCACCCCGGTTTTCCTTCCTTGGCCCACACCTGCGGGACTATTCTTCCCTCGTCCTCCGTGGTCAATTTATACAATTGGACTATTATCTGTCCCCCTACGGGGGCTGTTTCCATTCCTAATTGAATTTGTAAGTCTCTTCCCATCAAATTTTATCCCTGCCTGGGGTACCAAGATTAAATCTTCCATAGTTTCCCGATTCTCATATTTCACCACCACCCCTTCTACCTCGGGTAATGTCATCACTTTCCCTTCTACCCCTGAGATTCTAACTTGTTTTTTACCCAATCTCATTCCTTCTGGTACCTTAGTTACACTTGATCTCTCTGCTCCCGAATCTACCATAAATATCATATCCTCTCCCTGGGGTCCTAATCTCAAGTTTACCAGAGGTTCCCGTGTGTATCCCATACACCCCAGGGAGCGGAACCCCTGACTCCCCTATTCTTCCTCCATGAGTGCGTACGACTGCACCTCCCGTCGTAGCTTAGGACATTCCCTTTTGAAATGACCCGGCTCTTTACAATAATAACACCGGGGTGGCCCCGTATACCATCCTTCTGATCCTTGTTCCTTGTTTTCCTGGGGACCCCCAACTTCGGTCCCTCCGTTCACCTCTTCCTCATCCTCTAATACTACCCCTTCCCCTTCCCCGGTCTCCACGAACACCCGGCTTTCTATCACCTTCAATTCCCCCCCTCCGTGCTACTTGCTGTACTGCTTGCAACATCATTTTTCCTTTCCCTTCTGTTTCTCCTCATCCCGTCTTACATATACCTTTTGAGCCTCTGTTAACAACTGATTCAATGGTTTTTCATTCCAATCTTCCAATTTTTCCAATTTCTTTCTAATATCTGGCCATGATTTTGTTACAAAATTAACCTTCAACAACTGCTGACCTGCGGTCGTATCAGGGTCTATCCCCGAATACTGCTGGACATTCCTCCTTAATCTTTGTAAGAACACTGTTGGAGGTTCGTCCTTGTTCTGCTGATTTTCAAAAGCCCGTTCGAAATTCTGTCCCTTGGGAACGGCTTCTCTGATTCCCTTTATTATTATCTCCCTGAGATCTCTCATACTTTTTCTTCCTTCCTCTGTTTGGTTATTCCAATTTGGCACAGTTATGGGATATTTATCTGCTCCTGCATCTCCTGCTCCCGCGTCAGCCGACAACCCCTTATCCCAAACCTTTATTCCCGCCTGTCTGACCATCTGCCTTTCTTCTGAAGTAAACAAACTTCCCAGTATCAACATCATTTCCTCCCATGTATAAACATTTGGCCCTAGGAACTGATCTATTTGTTCAGCCAGTCCCAAGGGGTCGTCCAATAAACTTTTCATCTCCCTTTTAAAGTTTCTCACCTCCATACTGGTGAGAGGCACATTTACAAATCCCATCCCCCCGACATTTCCCCCTAACAGGACCTCCCTGAGGGGCTTCATTCGAACAGACTGCTCTAATCCCTGTGCCTCTGCCCTCGTTTGAGATCGCGTCCTCCGATGACTGCCTGGGGCACCTGTCTCATCCTCGTCCTCACTTTTTATTCTCTCTTCCTTATCTGACTGGCTCTCTTCTTCATCTTGTACCTTCCGTAATTCTCTATGCTCCGTCTCCTCTGAGACAGAAGCGGACAGGTTTACTGCCTGGCTTAGTGCGCCTGCCTGACTCTGGCTTAGTGGGACCTCCTGGGCAGATGCAGCCGGCGCTGATGGGATATATTTGGGGGCTGAGATTCATATGGCGGGGGCAGTCTCCGTAGGTGATCATCACCAATTGGTGGCCAGTCAGGTTCATCCTGCTCTTTTTCCGTCTTTAACGGAAACATCCCATTATTGGGTTTCCAGCACTGGGCATATTCCTTTTCTATTTGATTCAGCGTTTGTCTTTCATTCACAAAAACATTCAACGCCTGTCTCACCCAGTCCTCATTTGAACCCAACCGCGGCCACCACACTGCTCTCCCTCGAATAGGCTCCTTTGGCCACTCAAAATAACAAAACTTTATCATAGTCTCTCTACTCTTACCCCGGGTGTTCCCTTCACCCCATCCATACAACATTCGCCCCAACGGACTATCGGGCGGAATGTTAGGCTCCATATCAGTATGAGCCTCATCCCGGTTCCCCGGACCCTTACGTCTCCCGTTCCGGTTTCCCATTATCTCGTCGGACTATTCCCGTCCGACAGACCCCGGTCGCCCAGGTAATAATTAATAGTCGTTTTTCTTACCTGGGTCCTGTGCACAAGAATCACACGACCGTCCCGTACGTATTTACCTTACACCCCCTCTTGCTTCCCGAGTCTTTTCCAGCGGATATCACTCGCTCAAACTGCTGATGGCAAGCAAGGAGATCAGAGACTGCTGAAATCAGCAGGGTGCACCTTCCCCTCCTTCCTTGCCTCCACCAAGCAGCCGGAGTGGCGATCGCGGACGAGCCCCCAATTTGTGAGATACCCTTTATGCTCACAATTAATACTCAAAGACTAAATCCTGGAAGCAAGAGATTTCTTTATTTTACGAGTCTGCAGACCGGGTGCCTCTCCAACTCGAGACACACCGAAGCCAGAGAGATCATCCCCCTTTATACACAAAATCTTACATTCAATCCCCCCTCCGGACCCTTCTCCAATCAGGGTCGGAGGTGCACAATCTGTAAGTACAACCCACCGTACATCCCCTCGCACCTCCCATATCATACATTGCATGTTCAAACATGTTCATGGTAATGAGCAATTTCTTGACCAGGGGTGTGTTGTAATATTAATTTATTCTATTAAGCATGCTCAATTGCTCATGACCTGGCCCAGTTTTACTCACCTCCTAGTGAACTCTCTCAGTTTTCCTATATCAGTACTAAAGCTAAGCTATAGTGACAAGGGTCCCATCTATCACTCCTTTCCACTGATAGGGATCTCTCTACATCACCCCCTTCTCTAGCTATACAATGAATCTCTTCTTACTCAAGGACTCGAGGATGGGTCTGGCAACCTTCAGACACTGCTGTGTCAGAATCCTCTCTCCGGCCCCTCTCTGTTTGAATTCTCTTTAAAACTCCTTTCTTTAATAGGGTTTAATCACTTTATCCCTCACAGGAAGAACAGTCGTTGCTGTGCCTTTTTGAACAGCGCAGCGGTGTTGGTGGACCATGTGAGGTCCTCTGAGATGTGAGTGCCCAGAAACTTAAAGCTGGACACTCTCTCCACACTGTCCCCGTAGATGGAGATTGGGGCGTATTCCCCATTCTGTGAGCTCCTGAAGTCGATAATCAGCTCCTAGGTCTTGGAGGTGTTTAGTGACAAGGTGTTACGTGAGCACCAGGCCGCCAGGTTCTGCACCTCTGCTCTGTATTTTGAGATGTGTGCCCAGAAACTTAAAGCTGGACACTTCCTCCACACTGTACCTGTAGATGGAGATTGGGGCGTATTCCCCATTCTGTGAGCTCCTGAAGTCGATAATCAGCTCCTAGGTCTTGGAGGTGTTTAGTGACAAGGTGTTACATGAGCACCAGTCCGCCAGGTTCTGCACCTCCGCTCTGTATTTTGTTTCATCACTGTTGGTGATCAGCCCGATCACCGTTGTGTCGTCTGCAAACTTCACTATGGCGTTGGTGTTGAATGCAGGAACACAGTCATGTGTGAAGAGGGAATAGAGCATGGGGCTCAGTACACAACCCTGTGGTGTGCCGGTGCTCAGGGTGATAGTGGAGGACAGGTGTGGGCCCAGTCTCACTGCCTGCGGTCGCTCCGTCAGAAAATTCAGGATCCAATCGCATATGGGTGAGCTGAAGCCTAGCTGGTGGAGTTTGATGAAGAGCTTGGTTGATGACCGTTTTGAAGGCAGAGCTGTAGTCTATGAAGAGCATCCTCACGTATGTGCCCTGTCTTTCCAGGTGAGTCAGGACAGTGTGAAGAGCCAGAGAGATGGCATCCTCTGTGGATCTACTTGCCCTGTATGCAAATTAATGAGAGTCCAGTGAGGCAGGGATGCTGGATTTGTTGTGGGAGAGGACCAGCCTTTCAAAGCACTTCATTGGTATTGGCGTTAGGGCAACCGGGCGGTAGACATTCAGGTTGGTGACTTTAGACTTTTTCGGCACCGACACTATGGTAGCTGTCTTCGGGCACTTGGGGACCGTTGCCAGAGATAGAGACAGGTTAAAGATCCTCGTGAATACTTCCGCCAGCTATACAGCACAGTCCTTTAGCACCCTTCCCTGGACTCCATCCGGGCCTGCAGCCTTGCGTGGATTGATCTTACGCAGAGCGCACTGTACCTCCTGAGTGCTCAGTGTTAAGGCCTGTCCCTCCGCCATGGCCGGGGTTATTTCTCTCCTGGTGGTGTTGCCAGTTTTGAAGCGGGCATAGAAGGTGTTTAACTCATTGGCCAGTGTGATATCACTGTGGGGGCAGGCGGGGCTGCTCTTGTAGTCAGTGATGTCCCTGATACCCTGCCACATGCTTCTGGTGTCCGCCGTATTGAAGTGGTCTTCCACCCTTTGCCTGTGGATGTCTTTGGCCTTTTTTATACCTTTGTTCAGATTCAACCTGGCAGCACTGTAGGCAGAAGTGTCCCGGGACTTAAAGGCAATGTTGTGTGTTATTAGCAGATTCTGAACCTCCATGTTCATCCACGGTTTCCGATTTGGGAACATCGTTATTTGCTTGTCCACTGTGACAGTCACCACAAAGCAGTTGATATAGGAGAACACAGTGGATGTGTACCCCTCCAAGTCTACCTCTGTACCACTGGTAGCCCGTTGTGGAAACAGGTCCCAGTCGGTACGATCAAATCAGTCCTGGAATTGTAGGGTGGCGTCCACGGGCCATATTTTGACCGTCTTTATTGCAGGTTTGGTCTTGTGGATGAGGGGTTTGTATGCAGGCAGTAGAAACAGTGAGAGGTGATCGGATTGTCCCAGGCATGGTCACAGGAGAGTTCTGTATGCATCCTTGATGCTGGTGTACACTTTATTCAGCGTGTTTGAGCCCCTGGTAGGGCACTGCACATGCTGGTGGAATTTGCGGAGTGCAGCTCGTAGGTCGACCTGATTAACGTCCCCTGCAACAACGAAGGCACCGTCGGGGTGAGCATCCTGCTGCTTGCTGATGGCCGAGTGCAGCTGTGCTAGCGCTAGGTTAGCATTAGCCTGTGGTGGGATGTATATGGCCATGATGATAACCACAATAAACTCCCGGGGTTTTAGGTGGTCATTTAAGACAGCTTGCATGATGCGTGCAATAATGTGCTCGGACGAAGTGCGTAGTTACTAGTCGTAATTATACTCAATGAAGCATTTACATATTATTTCTGCTTCAAATAAAGTCATAAACAAAACCATATTCTCCAATCAAGACATATATATATCACAATGACATGCAGCAAAATTATAATACGATATCTCAACTCTTTTCACGTTGCAATGAATGCAATTTCTATTATTTCTTTCCACTTCCAAACAAAAATGTGGTTGGATTATTCAGCGTGTGATCAACCTCAGTGAGACCAAGCGCAGGCTTGGCGATCGCTTTGCACAACACCTCTACTCAGTTCGCTATAACCAACCAAGTGGCTCAACACTTCAACTCCCCTTCCCATTCCGAATCCGACTTTCTGTCCTCGGCCTCCTCCATGGCCAGAGTGAGGCCCACCGCATATTGGAGGAGCAGCACCTCATATTTGCTTGGGTAGTTTACACCCCAGCGGTATGAACATTGGCTTCTCTAATTTCAGGTAGTTCTTGCTTTCTCCCTCCTTCCCCTCCCATTCCCACCTCTCCCACAGCCTACTGTCTCCGCTTCTTCCTTTATTTTTCGTGTCCCCCCTCCGACATCAATCTGAAGAAGCGCCTTGACCCGAAACGTCATCTATTCCTTCGCTCCATAGATGCTGCCTTACCCGCTGATTTTCTCCAGCTTTTTTGTCCACCAATAGGATCCCGCCACTGGCCATATCTTCCCATCTCCTCCCCTGTTGGCTTTCCGCAGAAACCAGTTTAAACCAGCATCTGCAGTTCCTTCCTACACACACAATACTATATGATAGAACTTTATTAATCCCAGGAGGGATATTGTGTGTGTGTGTGCGGGTATATATATATTATACACACACACATATATATAGATACATAGTTATATATTAATATATGAATATACACCATTTTGTTTTCTTGTTTATAACATTGTTTACAGAGTACTAAGTTTACATATTCGGTTGTGCTGCTGCATGTAAGGATTTCATTGTTCTAACTGGGACGTGAGAGAATAAAACACTCTTGACTTACTCTGCTAATGTGTGGGATAGAACTAGTGTACTGGTGATTGGTGATCGGCGTGGACTCATTGGGTCGAAGGGCCTGTTTCCACGCTGTATCTTTAAATTAAACTAAAAACACTAGAACCAGAGGGAGTCTAAAGAAGGGTCTCTACCCGAAACGTCACCCAATTTCTTCTATCCAGAGTAGCTGGCTGCTCCATGGAGTTCCCCCGCACAATTAAAGCATGGAATAGTCTTCACCCTACCATAGTTACCCAACCAGACACAACTAAATTTAAGGTACCTCTTGTTTCCCCAAGAACCCTTTTCTGGTTAAGTCAATAGAGTTTTATTGTCATCTGTACCAGATAGGACAATGAAATTCTTGCTTACTGCAGCACAACAGAATATGTAAACATAATACAGAAGAGGAGATAAAAGTTCAGTGTGTTTATATACCATAGACCATAAAATGCAATAGGCTGTTATTGTTCAGCCCTCCACCACCTCCAGTTTAAATTCCATTTAGAATATTTATTGAGGACCAGGAAACCAGAAGCAAGAGTTACTCCAGGGAGTTACTCCAGATCCAGGGTCAGGGAGTGATTCTGCATTGGTTTTCAGCGGTTGCGGCGAGGCGGCGACCAGACTGCAATGGCGGCCAGATTTCCCACAATTCAAAGCGAGGGAGAAAGTGCCCGGCACCGGCCAGTTGCCATGGCAGTGCGCATGCGCAGGGTGGACGATTATGTGCTGGCCGTGGTTGTGTTGGCCGTAGCAGTGCGCATGTGCAAGGCAGCCTGCCGTGCCGGCGGATCAGGAGCGAGCGGAGAGTGGGGACCCGGACACGGATACGGATGGCGGGCGGAGACAGAGATTGACAGTCAGAGAAAGAGAGAGGGTCCCGCCCAGAGTTGAACGGCAGGTGTCCGGTCTTGGCCGGAGGCCGACTAGATTTCGAGGACCTATTCAGCCTATGAAGCGTAGTGGTAAATCGGGCTCTGCGAGGCCCCACTAGATCTCTAGGCCCTCAGCTTAAGCTTATACGTAAATCCGGCCCAGCCTTCCACCTATTACTTTTAACAAATTCCACCCTTTCCACATAGCCTTGAATCTATGGCAGACCCAGTCAGTGTAACAGAAGTTGAAATCACCTACCTGTTATACATACAGCTTTCTGCAACCCCACTGCCCTTACATCAGGTAACCTGTTAAGTTAACTAATTCTGTCTGCGTCTGCATGCTAGTTGTTACAAATTATGCACCAGGATACTAAGATATCTTAACCTCAGACCTTACTCGTCTCTTGGTTTTTGGAGTTGATTTATTATTGTCAAATGTACAGCGACAAAGTTTATTTTCCATGTAATGCAGGGAAATCGTACACTCAAAAAATACATCAGTACAAAAAGAAAATAAAGTGCAAGGGATAACAACGAGGTGGATTGGAAACATATGAAATGTGTCAACAGTCTGATAACAGTAGGCAAATAGCTGTTCTTGAATCTGGTGGTACGGTATTTCAAACTCATATTTTCCACCTGATAGCAGATGAGAGGAAATAGAATGACAAGGTTGTGAGTGGTCCTTGGATTATGTTGGGTGCTTTCCTGAGGCAGCATGAACTGTAGATGAAGTTGATGGAGCAGTCCGATTTGTGTGGGACTGGGCTGTTTTCACAACTCTCTGCATTTTTTTGAGATCCCAGACAGACCAGCAAGCTATGATGCTGCTGAATAAATTATTCCTATAGTGGTCCATAAGCAGAAATTGATAGTCACTAGAGAGCCACTAAAACGCTTTGGTATTCTGAAGAAGTGGAGATGCTGGTGTGGCACCTTAGCCCTAGTATCAATGTTGTTTTGATAACCATCAGGCCAATGTATCAATGACCATCAGGCCAATGCTAGGCCTGGGTCCTAGGGTCCCCAGGGAGGTGGCTCTAGAAATAGTGGACGCATTGGTGATCATTCTCCAATGTTCAATAGATTCAGGATCAGTTCCTGTGGATTGGAGGATAGCTAATGTTATCCCACTTTTCAAGAAAGGAGCGAGAGAGAAAACGAGGAATTACAGACCAGTTAGCCTGACTTCGGTTGTGGGAAAGATGCTGGAGTCAATTATTAAAGAGGTAATAATGGAGCATTTGGATAGTAGTAAAAGGATTAGTCCAAGTCAACATGGATTTATGAAAGGGAAATCATGCTTGACTAATCTTCTGGAATTATTTGAGGATGTGACAAGTAAAATGGATGAAGGGGTGCCAGTGGATGTAGCGTATCTAGACTTTCAGAAAACCTTTGATAAGGTCCCGCACGGGAGACTGGTGACTAAAATTAGAGCACATGGTATTGGGGGTAGGGTGTTGACATGGATAGAAAATTGGTTGGCAGACCGGAAGAAAAGAGTAGGAGTGAACGGTCCTTTTCAGAATGGCAGGCAGTGGCGAGTGGAGTGCCGCAAGGCTTGGTGTTGGGGCCGCAACTGTTTACCATATATATTAATGATTTGGAAGAGGGAATTAGGAGCAACACTAGCAAGTTTGCGGATAACACAAAGCTGGGTGGCAGTGTAAACTGTGAAGAGGATGTTAGGAGGTTACAGGGAGACCTGGACAGGTTGAGAGAGTGGGCAGATGCGTGGCAGATGCAGTATAATATCCACTTTGGCGGCAAAAACAAGGGGGCAGATTATTATCTCAATGGGGTTAGGTTAGGTAAGGGGGAGGTTAGGTTAGGTAAGGGGGAGGTACAGCGAGACCTGGGTTCCTTGTACACCAGTCACTGAAAGTTGGCGTGCAGGTACAGCAGGCAGTGAAGAAAGCTAATGGAATGTTGGCCTTCATTACAAGAGGATTTCAGTACAGGAGTAAAGAGGTTCTTCTGCAGTTGTATATGTCTCTGGTGAGACCACATCTGGAGTATTGTGTATAGTTTTGGTCTCCTAATTTGAGGAAGGACATCCTTGTGATTGAGGCAGTGCAGCGTAGGTTCACCAGATGTATCCTCGGGATGGCTGGACTGTCATATGAGGAAAGATTGAAAAGACTAGGCTTGTATTCACTGGAGTTTAGAAGGATGAAGGGGATCCTTATAAACATATAAAATTATAAAAAGACTGGACAAGCTAGATGCAGGAAACATTTTTACAATGTTGGGTGAGTCCAGAACCAGCGGCCACAGTCTTAGAATAAAGGGGAGGTCATTTAAGACTGAGGTGAGAAAAAACCTTTTTACCCAACAATTTGCCAATTTATGGAATTCCCTGCCACAGAGGGCAGTGGAGGCCAAATCACTAGATGGATTTAAGAGAGAGTTGGATAGAGCTCTAGGGGCTAGTGGAGTCAAAGGATATGGGGAGAAGGCAGGCATGGGTTATTGATAGCGGACGATCAGCCATGATCACAATGAATGTCGGTGCTGGCTTGAAGGGCCGAATGGCCTCATCCTGCACCTATTTTCTATGTTTCTATGTTGTACCAGGCCAAAAAGTTGGTAATATGTTTGGAGAATATGCTTCTTTTCCACATTGTAATGTGCTTATCAACGAAACACCAAGGAAAGAGGGTGCCCACCTGATGGCCCCAATTAAGTCTTTACCCTACCCCAACTCAAGATATTAAGAAGGTGCCAATTATAGTAGGGATTGTAATATCAAGTCCTATAAGCTCAACTAATAAGCTGGAGAAATCCAGTGACTGCTGTGAAAGTGCAGCTGACAACTAGGGGAAGACCATGTGACGGTGTGGAAAGACAGCTGACAGGAGGAAAGGACACCAACTAGTTATCTATGACGGCAGGCTGTGTCACTGAATTGTGAATAGGAGTCACCCCTCATGGCAACGAAAAATTCAGAGGAAAATACCCTCTGAGTCTGTGAGAGCGGGGGGGGGGGGGGGCGGAAGATGACTTATCGGATGACAACCCTGTAACTGACCCTGGCATGAACATGACGACGAAGAAGATAATCGGCACGGCACTTACAACATCAGCTGCAGGACAAGAACTCCATCAGCTGCGGCTGGTCCAAGGTAACATCCATCAGAGGCCTAAAAATAGATCAAGGGCGGATTAGGTGCTTGAAGGAGGTGAGGCTGGCACCTCGCATTGATCAGTATTTCCTGAGAGAAAGATCAAATCAGTTGAGTGAAGCTCAGCAGCAGGCTACAACCCATAGTCCAACGAGCATCAATACCCCAGTGGCCAAAGTGACTAATTCAAGCACAACATCTGAGAACCCGGAATCAAGCCAGACACAGCCTGCTTTGGAGAACCTCATGCAAAGCCACAGACATCATGTGAAGTGGCCAAAGTCCAGCAGCAAGAAAGACTGGGCAACAATCGACGCAGACCTGAGTAAGATCCTAGACGGACTTCAAGGAATAGTGGAGAAGAAACTGGTGAAAATTAGTGATCTGATCTACTTCTACGGGGCAGAAAGGTTTGGAACCAGTTGGACAACAGCCTCCCAAGGTGGAGTGAAGTCGAGAAAGCCGTAAGGAAGGCAAGGGCAGCTTCAGCTCCAGGACCAAATGGAGTTCCATACCGGCTGTACAAAAATGCTCCAAATGTTCTACGGTTCCTATGGAGGCTAATGAAGGTAGCATGCAAAAAGCAAACAATCGCAAAAGCATGGCGAAGAGCAGGGGGAGTAGTGATGGCCAAGGAAAAAGATGCCTCAAACATCGACCAATTCCGGCAAATCCATTTCTTGAATGTTGAAGGGAAGATCTTCTTGAGCATTGTTGGTCAAAGGATGATAACCTTCCTGAAACAGAACAACCTGATTGACACATCGGTACAGAAAGCTGGTATACCAGGCCTTTCTGGATGCTTAGAACACACAAGCATGATATGGCAATAAATCCAGTCTGCAAGAAGGGAAGGAAGAGATCTGCACGTCTCATTGCTGGACCTACCCAATGCTTTTGGTTCTGTTCCCCATTCTATCCTCTAGACAGCCTTCGAGTTCTTCCATGTGCTAAAGACCATTACAAATCTGGTCAGAAACTACTTCGAAGATTTGCAATTCATTATTACAACAACAGAATAAATAACATCATGGCAATCACTGGAAGTGGGCATAATGGCAGGTTTGCACCATCTCCTCGCTCGCCTTCACCATGGTGATGGAAGTGATCATGCGAGCTTCCAAGTGGGTCGTAGGAGGAGAACGGCTGCAGTCTGGGCAGCGGCTATTCATGCCTACATGGATGACATGACTACTCTGACCTCACCCATTTCATGTACCAAGCGCCTGCTGGAAAACGTTCATGCGAACATAACATGGGCCCGGATGAAGTTGAAACCCAGCAAATCCAAGAGCATATCCATCATCAGAGGAAAAATCGTAGACAAGCGATTCCACATTGACGAAACACCCATTCCGATGGTGTCAGAGCTGCGAGTCAAGAGTTTAGGACGGTGTAAAATGCAAGTCTCAAAGACCAGTGTGACCAACTGAGGGAAAAAACTATCAAAGGCCTTGCTAGCATAGACAAGACCTCGCTTCCTGGTAAGCTTAAACTGTGGTGTCAGCATTTTGGATGGCTCCCCCGTTTGATGTGGCCTCTGACGGTCTACGAGGTCAAAGTCGAGAAGCTGGAGAGGACAGTTAGTTCATACATCAAGAAGTAGCTTGGACTCTCGCGTTGCCTCAGCAATATGCAGCTCGAATGTCGGCGAAACTGCACTCCCTGACAAGCTCAATGCGTTTTACACACGCTCTGATAGGGAGAATACTGATGTGCCTTCCCGAGCCCCCATTCCCTGTGATGGTATTTTAGTCTCAGTCACAGAGGCCGACGTCAGGAAATCCTTCAGAGGGGTGAACCCTCGAAAAGCACCTGGACCTGATGGTATACCCGGTCATGTTCTAAAAACCTGTGCGAACCAACTGGCTAGAGTTTTTACGGACATTTTCAACCTCTCACTTCTGAGGACTGAGGTCCCCACCTGCTTTAAAAGGGCATCAATTATACCAGTGCCCAAGAAGAGTAAGGTGACGTGCCTCCATGACTATCGACCAGTGGCACTAATGCCTGTGGTGATGAAGTGTTTTGAGAGGTTGATCATGGAGCAAATCGACCTCTACCTCGACAAAAACCTGGACCCACTTACCGCCACAACAGATCAACGGTGGATGCGATCTCACTGGCCCTCCACTCTGCTCTGGACCACTTGGACAACAAAAGCTCATATGTCTGGCTGTTATTTATCGATTACAGCTTGGCATTTAACACAATCATCCCCTCCAAGCTCGCAGAACTGGGTCTCTGCGCATCCCTCTGCAATTGGATCCTTGACTTCCTCATTCACAGACCACAGTCTGTTTATATTGATGTAAATGTATCAGCCTCGATAACAATCAGCACGGGAGCACCTCAACGCTGTGTGCTCAGCCCCTTGCTGTACTCACTCTATACGCATGACTGCGTAGCCGATCACAGTGCGAACGCCATCATCAAGTTCGCTGACGACACCACTGTTGTGGGACGCAACACTGATGGGGATGTGTCAGAGTATAGAAGAGACATCGAGCAACTGTCCATATGGTGCCAGCACAATAACCTGGCCCTCAACAGCAAAACCAAATAACTGATTGTGGACTGGAAGGAATAGGATGGGTACCCACAGTCCTGTTTATATCAACGGGTCGATGGTTGAAAAGGGCAAGAGCTTCAAATTCCTGGGTGTGCACATCTCTGAAGATCTTTCCTGGTCCGAGAACACTAATGGAATCATCAAGAAAGCACATCAGCGCCTCTACTTCCTGAGAAGATTACAGAGAGTCGATTTGTCAAGGAGCATTCTCTAACTTCTACAGGTGTACAATAGAGAGCATGCTGACCAGTTGCATCGTGGCTTGGTTTGGCAACTTGAGCGCCCTGGAGAGGAAAGGACTACAAAAAGTAGTAAACACTGCCCAGTCCATCATCAGCTCTTACCTTCCTTCCATCAAGGGGATTTATCGCAGTCGCTGCCTCAAAAAGGCTGGCAGTATCATCAAAGACCCACACCATCCTGGCCACACACTCATGTCCCTGCTACCTTCAGGTAGAAGGTACAGGAGTCTGAAGACTGCAACAACCTGGTTCAGAAATAGCTACTTCCTCACAGGCATCAGGCTATTAAACCTGGCTCAGACAAAACTCTGATTATTAATAGCGCATTATCTGTTATTTGCACTTCATCAGTTTATTTATTCATTTGTGTATATATTTATATTATGATATATGGACACACTGATCTGTTTCGTAGTAAATGCCTTCTATGTTCTGTGTGCTGAAGCAAAGCAAGAATTTAATAGTAAGATTAAACAAGAACTTACCAGTTCGAAGTTTGATCGTTATTTTATGAGGAGTTACGATGAGGGATTACGTGAAGAGCCCGCCTGGCGCTGGCAAACGGCATACTTCAAAGCAGCGGCATGAAAAACACAGAACACAAAATAGCCGAAGTAACATAGTAAGGCTCATAATAGACTTAGAACTACCAGATGATCATTTATTTTATGAGGGTGGGGAGTGGAGGGCACGTAATCCCTCATCGTAACTCCTCATAAAATAACGATCAAACTTCGAACTGGTAAGTTCTCGTTTAATCTTACTATTTTACTTCGGAGTCACGTGAGGGACTACGTGAAGAGTTTAAAGCTTTCAGTGTTTTTCGTGTCGTAGAATTTATTCCATACGACAGTACGGCTCATTAACACAATAACGAGCGAATAACACATTTTCCCCAAACATTGCCTCAAGTTATGTGATAAATAATTTTCACATTATAAAAAATGAAAATAATGCCCTTTCTATTGAAAAGCAAATTTATCACAAATACCAATTGATATATATTTTTTATGGCATGACAAAGCAACAATTATAGCGAACCGAACATTGCGTGTCTAAATCTGACACCATGACTGGTTACTTTTATTTTAACAGTAATCTACAGCCTCCTGCGGCCTTGCATCTTTGCTCGAGTGGCTCATCCTGTGCCATTCCTGTGAATGTATTTTCCTCATTAACAGAGTGATTTTCCACCTTTCAGTGTCTAGTCCCTACTGAATGTATCCAATTATTAACCATCTAGAAATACATTCCTCTATAACCATCAGTTTTACTGAACCCAATGTGGTTTTTGTGTGTAATAAGCAGTCTCATTGCCACAGACTCTTACCTACTGCAACATTTTCATCAATGTTCACACACACACACACACACACACACACACACACACACACACACACATTAAAGCCAGCAGGATGTGCTTATAGGTTTACCTTGGTTTTGTTTTCAGGTCTTCTTGGCGTGCTTTGTTTGGTAGATTCATAAACATATATGATAATGCAATTTGTATCCACATGCCATTATAACGTAACATTTGCAATGTTTGCACTCTTATATTGATACTAAAGTTATCAGAATTATTATTTTCAATGTTTAAGTTTTTTGAATCATAGATAGAGTTAAAGTCCATTTCTTAAGGCATTTCAAGATTTTTTTTTTTTTTTTTTTTAATCTCCTGCCTTTATATTTTTTACAATTTTGGACAGATTATATATACATATACACATATCTATATCTATATCTATATCTATAATATATATATACACACACACATATATATATTTTATTAACATTTACATATATATCCCTTTCCATATTGGGATATTATGAATGCATCTGATAACTTCTTGGTTAATATATTGTCCGTTTATAAGACGGTAACACTGAGCCCTATAATTGGCTCTATCAATTAGATACTTAGAAAATGCAATCCACAAGGAATTCACATATATCTAAATGACAAAATAACTTTACTGTATATACAGACCTCCAATTTCTTATAACAAAATATAGTTATTTAGACTTATTTCCGCAAATTGCAGGTATAACACTTCTTTATACATAATTATTTATTGATATATCGTAATATTGGTTTACTTTCATAGACTTCTTTGACCATCAGCTGTTTGAGATGGTCTAGTCAACCTGTAGATAGTCAAATTCATATTTTCACTTATGGAGGTTTTTGTACAACAATAAATTACTGCAGGGTTTCTCAACCTGGAGATCCCAGTGGGTGCAGCAGCATCCAAAGAACAAAGGGAGACAGGCAACGACCTAGGTCGAGACCCCTTTTTTGACTTCAATAAATTACTGCCATTATGAATCATCACCAGCAGTTCAAAATCACACAATATAAATAACCATAAAGAACCCATATTGGGCCACCAAAATGCCTCTGGCAGTGTCCTGCTACATATTCATCAGACACTGCCCTATTAAGCAAAAAAGAGGAACACAAAGAATCTTTTCCTCATGTAATTTGGAGAAAAGCATCCACCTTCACTGTTCTTAGATACCCACAAGAATATTCGAAAGATCAGTGATTTAATCTGTATGCAATCAGATTAATCGTAAGTAATCCATATTAATGACAATATGTTTTTCTTACCAAATTAGTTATCTTCCGATACCATTGTCTCTTCCTTAGAGATAAACAGGTGGACTAACTTTAAAACATACCACATCTGTTTACTTAGATAATCCCATAATTGTTGTTTGACTTATCTTGTGACCCACAAGAAATATTTAAAATCAGTGATTTAATCTGTATACAACCAGATTAATCGTAAGTATGCAAAATAATGACAATATATTTTCCTCCCAAATTTGACCATAGTTAACATATGCCACAGCCGTGGTATTGTTCATAGAAACATAGACACATAGAAACATAGATCTTTCATCTTAATACGACATGGACAGTTCCATAATAAAACAATCGATCTTTTTTATCCATAACTCCTTATACTTCAACAATTAATACGAATGTTTGGAAAATTCTTAGGACAAACCATTTACGTTTGCCTGGTATAATTGTCTGCAGTCCGCTTAACAAAAAACATATCAATTATTGTTATAAGAATAGATAATATTCTTATCTTTACCCAAACATTCACAGAAGCTGTACATCATCTGTAATCTTGCTTCAGTTGTAATTAAATAGTTGAAGCAGCTTATGAACCTTTTTTACATTACTAATAATGATATCGTATCATTTGATATTTTGCATAAACCTCTTCACAAGGCATACATATTCTATAAGCTTCTGTATTCCTTCTTTTGGAACTTTATTTATATTTTCCCCTAACCTAATGGAGGAACAAAGTATGTCAACAACAATAATACATATTTGTATCATGGAACAATTCTCCCCACTCTTATGGTGCTTAAATTACTTCTGAATTCAGAATAGTAATTTAAAAATATTTTATTAATGCCTGAGCATATGCTTTATGTAACGGGTCAAGTCCACCAGGTTTATAATGGCAGGCACTAATTTGCAGCTGCTCTTTATCTCTTCTAATTTAAATGTAATCGAGATAACCATACCATGTACCTCATTAGTGCAAGTGCTGATCTTTTATCAGTATTTTGTTCCTTCAGTGTTCAGTTTAACAACTTGAACTGATTGATTGTTTGGACAAGTTTTAACTTGCACAGCTTGACCCACTTTAATTAATTTCAAGCACCTGTAATATTGATTAACACTTTGTTAATCACAACAGTTTTCCATGTTCTAGATGTTTCTATTTTCTTACACTGTGAAAGTGTAAATAATGATATTATTGTATGGTTTATACCATGAATCTTTACACTAAGGTAATTTTATAATATACATGTACGTTCCCCTTCTTTTTAAAATTTACTTTTGAGTGCAAACCTGAAATCAGTTTTCCCCTAATACAGGTGAACCAATCCTCCTTAGTTATATTAAGTTTTAACCATCATAATACACCTGTAATCCCCCATAATTGGAGATTTCATGACTTATTTTGTAACCAGATGTTTGCACCTCTTCAACGTACATCAAGCCTTCTTTTCCCCAATTATATAGGTTAAGATAAGGCTATGTTTGGATAATACCACTTCTGCCTTTATTTTGATCCATCATCAAATTTTCCATTGGATCATAGTTTTTCCACCGTAAAATAAAAGATCTTTGTCTTTGTTTTGATCCATAATCAAAATTTTTATTGGATCATAGTTTTTCTTCCCCAAAGTTTAAAGATCAGTGGTCTGTTATTTTGTAATTAATATCTTTGATTAATCATAAGGCAGGTATTCTATAATAATCAGGAGTTTAATATATCCTGATTTGTATTAATCTGCAACCCTATAATGCAGATTCGGTAAATTATATATTTTCCTTCCTATTAAGCTCCACAACTAATGGCAATTTATTTTATATTTTACATATTTGCACCATTTTGAACTTTGAAATTGTATTTCTTATATCTCATATATTTGAGACATGGATATTTATAAATGGATTAACCATTGATATTTAAATAAAACATAAAGTTTTATCGTATTCTTGAAGTTGGTGAGATACCATATAATTAATGTAGGCAGCTAGGTTTTCCCATAGCCTCACCACTTCCTTTAGATATAGCAAAACCTTTGCTATCTCAGGCACACCTGGCCTCACTTTTATTTTTATTTTATTTGTGGTGTGCATTCATAATTCACATCACCACTTGCAGGGTCTGTCTTTTGCAGCCCTGATCCACTTGGAATTATATCCAAAGAGACTTCCTCCACCCTATCCAGGGTCAGAGTTTTTATATCTCAATTTGGCACATAGCCATATTTTGTATATTCAAGCCCCTCAGGGTCTTTTTTGGGGAACTGTTTGGGTACTGTGACCCTGGTCTTTAGTACATTCAAGCCCCTCAGGGTCTTTTTTGGGGAACTGTTTGGGTACTGTGACCCTAGTCTCTTTTTATATATTATGGAGTACTTTCTCCATATCGTGAATTTTATTAACTTTTTTTTTAAAATACAGTCTTTCTGACTTTTAAAATATCCTGCCAAAATTGTGGAGCATCTAAACCTTTCTACCGTATTTTAAAACGGTACCAGTATCGGAACCGGCCCCGTAATTATCTCTCGTCCCGATCGCTGGGTATTCCCCTGGGATGTTCTTTTTTAAAACTCCGTTATTTTAACAGAGTATATCTGTTCAATTTTAGACTTTTAATTTGTTTTTAAAACCTTTAAATCCTGGTTTTTCACCAGGCACGGAGTTTTCAAGTCCTAAAATTTTTTTTCAACAGCACTTACCTGCAGGTTCCGAACCTACCGCTGTCGAGGAGCTGTCTGTGCAGCTCCTGCTTCTGCCGTCAGCGTCGACGTAATACCGTTTGCCAGCGCCAGGCAGGCTCTTCTTCACGTAGTCACTCACGTGACTCCGAAGTAAAATTGTCCTATCAGGGACACATGATAATAAACTCACTTGAACTTGAACTTGATATCGGCTTGTATGGACGCAGCGCTCTGGAACTGCCTGTCTCTAGCCTCGCAGAAGAATAACAATGCACCAAAATGAGGCTGGACATGACCCTGACCGAGTCTCAAGATGATGCGGTACGAGTGGCTGCTTCCAGACTGGCAACTGGGAGGAAGTGGACCACATCGGAGGCTGTTCAGCATGCAAAATCTGCTCTCAGGGATGGAGATATTGTAGGACAGGTGCAGCAGAGAAGAGGTGGGATTGAACTCGGGACAAGTTGACCCACATGGCACAAGGAAACATCCACCCAGAGAAGAAAGTTGGTAGTTGCTGAGGTCCGTCAGCAAGAGGAGGCAGAGAGATGCGCAAAGGCAGTATCGCAGTCCAAACAGGGCCAGTGGACTACCTGGGGAAACCTGGGCCATCGTAAGCTTACCTGGAAGAATCTGTGGGAGATGGAAGGAAGCCGTCTTAGCTTCATCATTCGAGCCACCTACGATATTCTTCCCACACCCAAGAACCAAAACCAGTGGCTTGGAGAAGATCCATCGTGTTCTCTCTGCCAAGCCCCAGCAACATTAAGGCACATCCTCACTGGCTGCAAAACCAGTCTTTCACAAGGCCGCTACACCTGGAGGCACAATCAGGTCCTGCGACAACTGCCGATTATCTTGGAAAGAAGGAGAACTACCACCAATTTCCTCCCTTCCCCAACACCTCATTTCTCGAACACCATCCGTTTTGTAAAGGCAGGACTACTTCCAGAGAAGCCATTTGCAAGAAAGGAACCGATCCTCCTGGACACTGCCCAGGACTGGAAAATGCAGGCTGATCTAGACCAGAATCTCATCTTTCCACCAGAGATCATCACAACTAATCTCAGGCCGGACCTGGTCTTGTGGTCAACCTCACAGAAGTCCTTGTACATTGTGGGTTAACTGTGCCTTGGGAGGCTGCAGTTGGTGAAGTGCATGAACGCAAATGTCTGATGTATTCAGACTTAGCAGCTGAGGTAGAACAACGTGGCTGGCGTACCCGGGTGCACCCTGTAGAGGTTGGTTGTAGAGGTTGGTTGTAGAGGGTTTGTAGCCATGTCAACAACCTGAAGGGAATGGGAGTTCAAGGACAGGCCTTCCGGCAAGCTGTCAGGTCGCTGTCAGGCGCTGCCGAGCGAAGCAGCAACTGGCTGTGGCTGAAGAGGAAGGACCCCAACTGGGCTGCAAAATGACCGGCAAGAGGAGTAAAACGGAGGGGAGCGCACCTGGGACGCCAGGTGTTGCTGTTGAGCCCTCTGGAGGTGTCGTGGACCTATCAACGAAACACCAAGGAAGGAGGGTGCCCACCTTATGACCCCAATTAAGTCTTTACCCATACCCCAACTCAAGATATCAAGAAGGTGCCAATTATAGTAGGGATTGTAATATCAAGTCCTATAAGCTCAACTGATTCATGCATACTCATGTGTATGTTAATGAGTTGGTGTTGTATGTAAGCAGGGAATGTTGGGTAATAAATCTCTCTCTCTCATGATCCATGCAACCTGTGTGTAAGTTGTTATTCATTCTGCCATCAGGAATATGACAAAATCGACAAGGATGGGATAGAGTTTGTGAACTCATCCTTTAAATACAGTGCAGGACTGCTTTGCAACATGCAGTATTGTTTAACATTTTAAACAGTAAATACGGAGTTGTGTCGCATTCGTTTGCAAGCTGAACATGATAGGCCGCAGATCCTTCTATGCAGGGGACTGTAGTTTAAAACAGCAGCTGGACAAATTGTTGAGAGTTTGTCAGGCTATCTCTATGTTGCGTCTATGTGGCAAGATGTCATCCTTGGGATTGTATAACATTTTAGACTGAGTTGTTTTTGTCAAGTTCCTTAAGCTGAATAGCCATTGTACAGCTAAGTTTTAGGTGAATTGTTACACCAAAACAGATAGGAAATCGGGGTTTTTGAATGGACTTAGAAAAAAAAAGAGAACGACATGGTGGCAGCGTCCACGGGCTACATCGGAAACCTTGGCACTTTTGACAAGAGTAGAGAGCCATTCAGCTCCTACATGGAGAGAGAAAACATGTTTTTCATGGCAAACAACATAATGAAGATTAGTGGTGAAGGAGAGATAGGGGCTGAAACAAATAAGGCCATTTGCGAATGCATGAAAGTGATTCTGCTCACGGAGATCAGTCCTGAATTGTACGGCACACTCGTGAATCTCCTTGCCCATTAAAGGCAAAAGAAGTGCCATTCAATGACATTATGAAGAAGTTGGAGGAGCACTTCAACCCCAAGCCTCTGGAAATTGCAGAAAGCTCTAAATATGGCATTAGAAACCAGAAGCCGAATGAGATAATCAATGAGTACACTGTTGCCTTGAAAAACTTAACTTTGCATTGTAACTTTGGAAACTTTCTCGGACAAGCACTACACGACACATTTGTTTATGGTCCAGTGGATGAACAAATTCAGTCCAAACTCATGAACACTCCAGATCTTACATTCGAGAAAGCATGCAAGATTGCTACCACAATGGAGATGGCATCAAAGAATGCTCACGAGTTTCGTCCACCACGGACTGCAGTGGCCGTTTACAGTCACAACTCAGTGCCTATGGCCAAACCAATAGGCACAAAACCAAAACCAAAGTATGGTGGGGAGCCGAGTTCAGCCAGTTGTTATCATTGCAACGGTAATCATTCATCCCAATTTTGTCGGTTCCAAATGGCTAAGTGCTATAACTGCCAGAAGAAAGGCCATATCGTCTCAGCATATTGGGCCAAGCTTAAAACAGGAAACCAACAATCTGCGGGAAACAAGCGACAACACCAGAAAGGAGTTCACAACTTGGAGATGAACCATGATGGAAATGGGTTGTACACCATTTATGCAACCAACATCGATAAGCCTTCAGCCAGCCAAGGCAAGGAATTTCGAACTAACCTATTGATTAATGAACAGTTAATTGATATGTGCATTGACACGGTAACAGATTGTTCGGTCATGAGCAAAGATCTGTACGAAACAAAGTTCCCACAGATACAATTGTTTGAGAGTAAGGTCAAGCTGAGAATCTACTCGGGCAAAGTTTTGGAGACATGTGGACAAATGAACTGTAAACAGCATAATGGTCAGTCAGTAACACTGCCCATCATATGGGCCAGCTACAGAAATAAACCAACCCTCCTTGGAAAGGATTGCCTGAGTCGATTTGTCCAATCACGTCTTGAAAATGTCACAAGCAAACATGCAGAGATTTTTGCCGACAGTTACATGGAAATAACAGGGTACTCTGCACACATTCGACTTAAGCAAGATGTGAGACCTGTGTATTGTCGACCAAGACCTATATCATATGCACTAACGCAACAAGTGGAGAAAGAACTCAACCGATTAGAGCGGAATGGAGTACTCGTGAAGACAGACCAGAGTAACTGGGCAATGCCAATTGTGTCTGTACCCAAGGCCGACAAAACTATTCGACTATGTGGTGACTGCAAAGTCACAATCAACCGAGCCGTTGATGACGAACAATATCCGTTACCAACTTCGCAAGATCTGTATGCTGAACTTAGCGGAGCAAGAGTCTCCACTAAACTGGATTTGTCTCACGCTTACGTCTAACTCAATGTCGACAAGAAAAGTCAGCAGCACTTGACTATCAACACACATAAGGGCTTGTATTCATATACAAAGCTGCCCTATGGTGTGAAATCCTCCCTGAAATCTGTCATGGAGAAAATGTTACAAGGCAATCCGCACTTTGTGTGCAACCAGGATGACCTACTGATATTCACAGAAGGCATGGTAGTACATCTGGAAATCCTTGAACAAGTTCTCACATGACTGAACTGCCACAATGTCAAACTGTAACAAAGTAAATGTGCATTTGCGCAGTCAGAGTTGGTCTACCTTGGACTCAAATTAGACGCCAACGGACTTCGCCCTGTGAAGGTGAAAGTTGAAGCAATAGTGAATACTCCAAAACCCAACAATGTGTCAGAGCTACGATCATTCCTTGGAATGGTGCAGTTCTATGCACGATTCCTTCCAGATTTAGCAACTGTGCTAAAGCCACTTCATCATCTGCTACAAAAAGATGTGACGCGGGAAAAGGAACAGCAACGTGCATGTGACTATTCAGGCTAGTAAACTCAAACAAAACTCTGATCATTAATAGCCCATTGCACTTTATCTGTTTATTTATATATATATATTCAGATATATATATATATATATAAATATATACAGATATATATATATATTCATTCATTCATTCATTGGTATATTGTCACACTGATCTGTTCTGTTCTGTATTTATTTATGCCTACTATATTCTGTTGTATTGAAACAAAGCAAGAATTTCATTGTCCTATCTGGGACACATGACAATAAACTCTCTTGAATCTTGAACATCTGCAAGGAAAAATTGACAAGTGACAAACTCATTGTTCACTACGATACGACACGCGAGATGAAACTTGCTTGTGATGCTTCAAGTTATGGTGTAGGTGCAGTGATCTCCGACGTAATGAATGACAGACAGGAAAAGCCTATTGCTT
This sequence comes from Okamejei kenojei, assembly GCA_035221665.1. NCBI lineage: Eukaryota > Metazoa > Chordata > Chondrichthyes > Rajiformes > Rajidae > Okamejei > Okamejei kenojei. Next base: position 10,045,334 of record CM069173.1, read on the forward strand.
TTGCATCCCGCACCCTATCACCAAGTGAACGCAATTATGCACAGATAGAAAAGTAAGCAAACAGCATCGTGTTCGGAATCAAGAAATTCCATCAGTTACTTCTCGGCAGACCATTCACCCTAGTGACTGATCACTAGCCACTACAAGTGATTCTTGGTCCCAGGTCAGCTATACCTTCCATGGTGGCATCAAGGATGCATGGCTGGGCAATTCCGATCGCCCAGTATGACTACAAGGTTGAGCACAGAAGCTCCAAGTGCAACACAGTTGCAGATGTGTTGTCCCAGTTACCCCATGAGAACTCTGACGTGGGAAGTGAGAACTCAATCTACACACTGCAAGTTGTAGATGAAGACTTTCCAGTGAGTGCAACAGAAATTGCAGCAGAAACAAAGAAAGACAATGTGCTGAAGTGGGTTTATGAACAGACATTGAACGGTTGGACTGAAATCGATTGTGGATTGAACTCAGTTTGGAACTCAGAGCTGATGCCTTTCCATAATCGACGCCATGAATTATCATGTCAGCAGGGTTGCATTGTGGAGTTACAGAGTGGTTGTACCAGTCTTTGAGAAACAAAATTATGAATGAACTTCATGCCGAACATCCTGGCATACTAAGCAAGAAGTCAATTGCCAGAAGTTTTGTGTATTGGCCTGGTATTGACAGTGACATTGAGTCATTGGTCAGCAAATGTAGCGTTTGCCAAAATTCCCGGAGTAAACCACCAAAACACCACTGCAGCCCAGGTCATGACCAAGTAGACCTTTTCAGATTTTTGTGAAAACAGTAATGATCATTTTCTGGTACTAGTAGATAGTCATTCCAAATGAATTGTGGTTACATATATGGGGTCAAGCACTACTACTGAGTGTACCATAGATGAGTTGATATCCATTTTTGCATGCCATGGTTTACCGGAAGAACTTGTTTCTGATAACGGACCTCAGTTTCGTTCAGAATGGTTCAAAGAGTTCATGTAGCGGAATGGTGTAAAACACATTGTTCCCCCATACCATCGAGCCTCCAATGGGACAGCAGAAAGGTCTGTTAGCTGTCAAAGATGCTCTCAAGAAACAGGTTTTGCAGGGTATTTCAAAGCACAGCATGAAACATTGTTTGGCTAGTTTCTTGCTAAAGTTCAGAACCACATAACACACAACAGGTTACTCACCTGCAGAACTGTTGATGAAGAGAAGGCTAAGAATATGCGTAAGTCTAGTTCAACCCAATTTGGCCTTGAGAGTTGAACAATAACAGTTAACTCAAAAACGCCATTTTGACTCGCACAAAAAAAGAGAGGTATTTCAAGCCTGATGAGCAGGTTCATGTTCTCAGTACTCCCTGCAAGTCAATTTGAGACAAATGGGATGTTGGGGAAATAGTGGAAGTGTGTGGAACATAAAGATACTTAGTTGAAGTTGAAGATAGGATCAAAAGTGTTCATGTTGATCAAATGATTCCAGCCAAAGATGAACCAAAAAATGAGCATGAAGTCCTAATCCCTGAGTTTGTATCTGAAAGTGAGTTGGAAGAGACCACAGTGATTGAATCACAAAGTTCAGTTTGTACAGACAAAGAGACAGATTCCTCTAGTCAAAGTCAGGGTACTAAAACAGAGCCACCAAGCCAAGATTTGAGTCAACACCTAAACGTGTTAGAACTGTTACTGTTAGATGATCAGGCCCGATCCGTAAACCAGTAGTCAGATTAGGTTTGTAAGTTAAGTAACTCACTGTATAAGTAAAATGAAAATGTGTAAATTAAATATATTATGTCTATCTTTTAAGATATCATAAATACGTTTAAATCAAGTATCACAGCAACAAAATGGCAACTGTGTACTTAGATTTAATACTTAAAAAAAGGAGAGCAGTGTAACGTATTCATGCATATGTTAATTAGTTGGTGTTGTAGATAAGCAGGGAATGTTGGGTAATAAATCTCTCACTCTCATGATCCAGGCAACCTGGGTATAACTTGTTATTCATTCTGCCGTCCGGAATATAACACACACCAAATGTGATCATTTTATATTCAGATGGACTGAGTTGTACAGCCAACCAATAGAGGTTGGCTGTACAACTCAGAGCCTTTGGCCCACCGCATTCATGCTGACCTTTCTGCCCATGTATATTAATGCCATTTGCTTGCATTGGGACTTCATCTTCTATGCTTTACCTTTTGTCCATCTGCCTAAATGTCTCTTAAACACAGTTACTGTATCCGAATCCACTACCTTCTCATATGATGGCATATGATTTAGACATCAATCAATCCCTGTGTACAAAAAACCTTCAGATTTCCTTTAAAATACATATGTCTTACCTGGAACCTATCCCCTCATGTTTTTGAAATACCGACCATGGGAAAATAATATTGACTATTTACCTATTGAACTATTTACCCTTCCATGTGTTTCATAACCTCATATACAGCCATCAGGTTATTCCTCGGTCTCCCTCATTGTGAGGACAACAAAGCCAGCCTCTCCAAATTTCCCCCCATGGCTAAAGTCCTCCAGGCAACATCCTGCTGAATTTCCTTTGCACTCTCTCCAGCAAAACCTTCCTGCAGTCCGGTGACATTTAATGTTCAGCCAAAATGAAACACTGTGCACTTGTCCAAGTTAAGTGCCATCTGTCATTCCTTGGGCCTCTGTCTCAGCTGATTTAAATCCTGTGGCAATCTTAGATAACCTTATTCACTGTCGACTGTACCACTAATTTATCATCCATCAACTTACTAACGAAGGCAATCGCATACACACGTAAATCATGGACATAGATGATAATCAACAGTGGACCCAGCACTGATCCAATCGAAAGCCAGTTTTCTATCGATTGACAAAGGCCTTGATAAAGTCCATGTGGCAACATTTACTGCCCTTCCCTCACCAATTTCCATGGAATTTCAAAAAACTCAGTCATATTCTTGAGGCATGATTTCTCATGCAAAGAACCATCATGACTGTTCCTCCTCAGCCCTTGTCTTTGCAAGTGCAAGTGGATCCTCTCATAATCCCCACCAGTAACTTTCCCACCACTAACATTAGGCTCACTGGTCTGTAGTTCCCTGCCTTTCCCGAACTGTAATTCTTAAGTAAAGGCACCACATTAGTCTTCCGGTACCGCAGCCATGCCTAACAGTGATACAAATATCTCTGCAGAGCCTCTGCATTTTGTTCCCTGGTTTCACACAATGTCCAAGGATAGCCTTGATCAGATCCCAGGGATTTACTCTTCTTTATGCACGATAAGACCACCAGTACCTCTTTCCAGATTGAACGTAGAACAGTACGGGTCCTTCAGCCCACAATATTTGTGCCAAACATGATGCTTAATTAAACTGATTTCATCTGCCTGTACATGATTCAAACTTCTCTATTCCCTGCACATCCGCGTGCCTATCTGAAAGCCTCTTATTATATTGTATTGTATATTGTATTGTATATATTTATTATCATTTTTCTGAGTATTTGCATACCCAGAGGAAACGAAAAACCGTTTCTCAACCAGTGTCCATTCAGTAATAGAGATAGAGAATAAAAGCACCACTATTGTATATGCGAACATGACCGCGACTATTCTTTGTAAAAAACTTGTCCCACATAGTCCTTTATGCTTTCTCCCTCTCATTTTGAGGTGACTCTGTCTGCCGGGATATTTCTCACTATCTATATTACTAAAAGTCTGATCTTGACAACTTCCTGTTGTTCTGTATATTGATTTTAGAAAAATCGCTGCCACTTATGGCTGTGATTTTTGGCCATCTTACTCAAATGCTGCGCAGGGCAAGAGGATTTTTCCCATCGATGAAAAATGAAAGAGTGATTAGTGTTTAAAAAATGTTGACACGCCATGAAGGCCACGCCCCTTCTGGTGGGAGGGGAGAGGGACTATATAACCCAGAAGCGTGGCTCAGTCTCTGCAAGATGGAGGAGGAAGAGTTCATGACTCACTGTCTTTAGTGGCCTTGCACCCTGCTTGAAGTGGTAAGAAACTGCACTTGAATTTGATGGCCTTGCACCCTACTTGAAATGGAATTTCAAGGAATAGCCATGAGCCAACTGCCAGCCCACAAGCCATGAATGAGCTGCCAGCATGACATGCTTGATGACTGAGTCGCCAGCCCAAGAATACATTCGGCCCACAATGTCCATACTAGCCCTCTGGAAACCAGACCCTTCAGCCCACAACACCCATACTAGCACTCCAGAAAGCCCACCCACACCCCCCCCCCCTTTACCTCACTGGCCCCCTCCCGTGTGATACTGGGTCCCACTTAGTCTAGTCTACAATAAATCTGCCCTCATAACCGGATCTGTTTTATTTTATCTCACGTTTACTGTTTGCACAATTCTGACTGGCTGCATCTCTCAACTCTTTCTTTGTTCTTTATCTCTTTCATGAATTTTCATTGATCTTTTCATTGCTGCCTCAGAAACTATATTATACTCTGTTCACTTTTCTATCGCAGTTAGTTTCTATTTTGATTCTCCAGTTGCAGATTTTACAGCGAAACGTCTCTGTGATTTGCCTGTGCGCAGTGACTGTCTGCTGCTATGACTCTGATGGACAGCTCACTCTGCCCCACCCTCCGGGCTGCGGCCACCCCTGTCACGTGATGCGAGACAACTTCACTGAACAATCCAAGTCCAAGGTGTAGCTGTGGGCACCCGCATGGGCCCCAGCTATGCCTGTCTCTTTGAAGGGTACATTGAACTATCCCTGTTCAAAGCATACACTGGCCCTATCCCCGAACTCTATCTCTGTTACATTGATTACATCGGTGCTACCTCCTGTTTCCATGCAGAGCTCATGGACCAACTTCACCACCAATTTTTATCCTACACTAAAATGTACTTGGATCATCTCCGACAACTCCCTCCCCTTTCTTGATCTCACAGTCTCCAACACAAGAAATAGACTGACTGACATCTATTACAAACCCACTGACTCCCACATACATCTCGACTACACTTCTTCCCATCCTGCTTCCCGCAAAGACTCTATCCCTTACTCCCAATTCCCCCATCTATGCATCTGTGCCCAAGATGAGGTGCTCCATACTAGAACATCCAAGATGTCCTCAATCCTTAGGGAATGGGGGTTCCCCTCTCCCATCATAAAGGAGGCCCTCACTCGTGTCCCCTCACTACCACTTGCTCCCCCTTCCCTAGTCACGATTGAGACAGAGTACCCCTAGTCCTTACCTTCCACCCCATCAACCTTTGCATACAACACATAATCCTCCATGCATCCCACCACTAGCCACATTTTCCCATCTCCACCCCTTTCCGGCTTCTGCAGCGACCATTTTCTCTGCAACTCCCTGGTTAACTCATCCCTTCCCACCCAAAACACCCCTTCCCCAGGTACCTTCCCATGCAACCGCAGAAGATTATACACCTGTTGCTATACCTCCTCTGTCGACCCTGCCCAGAGACACTGACAGTCCTTTCAGGTTAGGCAATGTTTCACTTGCACCTCCTCCATCCTCTTCCACTGTATCCTTATTTCAAGATGTGGACTTATAGGTGAGACCAAACACAGACTGGGCGATCGTTTTGTGGAACACCTTTGCTCAGCTCGCATGAATCAACCTAATCTCCCGGTTGCTGGACACTTTAATTTTCCTTCCCATTCCTGCACAGACCTTTCTGTCTTCGGTCTCCTCCATTGTCAGAGTGAGGCGAAACGCATATTGGAGCTTACAGCCCAGTGGTATTAATATTGATTTCTCTCACTTAAGATAGCGCCGGCATTCCCTCTCTCTCTCTCTCTATTCCTCCACCACCCAAGTCATACTAGCTTCTAATTTTTACCCTATAAACAGCCTGTTCCCTTTATCACCGTTACCTTTTTGCATATCTTTCAGTCATTGTTCTTTATCTCTCCACATCACCGACTATATCTCTCGTTTCCCTTATCCCCAACCACTGTGAAGAAGGGTCTCGACCTGAAATGTCACCCATTCCTTCTCTGCAGAGATGCTGCCTGTCCCGCTGAGTTACTGCATCTTTTGTGTTCACATTCACAAAGCAATTTGCGCGTTGACATCACAGAGGCCGCGTACCGTCAATGACGTCGTTCCCTCGGCAACGAGATGGACCGGGCGCGGATCGGCGGCGAGGCCCATGGAGGGGGAGTGGCCTGGGCCCGGGGATGCAGCCTGAGGTTAAGGACGGAACTGAAGTGGGGTCGGTCGGTACTTGCTGGTGTTTGGAAGAATGAGAGGTGATCGCACGGATGGTCTTGTGGTTTGCAGACTGGTTTGCACAGATAGAGAAAGCGGCGATTGTATCAGAGGAGCTGGTCCTTGCTCTCTGCCATTATCGTGTGGATCTGAGGCCTGACTGGTGGAGTCTTTTGAGCCTAACAGCTCCTCCACTGACTGTGGACATCGGAGTCTTCTCTTCCTCCTTGCCGGGCAGTGAACAGTGAGTGTGTGTTATTGCCTTACTCCATCGGCTCCCTCCCTCACTTTTACGATTCTCAGCCTTGTTCAGCAACCCCTCTTTGCCCATCTCCCCTCACTCTGCCTGTAACCTCCTCGATTTCTGGTGGCCCGCTGAAATCTCTGCAGTTCACAATGTTGGTGGTGCTGCATAATTATTGTGTTAAGATTTAGTCACCAAGGTAAATGAAAGATGCCAGTAAAATGGAAAAGAGTGCAGAGGAGACATATGGATGAGTTAAAGAAGGAACTGCAGATGCTGGAAAGTCGAGGGTACACAAAAAGCTGGAGAAACTCAGCGGGTGTAGCAGCATCTAAAGACTTATATGGATGTTGTCTGAAACTGAAGTTATGGGGTGAGATTGGACAGGAACTTTATTCCATAGATCGTGGAAATCTGAGAATTGGTCTTAGAGGCTTATAAAATTCTGAGGGACTTAGTCCCTTTGACAAGGAATCAAGAACTAGAGGGCATGGATTTGAGGTGAGATGGGAAAGATCACAAGGGCCATTTTTTTACATGGAGGGTGATGGTATATGGAACGAGCTAACTGAGGAAATAGTTCAGGCAGGCACGATGACAATACTTAAAGACATTTTTGGACATTTAAGACATTAGGACATTTCCTAATTTGAGGAAGGACATTTTTGCTATTAACGGAATGCCATGTAGGTTCACAAGATTAATTCCCGGGATGGCGGGACTGTCATCTGATGAAAGAATTGAGCGACTGAGCTTATATTCACTGGAATTTAGGAGGATTAGAGGAGATGCATATACAATTACTAAGGGATTGGACAAGCTAGATGCAGGAACCATGTTCCCGATGTTGGGGGAGTCCAGAACCAGGAGCCACAGTTTAAGAATAACGGGTAGGCCATTTAGAACTGAGATGAGGAAAAATCGTTTCACACAGAGTTGTGAATTTCTGGAATTTTCTGACTCGGAAGGCAGTGGAGACCGATAAACTGGATGCATTCAAAAGAGAGTTAGATATAGCTCTTAGGGCTAGCAGAAAGATTCAAGGGGTATGGAGAGAAGGCAGGAACAGGGTGCTGACTGTGGATGATCAGCCACGATCACATCGAATGGCAGTGCTGGCTCGAAGGGCCAAATGGCCTACTCCTGCATCTATTGTCTATGTATCTATGTATTTGGATGTGTACATGGATGGGAATGGTTTAGAAGGATATCGGTCAAATAGGAAGAAATGGGATTTGGTTGGATGATATTCTCAATCAGCATGGTGAGTTGTGCCAAAGGGCCTGTTTTCCAGCTGAATCATTCTATGTTGATATTCTGAGGGACCAAGGGGTTTCAATAGTCAATAGGTGCAGAAGAAGGCCATTCGACCCTTCTAGCCAGCACCGCCATTCACTGTGATCATGGCTGATCATCCACATTCAGTACCCCGTTCCTGCCTTCTCACCATATCCCCTGACTCCGCGATCTTTAAGAGCTCTATATAACTCTCTCTTGAAAGCATCCAGAGAATTGGCCTCCAATGCCTGAGGCAGAGCAATCCACACATTTGCAACTTTCTGGTAAAAATGTTTTTCCTCATCTCCGTTCTGAATGGCCTCCCACTTATTCTTAAATGGTGGGCCCTTATTCTGGACTCCCCCAACATCAGGAACATGTTTCATGCCTCTAGCATGTCCAATCCCTTAATAATCTTATATGTTTCAATAAGATCTCCTCTCACCCTTCTAAATCCAGAGTATACAAGCTCAGCCACTCCATTCTATCAATATATGACAGTCCCGCCATCCCGGGAATTAACCTGGTGAATCTACGCTGCTCTTCCTTAATAGCAAAGAATGTCCTTTCTCAAACTGCACACTATACTCCAGGTGTGGTCTTACTTGGACCTTGAACAACTGCAGAACAACCTCAAGGCTCCTATACTCAATTCCTCTTGCTATGAAGGCCAACATGCCGTTAGCTTTCTTCATTACCTGCTGTACCTGCATGCTTACTTTCAGTGAGTGATGAAGGACTTCCCCTTTTCCCAACAACACCATTCAGATAATAATCTGCCTTCCCATTTTTGCCATAAAAATGGATAACCTCACATTGATCCATATTAAACTGCATCTACCATACATCCGCCCTCACCTTCAAGTCACCCTGCATCCTCATAGCTTCCTCCTCACAGTTCACACTGCCACCCAGCTTTGTGTCACCTGCAAATTTGCTGATGTTACGTTGAATCCCTTCATCTAAATCATTGATGTATATTGTAAATAGCTGCGGACGCAGCATTTCCCCAGGTCAAATGTCTGGATTCAACGTTCAGAGTAAGGGGCAGGCATTTTGGACTGGTGTAAAATGTCATCATTAGGAGTGAACTGATTTACCCTACAAAGATTGGTAAGTACTTGCATAGGAAGTGTCAGGGACAATAACAACTTTAAAAAGAGACTTGGATAGGTACCTAGGTCAGGACAGTTCAGGGTGATATGGACCAAATGCAGTAGTAGAACTGCTCCATGCCTTGGTGCCAAATCCGGCTCATATTCTACCTTTGATTCTAGCGGAAGCTAAGATCTTTTCAATTGTAGACCTGCAACATGCCTTCTTCTCATTACCTCTGCACAAGAACAGCCAGTATCTATTTGCCTTTACTCACATGGGACAACAATATACGTTGCCAAGACTACTGCAAGGATTTATTAATTTGCCTACCTTGTTTCCTCGATATCTTCAAGAACAGTTAAGCACTTTGAGTTTTAAAAGGAAATCCACTTCAGTACAGTATGTGGACGATTTGCTGGTGGCGGGAATAGATCAGCAGAGCAATCGTGAGGACACTGCTCAATTATTGAATCATCTGGCAAATTTATGATATGTGGTCTCTCAGTCCAAAGTATTGATGGCTCAACAAAAAGTAAAGTTTCTAGGAGTAATAATTTCAGCTACGGAGAGAAGTTTAGAAAAGAGCAGACTGGAACCAATTTGCGAATTTCCTGTTCCAAAAGAGGCGAAGCAAATAATCCAGTGGCTCAGCATGGTGAACTACTGCCGACCCTGGATCCCTAATAATTGTGCTGAAGGGCCTGTTTCTTTTATGATTCTTTGACTCTTTTAATCTTTACGACTGTCCACCTTGGGAGTGTGGAGCCTGTGTCGCTGATGTCATTCGAAGCCCAGCTCAATAGATCTTCTTCTAATCGAGTCCACACACAAGATTAGAAGTTGTTCAGCCAGAGCTGAACACCCATCTCGGCAACTGCATATAATAGTGTCTGTCTTGTCGCTTCTTGTGCGTGGCGGTGGAAAGATTGGTGGAAACAGGGCTGCGACATGAATGCTCTTTCCTTGACCCCAGCTCAATAAGCGAGTTTGGTATTCTGAAAAACGCAAGGAGTCATGGAATTTGTCAAAGGTCACAAGCGATAAAAACTCTAGGTAGCCGTGCACATAGACCTGCGCCTCATCCACAGCCAGGATCGATCCCGGGTCTCTGGTGCTGCAATCGCTGCCGAACCGCCACTGGACCATCCCCATCCCCTCCCGAGTGACCTCCCATCCGTCTGTGGCCAGAGACGTCGGGTGTCAGACAGGAGCTGCGCCCCCAGGCTTACAGCCAGCACGGTTAACCTACCAGCCCTGCCTGGACCTACGGGAACGATGGCCCAGGCTTACAGCCAGCGCGGAGAAGCAGTGCTAAATTCTAGCTCAACTCTGCCTGTCTCACCGGGTTAACCTACAGCCCTGCCTGGACTGACGGGACACTAGCCCGGAGCGGTGGAGTTTGCCTTGCTTCTCCATGCTGACTGTAAGCCTGGGCCATTGTTCCCGTAAATCCAGGCAGGGCTGGTAAGTTAACCTGGCGAGACAGGCAGAGTTTAGCTGGATTTAGCGCTGCTTCTCTGCTCTGTCTGTGGGCGCCGCCCCTGGACAGGGGAGGGTTCACTCGGGAGGGGACGGGGATGTTCTAGTGGCGGTTCAGCTGAGATTGCGGTGCCGGAGGCCCAGGATCGATCCTGGCTGCGGATGCCGAGAATGTTTTCCGCTTGTGACCTATGACCTGGGCATGCACAGTCGAAATACCAAAATCGCTTATAGATGAAGGGAATCAAGGCTGGATGTGAGAAGTTAGAAGGATCTGAAGAGGATTTGCTGAAAGAGTGGGCAGGAACACCTTTAATTAAGATGGCGGAACTTTTCCAGGCAGCTGCCAGATATGCTTATCTGCCTGGAATGTGTTTTCGAGCGTACAGTCCATGTTTCACCTTGAATGGAAAACTTAAAGATAAACAAAAGGACGTGAAAGATACAGAATTAATGAGGGACATGAATTGAGATATTACGGATTCCAGCTGCATGGTTTTGTTTAACCCCTTGGAACCTGCTTGTATTAAGGAATGGGATATTAAGAAATACTTTTAGATGGATATATATGGTAATGTTCAGAATAGATTAATGTTAGATAAATTGGAAAGGCATATATACTTATAGAACTGAACATAAGCTGTGTTTTATTTTTGGTTTTATTTTTCCCCTCTTTTTCTGAATTTTTTCTGTTTTCAATTGCTGTGGTATATGAAACGGTTCACAGCCTTTTATGAAACTCTGTTAAGGGGACGGAGCTCAATGTATAACAACATCAACGGAAGTCCATAAATTTTTTGCCACCTTAGGTGGTTTCGCGTTTAAGGTATCTTCTCTTAGATACCTTAACACCACTTTTTTTTTTAATTCACTAGCAAGATTCTTATTTGTTTAAGAATAAATAGCACCCAGAGAATAAGAAGCACCCAGAGTTCTGAGGTATTTGGTTGCACCATCCGAGTCAAAAACACAACTGATATATAATGCAAGGCTTTAGACAAATAAAGAATGGAGGAATCACATTCTGCAGTTGGAATATAAGGGGTACCAATGAACCAATTAAGAGGAGTAACATTTTTGTCCAATTAAAATCATTAAATTCTGACATTATGTATTTGCAGGAAACACACATGAAACAACAAACACAGATGAGATTGAAGGCAAACTAGATAAATCAAACATACTATTCTTCATTTACTTCTAAAGCTAGAGGTATGGCTATTATTCGGAAAGGTATACCATTTAAATTAAAGAATACTATTTCGGATAAAGAAGGAAGGTATATTACAGTCTCGGGAGAAATTTATTCAACTCCACTGACTATGATAAATATATACGCTCCGAATTTTGATAGCCCCCAATTTTTTAATAAAATTATAGATATAATATCAGAGTTTAATTACCAAAATGTAATAATATGGGGGGGACTGTAATTGCGTTTTAGACAAATCATATTTAGACAAATCAGTAAAACAATGGAGGGGTAACTTAAAATCTAAGACTAGTGAACCTCTAGATATTAATGATTATGATATAGTTGGGATCACGGAGACATGGCTCCAGGGTGACGTAGGCTGGGAGCTGAACATCCAGGGATATTCAATATTCAGGAGGGATAGAGAGAAAGGAAAAGGAGGTGGAGTAGCGTTACTGGTTAGAGAGGAGATTAAAGCAATGGAAAGGAAGGACATTAGCTTGGAGGATGTGGAATCGGTATGGGTAGAGCTACAAAACACTAAGGGGCAGAAAACGCTGGTGGGTGTTGTGTACAGGCCACCTAACAGTGGCAGAGAAGTTGGGGATGGTATCAAACAGGAAATTAGAAATGCGTGCGACAAAGGCAAAACAGTTATAATGGTGACTTCAATCTACATATAGATTGGGTTAATCAAATTGGCAGGGTGCTGAGGAAGAGGATTTTTTGGAATGTATGCGGGATAGTTATCTAAATCAACATGTAGAGGGAACCAACGAGAGAGCAGGCTATTTTTAGACTGGGTTTTGAGTAATGAGGAAGGGGTAATTAGCCGTCTTGTTGTACGTGCCCCCTTGGGCAAGAGTGACCATAATATGGTTGAGTTCTCCATTAGGATGCAGAGTGACATTGTTAATTCAGAAACAATGGTTCTGAACTTAAAGAAAGGTAACTTTGAGGGTATGAGACGTGAATTGGCCAAGATTGACTGGCAATTAATTCTAAAAGGGTTGACGGTGGATATACATGGAAGACATTTAAAGACTGCATGGATGAACTACAAAAATTGTTCATCCCCCAGTTTGGCAAAAGAATAAATCGGGGAAGGTAGTGCATCCGTGGATAACAAGGGAAATCAGGGATAGTATCAAAGCAAAGGATGATGCGTACAAAGTAGCCAGAAAAAGCAGCATACCAGAGGACTGGGAGAAATTCAGAGACCAGCAGAGGAGGACAAAGGGCTTAATTAGGCAAGGAAAAATAGATTATGAAAGAAAACTGGCAGGGAACATAAAAACTGACTGAAAAACTTTTTATAGATATGTGAAGAGAAGAGGTTAGTTAAAACAAATGTAGGTCCCTTGCAGTCAGAAACAGGTGAGTTGATCATGGGGAACAAGGATATGGCGGACCAATTGAATAACTACTTTGGTTCCGTCTTCACTAAGGAAGACATAAATAATCTGCCTGAAATAGCAGGGGACTGTGGGTCAAAGGAGGAATTGAGTGAAATCCAGGTCAGTCGGGAAGTGGTGTTGGGTAAATTGAATAGATTAAAGGCCGATAAATCCCCAGGGCCAGATAGGCTGCATCCCAGAGTACTTAAGGAAGTAGCTCAGGAAATAGTGGATGCATAGTGATAATCTTTCAAAACTCTTTAGATTCTGGAGTAGTTCCTGAGGATTGGCGGGTAGCAAATGTAACCCCTCTTTTTAAGAAGGGAGGGAGAGAGAAAACGGGGAATTACAGACCAGTTAGTCTAACATCAGTAGTGGGGAAACTGCTAGAGTCAGTTATTAAAGATGGGATAGCAGCACATTTGGAAAGTGGTGAAATCATTGGACAAAGTCAGCATGGATTTTACAAAAGGTAAATCATGTCTGACGAATCTTGTGGAATTTTTCGAGGATGTAACTAGTAGCGTGGATAAGGGAGAACCAGTGGATGTGGTATATCTGGACTTCCAGAAGGCTTTCGACAAGGTCCCACATAAGAGATTAGTATACAAACTTAAAGCATACGGTATTAGGGGTTCAGTATTGATGTGGATAGAGAACTGGCTGGCAAACAGGAAGCAAAGAGTAGGAGTAAACGGGTCCTTTTCACAATGGCAGGCAGTAACTAGTGGGGTACCGCAGGGCTCAGTGCTGGACCCCAGCTATTTACAAATATATATTAATGATCTGGATGAGGGAATTGAAGGCAATATCTCCAAGTTTGCGGATGACACTAAGCTGGGGGGCAGTGTTCGCTGTGAGGAGGATGCTAGGAGACTGCAAGGTGACTTGGATAGGCTGGGTGAGTGGGCAAATGTTTGGCAGATGCAGTATAATGTGGATAAATGTGAGGTTATCCACT